>JANAVB010025000.1:2574695-2609695 GCA_029216955.1 Iris pallida | reverse complement strand
TGTATGATGGCTCTTTGTCGTACCATACTTTGTCAGGCACATCACCCTGCAAAGGAGCACTAGGAGATAAATTAATAACATAAACAGCTGTGAGAAGAGCCTCACCCCAATAACTGCTTGGCAAATTTGCTTCTGACAGCAAACACCGCACCCTCTCCATCAGTATCCTGTTCATGCACTCTGCTACACCATTGAGCTGAGGTGTCTTGGGCGGAGTCTTCTGGTGTCGTATCCCTTGCTCTCTGCAATACACATCAAAGGGACCAATGTATTCGCCGCCGTTGTCGGACCGAACATACAATAACTTCTTGCCCGTCTCTCTTTCAACAGAGACCTAAAACTCTTTGAAAGTGGGCAGCACCTGATCCTTGGTCTTTAAGGCATAGACCCAAACCTTCCTGGAACAGTTATCAATAAAAGTTACAAAGTAAGAAGCATCACCAATAGATTTTACCTTCATAGGACCGCAGACATCCGAGTGAATCAACTCGAGCAACGCCGGCTTCCTTGAACTTGGGTGACTTTGGAAAGACACCCTATTTTGCTTTCCAGCTAAGCAGTGCGTGCATTTCTCCAACTTTGTAGACTTGAGCCCTGGAATCACCTTCTTGTTCACCAAGTAGCTCATCCCATTCTCGCTGATATGGCCGAGCCGCCTGTGCCACAACTCAGTAGACGCATTACTGACTGCGTTTGTAACGCCTCATTCCTAAAATACGTAGGACTAGGATCGTAGACATGCCAGCCGTATAATAAATATACATAAGCTGTAAAATGCAGTAGAACTATGACTAATCTCATCCACACAAAATAAATGAATAAAAGATATCATATAATGATAATGAATTGTCTTGATACAATATGTTGGGCGGAGACAAATCCACTACCAACAAGTAAAGGAAAAATACATGAGAAAAGAAATGATTTTGGCGAGCGAAGCGAAGACGATCCAAGCGCAATCATCCTCGAAGAAATGGAGATGGTCACGGATAGAGCTAGAGCACCTGCGAAAGATAAGAGCACACACCTGGCGAGATAACCAGGTCCTCAGAGGGACGTAACAAGACACATAATATCATGCCATATAAACTGAATAAATATTACTCAAATAAATAAGTCAATTGAATTATAACATGGTCCAATACACACCTATTGAACTAGCTTACCATCCTCCCAACCAAATAAGGACAAGAGATGGTAAACTAATTCACGATGACGTATCTTTCCATGCTATGAATCCAATATGGTATCCGGACCCCAACAAGGTTCAATACCTTCTCATCGAAGTAGTAAGTCACAGCTACAACCAAACAAGGACAAGAAGTGACGAACTAATCCGCGACAAGTTATTGTTCCAAGCCACGGTCAGATACAAGTACCCAAACCAAAAGTACTCATACCTAACGGATAAAAGTGCCTAACCGTTCTAAGTGAAATGTAGTTAAGAACATTCCTTCCTACGCATGGGCCCTGGCTAAATAGGATCGGCGTAGTCCCCCCCTGGGGCACCAGAGGCCCAATCAATAAGAGCATAACATTCCGCAGAACGCCAGTGGCCGTCAGTAATCATGGGTCATCAATCCCGTATCTCCAGCTGAGCTTCCGGGTTACAAGGAAAAGTGCATCGAAGCCCATACGCTAAGGAATTGTCCTCCCCGCCCAATGCCTACTATGTTGTATCCACAACATAGAACCTCTATTAACCGCTAAGTCAAACTAGCATGCAATTCTATTAGCGATTATTCCTATCGCACGGCTTATACGTACCGGTGGCCAGCCAGTCACGCACGTCCGTGTTCTACATGCGACACACAACATCGTGGTACGACGTGTCAAGACCAATGAATGCAACACACAAGGTGGTCCCTTAAATCTAGGTTTAATGTGTAAGAAAAATAATACATAGCAGGAAATATAACTGAACAGTAAGTTCTAACAGGTTATGCCATGTATCACAGTTTATTTTGCATAAAGAAAATAATGAATAATGCATGAAATATGAGCTAAAATAAATAAACAGCAAATGACAAGGTGTCTTGCCTGGTAGTACGCCTGGTGTGCTGCGATGATCAAGGTAGCACGAACTGCGACTTTGGTGTAGCAACTATGCAAGGTGACCTCAGATAACGACACGGACGGTTCCATTGGGTCCAGGACGGTCAAGATAGCTAGGATGGACATAAGGTAGTATAGAATTGGCGAGGGATTAGGAGGAATGGGATTAGTTATAGACGAGATGATAATCGAAGGAAATTGGCTAAATAAATATATATGATTTTTGAAAGGTATTTGTAATAGCTAAATACTTAAAGTCAAAAAAAATTTGTTTTTGGTAAAACTCTAAGTTGTAAAAATATGATTTTGGGATAGAAACTTGGTTAGTTAAAATATTTGAGTAATACCAAAAATATTTTATACTTTCGAAACTACATTTTAGGGGTAATATATATATAATAATTAATAATAATCTAGTAGAAATTGTTTTAGGGTTTAAACAAAAATTTGGAAAAAAATATAGCTAAGCTCAAAACAATATTTTGTTTCCATAAACTTTTAAGGAATTATACATATATATAATGAGTAGTAAAAAATATCAAACCCATAATCATATGTAATGCTGTAGGTATTTAAACATATTCGTATATATATATAGGCTTATAAAATGATGATAGTATTAGTAAATAATATAATAAAAATAGCCAACTGTGCATACTCATGTTGTTTGGCCTTTCTCTCTCGAGAGAAGCCACACAACAACTAATAAAATTAAAGAAAACAACAACCAATATCATAAAATAAAACGTAAAAAGTAAAATAAAAAAAAGAAAAAAAAGAAAACATTCACTCACCCCCCCAAATAAAAGTGAGCTGTTAAAAAGAAGGTGAGAGAAAAACAAAAGGGGACAGAAGAGGGAAGAAGGAGAGGAGAGAGAGTGAGAGAGACGAGCGTGAGAGAGAGAGGCGGAGAGAGCGGGGGCGACGCAACTCATGCGCGGGCGGAATATCGGCAGGCCGCGAAGCATAACAGTGGAGGGGCCACCTGAGTTTCCCTTCCGGAGGTCGCCAGCGCGGAAGCGCCATCCACGGCTAGGCGCGGAGGGAGGCCGGCGTGGACCGGGCGCGGACAGCTCCGGTGTGGCGTACACCTAAAGGCTCGGGAGAGGGAAGAAGAGGCGGAAGAGGGAAAGGGAGAGGGGCTGCGGGAGGTTGCTAGGCGGTTGTCGGAGCTGGGGCTGCGCCAAATCGGAGAACGGCTAGAGGCGCAGGGGTCTCCGACTGCTCACCGAGGGCGCGCTGCCCGGAGGCCGTGGTGGACGGCACCTGGCTAGGGCACGTCGGCGGCTAGGTCAGGTTTGGGTTTTGGGTTTTTTGAATTATTTATTTATTTATTTATTTGGGGGTGTGATCGGAGTGGTGGCGGTGGATACGGTGGTCGGGTGTGCGGCGTGTTGGCAGCCGCGGGTGGCGGTGCTGCGGAGGAGACGGGGGTGTGTGGAGTTAGGGGGTCGGGTTTTCGCAGCCGCGATCGACGGTGGCGGAGGTGGTTGTGGTGGTAGATTTGCCGGTGGTAGCAGTGGTGGTGGGTGATGGCTGCCAGAGCGGAGTGGCGTCAGGATGGCCGTGGCGATGAGGGTGGTGGTTCTGATTCGGTGGTGATGGTGAAGGGTGTTGGGTTTGGCCGGAGACGGCGTTGGCCGTTGTTAGCCGCGATGATGGCAGGGGTATGGGTGGTCTGGAGTCGTGGGTCAAGGGGTGGTGCTGGTCGTGGAGGCGTGGTGGACTGGGGCAGCGCTCGGGGTGAGCGGGAGGATCGACCAAGGAGGTGTTGGTGGAGGAGAGGCTGGGTCGGGGAAGATGGTTTCTCGCCGAGAAGACGGCGGACAGGAATTAGAGTAGGGTTAGGGGTAGGAATTTGATGGTGTCGGGGTATGTTTGACACGAGAAATTTATTTACATGTAAAAGATGGAATAAGATTATGGATATGGGAACACGGACACGATGCACGGCACGCTTGTGGAGGATTCGTGGAATAATTTTTGGATGAAAAAAAAATAACTTATGGAGGCTCTCCTTATATAGGAGGTGGATCTCCTAGTTTGATAGGATGTAGGAAAATTTAAATCCTTAATAGATAATTACCATATTTGTTTTAAAACAAAGTCAAATCCAAATCCAAATCCAAATCCAAATCCAAATCTAATTTAAATCTAATTAAATTCCATCTTTTAGTTTAAAAATCAAATAAGATAAATCAAATCTCAAATATAGAAATTAATTTAACTATTTAAATAAATCCATAAAATCAAATCAAGATTTAAATTGCCACAAAAATTTCAAAATATATTTTCTAAAAATACATATAATAATAATTTCAAAAATTACATTATTATTTAAAATAAACTAATAAAATAATTACGAAGTATATATGTATGCACAAATAATATTTACATAAATATGCTTTTCTAGTATACCGTTTTATAAGAATATTATTTATTATTATAACTGTATAAATGAAAGGCTTTTCATAAATAAATTCATAAACTTGAAAATTTTGGTACGATAGCTAATAATAATTATATATATATATATTATTTTGAAACTAAAAAAATAGAAAAAATATTTTTTTCTAAAAATATGTACGCTCGCACATATTCGCACTCGTCGAGCTTTACAAAAACGAAATTTCGTGCACGACGTACAATGCAACTACGCGACGTATAAATACAGAATAATAAAAAAATCAGTACCAAATTTATAAAAACAAATAGTAGAAATTTAGGGGTTTTACAGTATTCACCTCATGTGCCCCCTGTGCGCTCCCCTCCATATAGTAGAGACCGGACTTCTTGCTTCCTCTGGCAATCACCATCGAACCTCTGGAAAGCTTCCACTGACTATTCCCGAAGAGACTGAAGAATCCCTCGTCATCCAACCTTCCAACCGACACCAGGTTGAAACAGATATCAGGGACATGACGAACATCTTTGAGAACAAGAACTGCACCCGTCTTCATCCTCAAATGCACATCTCCAATAGCAACCGCCTTCGACACATCTCCATTGTCCATCTTCAACACTCCAAAGTCGTCTGTCGTGTAAGTGGCAAATAGTGCCCTGTTATGAGATACGTGCGTTGAAGCCCCTAAGTCCACCAGCCAAGAATTGTCATCGCAGGCGAGGTTTGTGATAACCTCATCACCTACGACGATTATATCGCCTCCATGTATCGCGGCCGCCGCTGTAATGTTCTCATCTTGCTTCCCCTTGTCGCCCTTCTTCTCTCTTTTTCAAGCGAAACAGTTCCGCTTGATATGGCCCTTCTTGCCGCAATGGTAACACTCTGAGTCCTCGTACCTACCCTTGGACTTCCCTCTGCTCTTGTCTCTGCCACCACCTGGACCCCTACTTTTTCCCCTTCCGCGGCTCTCTGAAACTAGTGCCTCTGAGTGATGGGAAGTGGATGAAGTGCCTTGAGAACGTCTCCGCAAGTCTTCATTCAGTACCCCGCTCTTGGCAAACTCTAGACTGACCACGCCTTCCGGAGCAGAAGCGATCATAGATACTCATACGGTCTCCCACGAGTCTGGCAATATACATAGCAACCAAAGTCCTTGAACCTCGTCGTCGAACTTGACTCCCATCGAGGATAGCTGGTCCACCACGCCCTGGAACTCACTCAAGTGATTCGTAATGGATGTACCATCTTTGTACCGCAGACCCATCATCATCCGGATCAGGAACAGTTTGTTTACCCCGGTCTTTTTCGCGTACAAAGATTCCAGCTTCTCCCACAACGTCTTCGCATGCTCAATATTGGCAACGTGGTTGTACACGTTCTCGTCAACGAACTGCCGCATGTACCCACACACCTGTATATGCTCGAAGTTTCAGTCCTCATCGGATTTGTCACTGGGCTTCTCGGATGCAAATACTGGAAGATGCACCTTCTTGACGAACAGCAAATCCTTCATCTTGCTCCGCCAATAATGATAGTTGGTACCGTTCAGGTTCACCATGCGCATCGGCTTCGCATCCATCTCTGCTTCCTGGTTTGACTGTCAACTCCTGACACTTCTTTGAACCCAAAGCTCTGATACCACTCTGTTGGAAATAAAATGCAGAAACTGTTCCCCCAAACCAGAAAGTCCCGCGAGAGAACCGAGCAAAAGCACACAAACCAAAAATGCCAAACACAATCGCAGACACAAAAATTTTTGACGTGGAAAACCCTTGCGGAAAGAACCACGGGACGATCGGAGTCCAACCATGAAGAACCTCCACTAATGGAATAAAGAGAATACACCCTCTATAAGCTCCTCCCGATCCAACACGGATCACCACAACTCACTTGAAAGAAGGAATTTTTTGATTGCGGACTCCGAAGACCAAGAGATGCCGAAAAATTATTCGAAGCAATCTCTCCTTCATAATAGTCCTTAATCCTCTCTCTCTCTCTCTCTCTCTCTCTCTCAAAGATTGTAAAGCACTCTTGTTTTGAGATGAGTTTTCAACTAGCATGCATCACCCTTTTATAAGCCCTTGGTAATCTATACATGGAAGGCCAATATATATGGAAACTTCCAATATGCATCAATCATATATTTAATGGAAATCCAATCATAATTGGCTTGCCATAATTGGAAGCCCAATTATATGGAAAGCTACTATATAAAGGGTCCAATCATAAACATATGATCAAAGTAAATATGGAAATCCAATCATATATTTCCTTACCATATGTGTTCCAAAATAGGATCCATGCATTCTCCGAGCTTCTTCGACACACGGATGGCGCTCGTTGCTCTCCGGCGTATTCTCCACATAGGTTGGGAACCCCACCCACTCCAACACTGGCAAGTAATAGATCTTGAACTAGAGATGAGCTGTTGGCTCATAGAGATATAAGACTTGACTACCCCAATGTGAGTGAAGTAGATCCCTAGTGATAAGCCGAAAAATTTCTCTAGAACGAACTTCTGGTTCCCTGTTCTAGAGGTTACACAAAGATATTCTTTATTATCCTCACTCATTGTTTCAATATGATACCCGTTAGCCCATATGTCCTTAAAACTCAGTAAGTTTCTTCTGGAACTACGAGAGTATAAGGCATTTTGTATAGATAGGTGGGTTCCATTGGGTAAAATTAATAATGCTCTTCCGGAGCCTTCAATAATGTGAGCGGGACCGGCTATCATGGATACTACGTTTGCACTAGTAGTGATGTTGGAGAAGAAAAAATTATTTTTAAGGATTGTGTGAGTGGTAGCACTATCAATCAGACAAAAGCTATTTTTTATCTAGATTTTCCATGGATTCCATTTCCTAGATATGACATTATATTTAGCAATACTTATAAGAAAAATAGTATCAATCAATAGAAATTTATTCGAAACATAGAACTCCAGGTCTATGATAGCTTATACTACCAACATTAAATTTATGGCATTTCGGGGGCCAAGTTTGCGGACGACTGGGTTCCCTCGAACATGCGACACAATACCTGTCATGCATGCACCTATATGGGTGCTCCAAAATATATGCAAACAAAGAGAGAACAATTTATCTAAGTGTGATATACTTCACCTTTATGAGTGAACACCTTATAAAGAAGGTGTGCATGATACAGTGGCAAAAAGAGTTCAACTATTTCATGGGTAGTACAATTTTAGCGTTATATAAACCAATTCTTGATTGTAATCTTCTACAATTCAACTACTCGTTGCATGCCAATATTTCAGCAAAGTACACAAAAAATACTAAGTTATGATGTTCCATCCTAGCCATGCTGAGAAGATAAGAGTAATCGGCTAATTTGTTCATATGAATGTATCTTTTTCTCTCTTAAAAACAAAACCATTTTCAGTAGATAATATTGATAGATTTGATCACATATCAAAATAAATTAATAAACGGAAATTTTCGCTCAGAGCATTAAATGTTTACGAAATCATGTACACAGCACAAACTTTTATTTTATTATAGCATAAGCATAAGAACGTCCTTACGAAGGGCGTTCTCCTTTTAATACAACTTTTTATGTATATTCCGTTAGCTCCGTCAGGTACGTTTGGTTAAAAAAAAAGGTTTTTTCTATGGGCACCACCAAAAATGCTTGGGGGCAACCCTTACTTGGGGGCAGCCCATGAATGTGGAAAAATTGCTAGGGGGTACCCAAAACTTGCTAGGGGGCAGCCCAACCCTCCAAACCAAAAATTTCACTCTTATTTCTATCCTTCACTCTCTCTCCTCAAGAAGAAAAGAAAAAGCTCTCTCCCTCTCCCTCTCCTAAACCCTAATTTCTTCTTCTCCACCACTCCATTCTCAATCCCTCCACGAAGATTCTCGAAGAGATGACACGCAAGTCAAAGCAACCGGAATCCAGGTACGTTCTTCCCTAATTTCTTCGAGATTTTTGTACATTATATTCAAAACCCTAGAATTTGTTTAATTCTTGAAAAAGTTTTGGTAAAATAGGTTTATAATCTCTTGTACGTTTTCTTCCCTAATTTTTGAACACAAAAAATCCCAATTTTATGTTGAAACCCTAACCCTAGAATACGACAAAGTAGGATGTCGTTGTGGCAGTTCGGTTCACGACAGTAGGACTGCCAGGCATGTGGCAGTCCTAATGAAAATTAGGACTGCCACAGTCCTGGCAGTCCTCTTTCACAAGAGGACTGCCAGGACTGTGGCAGTCCTAATTTTCATTAGGACTGCCACATGCCTGGCAGTCCTAATGTTATAACATATGGGGGTTGGGTAACTGCATGTTGTTTCTATTATTTAATAAGTATATGTTGTCATGCAGTCCATCGGCCGCTAACAAAAGAATACGGCCCACCGCGTCAAAGCGGAAGGAACGTGCGGGACGTCCTCTCGAGCGTCCGATAACAATTACCGATCCGACGCCCGAAGCTCGGTCTCGGACATCGCCACCGGCACGTCAAGCTCGGTCGAAGCAACGAGCTCCTACTCCTACGCCTCCTTCCGACGACGACGACGACGTGCCAATTGCCCGACTCCTATCACGTCAAGACGGTTCTGCTCCATTTGAGGAGGTCGGTCCTTCTGAGGAGGCCGGTCCTTCTGAGCCGCCTGTCCGTCCGCCCGGTTGCTCAATGTTGGTTTCTTTTGAGAACCACATTGCGTATGAAATATGGAAGAACCCGATATGTACATGACGTTTGTAAGCTACCAGTTTAGTATACTATATATATATATATATATATATATATATATATATATATATATATATATATATATATATAAATATATATATGTATTTCATAATTGATATGTTTTTTGTTGTTCGATATACAGAGGACATATCGTATCCTTAGGGCCGTGAGTCACGGGAAGAAAACCGTGTTCTGGCAGTTTGCAAGCTTTTCGGAGGCCGTCCGGAGCAAAATCATACCGAGCGGCTTGCACAATTTGGCACAAAATGCCTACCGGACAATGGATAGTGCCCTCATATCCGCCTTTGTGGAGAGATGGCACCCGGAGACCAACACATTTCATCTCCCAGCAGGGGAGATGACCATTACACTTGACGACGTCTACCAGATATTGGAGCTGCCAGTGACCGGGCGCGTAATGACCAAAGAATATTACACGAATGAGAAATCCGTGAAATGGTACGAGAAGATCGTCAAGTTCGTCTCAACTCACCTTGGAGTTACGGCTACGAGTTTTACAACTCTACCAGGCTTCAAAAAGTCGTACAGAATTCCTCTATCATTTCTGGTGGACCAGTTCATGGATATGGAGGTGGATGACGATGACGATGATACGGTCGACGCGGTGGCCCGTGCGTATATGCTGTTCGTCCTAGGAACGATCGACATTCCGGACAAGTCCGAAACGTCGACACATGCTCGGTACATGTTCAACTTATCTGAAGTGGATGACTTCATTGATATATCCTGGGGAAGCGGTATCCTAGCCAATCTTTACCGCGAGCTCGACATCGCATCCCGTGTCGGGACTAAGACAATGGCCGGCTGTCAGACTCTGCTACATGTAAGAAAACTTCTAACAATTTAATCTTGTATACTTCAATTTGTTGTTTTAATTTTTACTATTCATTTATAAATTGAATAGGCATGGATATACGAGCACTTTTCGATGCTTAGACGGGCTGACGAAAACCCAGAGTATCTTGAACACCTTCCTAGAGTGCGTCGATGGAGGCCATCCCAGCTGGAAACCAAAAATTGGCAAACACTGGCTTCCATTTGTGAAGTATTAGACAGTTTGGTGCCAGAAGAGGTACTAATTTTTGACTAACTTTTTCATGTTGATTTTGTTTTGTTGTTAACTGTTTTCCTATAATTTTTTTGGAATCCATATCGGGATGTACGTGAGCTGAATCGTGAGGTTCAACCAGTTTCTTTATTTCATGGCATGATCACATGCTATAAAATCACGGAGCCGTACATGCCCGATAGAGTACTTCGTCAGTTTGGCTTCGTACAAACTGTGCCGAAGCGCACACTACGGCTGTTGGAGCCTCCGTGCAGAACCCAACCTTTAAGTTATAAATTGGCAGAATTCAACTGGGTGACCGACTTTTACTCGGAGTGGCAACGACATGTACTTCAGAAATCTGAAAGACGACCGGTCTCCCAGATGGCCGACTGCAGCGAGGACTATATGCAGTACTTCCTGGGGGTCGGACATCCTAAGTTGTCGAACCCTACGAACCCGGGTCCCGTGGCCGTCGGAGCAGTTGGAGCTCTTCCTTCCAAAAATGTCTTGTATGCTGGGTTGGTGAGAATGGTGAGTTCTGTATTTGTAATAAGACTGAGATTTCTATGTTTGTAGACTTAATTCATTTATACTTTCATTTTCAGTCTCAAAGGGTGAAGGAATTGGCGCAGACACTCCGGAGAGGTTGCCGAAGTGACACTTGTGTCGCGGTCGCCAACGAGCTTGATCGCATCGACGACGTGGTCGACTTCCCCTTCATGAACAATAGGGAGTCTCGTTCAAAGGCCCAACATGATATGTAGATGGATTTCGATATTTTTCATGTTTCAAACTTAAGTTGGATGTGGAATAGTTACGTACATTTGATGAATTATTGTGGATATTTTACTTGTTTGAAACTTAATTTGGATGTGGAATGTTCGGGACTAAGTAGTTGTGATGAATTATTGTAGTTGTGATGAATTTATTGTAGTTGGATTATTGAGTTTTTGTGATGAATCTTAAGTTGTGAAGAATTATTGTTGTTTATGTACTTGTGATAAATTGTTCTTTTTAATGTACAGAGTATCTGTATCAGGACTTGTGATAAATTATTTTTTGTGATGAATCTTAACTCTGTGACAATTTGATTCACACAATCAAATCATCACACAGTTTGAGAGTTAGGACTGCCACAACCATGGCAGTCCTACACTGAAGTAGGACTGCCAGGGAGCTGGCAGTCCTAACTAAAACTTGCTGTTACAGCATGTGTGTGGCAGTCCTAACTATGAACCTCTGTGTTGATTTGATTCACACATAAATTCATCACAGAGTATTAGAGTTAGGACTGCCACACCCATGGCAGTCCTACACTGAAGTAGGACTGCCAGGGAGCTGGCAGTCCTAACTAAAATTTGCTGTAACAGCAAGTTTTAGTTAGGACTGCCAGCTCCCTGGCAGTCCTACTTCAGTGTAGGACTGCCATGGGTGTGGCAGTCTTAACTCTAATACTCTGTGATGATTTGATTCACACATAAAAATCATAACAGAGTATTACAGTTAGGACTGCCACACCCATGGCAGTCCTACACTGAATTAGGACTGCCAGGAAGCTGGCAGTCCTAACTAACAGCAAGATTTAGTTAGGACTGCCATCACCCTAGGACTGCCATGGGTGTGGCAGTCCTGATACTGATACTCTGTGACAGAGTTTCTCAAACTGAAACGATGTGACAGTGAACACATATAACACAGGTACACTCATATAACACAGATAACACACAGGTAAGCACATATAACACAGGTAGGCACATATAGTACACAGATAGGCACATATAACACAGGTAGGTACATATAACACAGGTAGGCACAGGTAAACATATATAACTCAAAATTTACTCCATATATATTACTGGACTTCATATTTTACTGTATACAAAAGTGGTCCTCCATATACAAAAGGTCAAACTGTAAATATATCTATACTTAGTCGATTTCGACGTCGTAGTGGTCAGCAGGTAAGTCTCTTGGCTCCTCAATCTTCAACAACTTCTTACAATGGTTGATCTGGTCAACGAAAGGTGTGGTCCAAGCGATGGCTTCGACCGGTGCTCTTTTGTACCAAACTGTTGAAGGTGGAGGAATCGGAGAATGAGCGATCATCTTTAGTATAACGAAGTTGTAGAAGCATGGAATTTCACAACCAGAAAAACCCATGCGCCAGACGCTACATGCGCCAGAACTCAGACGAAGAACTTCACAAGCAAAATCAACAAAGATAGACATTCGAAAGAAGACTTTTTATTTATATATAAAAGTCTATTACATGTCTAAAAAAAGGTTGTACAAAGGAGAATTTCTACAAAGGAAAGATCCTAAGTCTACAGCCAACGGCTACCCTGCGCTTCCAGATAGGCGCACCAATCACCATGCGCTTCCAGATAGGCGCAGCAGCCACCATGCGCCACCAGTCAGGCGCAGCAGACTTCATGCGCCTCCAACCAGGCGCATCCTACCATCTCTTCAGCAGCTCAGTTATGTGCATCCAGCTCAGTTATGTGCATCCCTTCAGCAGCTCAGTTATGTGCAACTCTTCCAACCAGGCTCACCTGGCCGAGCAGAGCCCAGTTATGTGCCGCTCTTCTAGCCAGGGTCACCTGATAAGTGCTTCGATTACACAAAGCATTTAACCCTCTGGCTGGAACCAAGGAAGAGAAGAGCACGGCAAAGCTGTGGCCAGGGGAGGCTTCGAAAGAGCCTCCAAAGACCAAGGAAGACCGTGATCGAAATCATGGCACAGACAGCTTTCAACACAACCAAAGTGGGCAAACCCCACTTTGAAGGAAGAGAGAGCCTAGCACCGCCATTCCGATCTACGGCTCCTCCGGAATAACGGAGACGAGGCTCGAGCATCCCTATCTTTGGATGCAACAGGAACCTTCCGCCTGCCTCGGAAGCCCTCGACTCCGTCTTTTGGATGTAACAGTCACCTTCAAGAGCATTGAAGACAACACAGCGTCTCATCTTCACCCACGGGAGCACTTCGTCAACAGAATGCACCCTAATGTCCAAGTTCATGTTGGAAGTACGTGAGGGAATGAGAAGCAAATCTTCTCTCCATGCCACTATTTATAGGCCGGGCAGATCAAACCCACGCGCCAAGTGGATGGCTCTCAGAATTCCGTGCAATGAATTTGCATTAAATGGATGAACCGGACGCCTCGAATTCAGCCAAACGGCTATTTATAGCACTCGAGGAGCGAGACAGCCGCATCATTAAAAGACATGTCCGATGCTCCAGCCAGACAGCGCATCACACGGACGCGCCCTTCGGCGTCAGGCGCATCGCACAGACGCGCCCTTACTCGGCGCATTGCAGAGGATACGCCCCCACATATCCCCATACCGAGTGGAACGCCAACCGACGCGCCCACTCAGCTATCCATCGAACGTCACCAACATTAAATGCTGAACTGACAGAGTTGGCAGCACGCCTCCCAAAGTCTGAACAGTTGACAGCTTTTTCAGAAAACGAAGCGTCGACAACGTCAGCATCATCATGACTTTATTTCGACGGCTACTGCCATGTGGCCACTCCACCATCAGCATGCGCCTCCACGGCCATGCGTCCAAATCAGCATGCGCCTCAAAAGCCATGCGCCTCAGACTGCTCTCTGATCCCAAAAGACAGAAGGAAAGTCGCTTGCATGCGCCTCAAAAGCCATGCGCCCCAAATGGTTTGTAACTCCTAAAGGTTATGAGCCGCAGCCTCCTCCTGCGCCCAATCCAAGGTGCAGCTCACCAGATTACTCCTCTCCACCAAATCCGAGATCTTCGAACCATGGGTCGATGACACGTGTCCTTTGACTCAACTCGTCCAAGATTTCAGCAACGGAAAGATCTTCTCTTCTGCTACGTGCCGGCTCACAATAGCAGTATGAAGAGTTCTTCCCCTCGATCAGGGCGCAGCATCCGTGCGCCTCCATCAGCAACCTCCATGTGGCGTCCCCACACCGGCGCATCCTATATGCGCGCATGAGCAGCCAGCCTGCAGAACTATAAATAGAAGGATCGTCCCCTTCACACACACACAAGACTCACAACACAGACAGAATCCACAACAGAGAATCACCAGAGAGGCAGTTCCAGACACTTAACGTCTTCCTCCTCTCGGCAAGCTCCAGCACCCAGAGCAATCTCCACCTTCAGAGAACCGATAACCGTCGTCAGCCGGTCAACGGAGTCAACGCATTACCACTCGCTCCATTGGCACTAAGGACCCAGCTTAAACAAAAGTGTACTCCTAGGACTACATCTAAGTCCTACATTGTAACACTTTTCTGTTTGTATTAAAGTTTCAATCAAACAATTTTAATGGCAAACAAGCTGGCGACTCTGCTGGGGACTTCTTTCTCTTCTACCGAGAAAGTCGTGTCACAGGCCGACGACGTGAAGGTGGGCTCCTCCCACAAGATGCTGGTAGTACGCCTCAATCAACAGGCGTACGAGGAGTTCATTTCTGAAGGAAGTGCGAGTCCTTCTAAGCGGCTGTCGAAGCCGAAGAAGACCCGCGCAGTCTGGGTGCGCAAAGTCGACGCCTCGGGCACCACTGTTGAAGGGGATGCGCCCGTCCAGCCTTTCCTTCCTGCTGACGTCCTCAGCAGTCAAGGTGCGCCCGCTGATGCAGCGCATCTCTCGGGGAAGCGTGCGGCCGACCACGTTCCCCAACCATCTTCCTCTCAGGCGAGGAAGATACGTCGACGGAGCAGGGGCGCAGCCAATGCCCCGCGCATCACCTCTGATGCGCCACAAAGAGCCTCTATCTTTGACAGACTCACTCGCTGTAATGGCGAGGAGAATTTGGATGCTGAGTACTATGCGCCCCAGCGGGCTGGTGCGAAGAGATCCAAGGCGGCACGGGCCATGCGCCATAAACGTGCTATGCCAGCTGTCGGCCAGAGGCACGCGCTTACAATCACGCGCGCTGCCGATGGCAAGCTATACAAGGTTGACTCAAGTGCTTCTGCACCGACAACGAGTCGACCTTCAAAGTCCTCATCTCGCTTGGGCGCATTCACTGCGTGCACAACCAAGTCGAGGGAGGCAAATTCAGTGGTCTTGAACTCCCGCGCCTCCTCTGGTTGTGCGTTTGAGGTCCGTTCAAGTTACTTCAAATGTTGTGGTTCCCCCACTACTGATCGTGATGCCTGCTTGGTATTAGATCAGGGGGCGCAGCACTCTCCCGACCACCCCGGCGCTTGGCCTTGCCATGCGCCTGAGAGGGGTGTGAGGGCAGTACTCTCCTCCAACGACCTGCGCAACGTGATCACTCACAAGCGCCGGTCAGGAGAGTTGACCAACAAGCACGATGCGCCTCTCACGGGGCATACTTGTGCAGTGGTCACCATCAACTGCTGTTGCAAGACGGCAGTACCGCCAAAGCAGTCAGTCTTCCAACGGCTACAATCATCGACACCCCTCCGACATCGCCTTGGGACGAAGGTGTCAGCAGAACAGGAGCCAAAGGTTGCTTCATGCAACGTGATCTCCAACTCCTCATCAATCCGGAAGACGACTGCCAATTCCTCGTCTTCATCCAAAAGCCAGCCGAGGAAAACCGAGGCAGCTGTCTCGACCTCTGGAGTGTTCGAAGGCACTCGGTCGAGGAAGAAGTCCTTGGAGGAAGCTGGGGGTAGCCAGACCCTCGTCGAGCCTCCTTCCAAAGACGAAGATGTCCAAAGCACAGCTGCGGCGGATCTTCATCAAGGCGAAGTCGGCCTCCCTGAAGCCCCTCAGAATGAAGATGTCCTCCAGGACACCGCCGGGGGTAGAGCTGGAAACGAAGAGGCCCTTGCAGATGCGCCTGTCGAAGACGAACTCCAGAATGTGGCTGGGGGTGGCCAAGCACCAGGAGAGGTGACTCCCCCGCATGAAAGTGAGGCTGAGAGTGAAGCCTCAACTGTCCCATCCACTGCCGGTCGTGTCATGACAATATACATGGCCGGGAGTGATCCCGAGACTGATGCGCCGCCGCAAGACATAGTCCAGCGCATAGACTCGCTAGAGGGAGGACTCAAAACCCTCTCTGCCTCAATGCAAGCACTAACTCAAGCAGTGTTCGAGATGCGGTCGGCCCTGATCAGGACTCCTTCAAATACTCCCGACCCAGGTGCCAACGGGGAATCGAGTGTGCCCCTCCAACGGACACCCTCAGACACAGAAGCACCCCGGACGTCGGAGCCCTCAAACGCTCCACTCCAGGTGGTACCTCCTTCCCCGACTCCTAGCTCCACGGAAGACGTGGTCGAAATGATCAAAGATCTGCGGGAGCGCTTCGAGTCCAAGAACAGGCAGGAGGAGCGCCAGAAGATGGGCATTCCCCAGCCTTATCCCCTTGAGTGGAACAAGGTGGTTTATCCCCCAAAGTATAAACCACAAACACTCACGCCGTATGACGGGAAGGACTCTCCACGACGATACCTGACGTACTTCCAGTCATGAACGGGGCATTTACCGAAGGAGGACGCGCTCCTCACCAGCATCTTCGTTGGGGCCCTGAAAGGGGTGGCGTATGACTGGTACTGCAGCCTCCCCGACAATTCCATATCGTCCTTCGACGACCTGACGCGCCTCTTCCTAGACCGCTTCTACGACGGTGGGAAGGACATGACGATGGCGTCTCTCATAGAGATACGCCAGAAGAAGAAAGAAACGGTTCGGGCATTCATCGAACGCTTCCGTCAGGCCTGCTTCAGGCTACCTCCAGGCATGCCAGAACATGCGCTTCTCTCCGCTTGCAGTATGAACATGCTGCCTGCATTAAAGCTCTAGCTTAACTCTACTCCCCCTCCCGACTGGAGCTCCCTAATCATCGAAGCTGAAGCTGCAGAGAAGAAGGCGGCCAATGCACGTCTTCTGGGTGTTAGCTTCCCCGCCTTTGACGATAAAGGGAAAAAGCCCACGACCAACAACTCCGGACGAGAAGCAAAGGGGAAACAGGCATTGACTGTTAATGCCTCGAAGGGCGCATCTGCGCCTACTCAAAAGCCTCCACTAGCACCGAGACCCAAGGAGGTTTATTCATTCAATGATGACGACACCCTACAACTCTTTGAGATACTGAAGCAGGGTGACAAGATCAAGCTTCCGGACCCGAAGCGGCCCGATGAAGTCGGGAAAGTGGACAACCCGAGGTACTGTCACTACCATCGGTTTGTCGGACACCCGACCAAGGACTGCTATGTCCTCAAAAATTACATCCAGCGCATGATCAATGCGGATGTAATCTCCGTCGACTACGAAGAGAAGACGGTGTCAGCCAATGTGGTGTCACTTCAGTTTGGCACCTTACCACCGACTACCGCACAAGATGGCGTCGTCCCCATCCCTAAGGCGACAATGGAGGTGGTGAACTTGCCACCCACCCGTGACAATGTGAGTGGACTCGTCCCACTCACCACATCTCGAGGAGAGGTCCTCTGGGTTCATCCCGACCTCGTCTTCGAGGTGACTCAACCAGAGGTACGCCCTACCTCCAAATCAAAAGGCAGGAAGATCAAGTCTTGCCGCACAGTCTCTTCTTCAACGGAAGAGGCGCTTCCAGTGCAGACGCGTGCACAACAGAACTCCCAGCCCGGTGAAGCTGCCGCCGAAGTGGTGCCTCCTGGCACCATCCCAGAGGAGGGTCCATCCAAGCCCTCAGCAGCCAATAAACAAAAGCAAGTGGAGGCCCGTTTCGACAGACCTCTGCGGAAAGAAAATGCTTCGGGGCTAGCCAAGCCCCACAATTTTGACATTCTGGCACAATTGGCCAGTACTCCTGCACGCTTGTCTTTGTTCGAGCTCCTGCGTCTCTCCAAGGACTCTCGAGAAGCTCTCTGCGAAGCTCTGAAGGATGCCGAATCCTTTCTCAGTCAGGTCAAGCAGCCTGAAGACCTCCCAACTACTTGTGCGCACTGTCATTGTGCGGATGAAGTTATTCCAAACATAACTTTCACCCAACAAGACATGCTGCTCAAGCATCACCGACATAACCGACCGTTGTATTACACAGGGTACATCGGTTCGGTCAAGGTGAGCAGGATTCAGATCGATCCGGGGTCTTCCTTAAGCATCATTCCAAAGGCGCTGCTATCAAAGCTGGGGATCCCAATGTACCGGCTGGCGCCCTCCAATACAACCATCAGTGGCTTCAACGCTAGCAAGAGCGAGCCACTGGGCAAGATCCGGCTGAAGTGTCACATCGGCAGCCTCAAAACTGAGGTGACCTGTTATGTGGTGGATGCTGAGGTCAACTACAACATCTTACTTCGGACGACCATGTTTACATGAGTACATGGTGGTGCCCTCCACGCTCCACCAATGCATGAAATATGTATCCACCAACGGCGTCATCCGGACAGAGTTTGCAGATATCGATCCCTTCAAAGGGATTGAGGCCTACTTCACCGATTCCGACTTGTACAAGCCACTTGACGAGGAGGGGGCCAACGACGTCGATGATCAGGCAGAGACGGCAACAGAGCCGGACTTGGAGCCCGAAATGACTCCCGACGCCCCCTTGAAAATCCGATTGAAGGGCAAGCCTCCCCAGAAGGCGCCTCCAATGAGCATCAAGCTATCAGGGAAAGCACCGACTCACGAAGCTCCCCTGAAGATACGCCTCAAGGGAAAGCCACCTTAAACAACGGCTCCTCTGGTGGTAAAATTACAAGGGAAGGTGCCACTCACCGGAGGCGCAACCGAGGCACCTCTCAAGGTGCGTCTTAAGGGCAAACCGCCGCAGTCATCCAAGATGCTGGAGAGGGCTCACATAACCCTCTCAGACCCCAAAGTCAAAGCTGTGGAGGACTCTCCTGATCCGGCCCCAGTGCTTACAGATGAGGAGCTTGGCGAATATATCTCTGCTGATGTAGACGCACCCTCCTTAGACAATGTAATCCCACGGGATAAAATCTCGTACTTTATCAATAATAGAGTATCTTTTAATTATTCTTGTCTTCCACACTGGAATGCCTATACATTAGATAACGCTCTACGGTCGTTGCAAACACAAATAACGACCGTCCACCATAATCGAGTAGTCCCGTCTCAAGGAGTCTTCATAATCCCTCCACGGAGCCGAGACGAAGGCACCATCATCTCGGGCAAAGTCGAGCGTCATCAAGACCTCCCGTCAATCGAGCCCGAACCTGATACCGGCAGAGTACAAGTCTATCGGTACACGGATACGGCAAAGCACATCATCCAAAAGATGGGCTACGACCTGAAAAGCAACAAAGGCCTAAACTACGGCAAGGGTCGGCATCTCCCTGTCCGGCTTTCAATGCCCAATGGAAAGCCACAGGACTACTATAATCGGACTCGACGGGGGTTAGGCTACGTCACGCCGCCATCAACTCCAGAGAGTTCAGACGCAGAAGACGCAGAGCATTCCCACTCGTCTGAAGCGTCGACTTGGGATTCCGATACCAGTATCGGATCAGTTTTCAGGAAAGTGCTGTCAGCTAACATGACATCGGCGCAACCTCAGAAAGATGAAGGCGAAGACCAACCGCCGGAACCCTTCGAAGAGGAACCCTGGGCTCAACGCCTAGGAGAACAATGGGAATCTCGTTTTGAGTTATGTGAACCTCCCACCGAAGACGAAGTCGAGCAGATCGACCTCGGGGATGGGTCTTCTTCCAAACCCATCTTTATCAGCAAAAGCTTGGAAGGAGAAGACCGAGAATCTTTAGTCCAACTGGCTAAAGAGTATATCGACGTCTTCGCCTGGAGCTACGAAGATATGCCAGGTCTCGACCCACAGATCGCGATGCATAGGTTGAACATCTTACCTGATGCCAAACCTATCAAACAACAACAGCGACGCTTCCGTCCGGACATCATGAACGCCATCGATCAGGAAGTGGATAAACTCTTGACCAGTGGCTTCATCCGTGAGGAACAACACCCGGACTGGGTAGCCAACGTCGTCGCTGTTACCAAGAAGAACGGGAAGATACGAGTCTGTATCGACTTCAGGGATCTCAACTCTGCTTGCCCGAAGGATGAATTCCCGCTCCCAATCACCGATGTGATGATCGACAACACATGTGGCTTTGAACGCATGTCCTTCATGGACGGGTACTCAGGCTACAATCAAATCAAGATGTTCCCCGATGACGCGAAACACACGTCATTCAGGAATCCGAAAGGTGTTTTCTGCTACACAGTGATGCCCTTCGGCTTGAAGAATGCCGGTGCAACATACCAACGGGCTATGAGCACCATCTTCCGTCAACATCTTCGCAAGACAGTCGAATGCTATGTTGACGACATCGCAGTCAAGAGCCGCCTCAAAAGAGATCACCTACAAGACTTGAAGACGGTCTTTGATCTCATGCGGGCACATCAACTCAAAATGAACCCCGCTAAATCCTTCCTGGGGGTTTCTAGCGGCAAATTCTTGGGCTTTGTCATCACAGCAAAAGGCATTCATGTCGATCCCGAGAAGACTAAAGCCATCCTCAACATGGACCCTCCGAAGAACCTTCGAGAACTTCGGGGCTTACAGGGACGTCTGGCATACATCCGGAGGTTCATAGCAAACCTCTCCGGTAAATGTCAACCCTTTACTCAGCTCATGAAGAAGGGAGTCTCTTACGTCTGGACAGAGGAGTGCCAAAAGGCTTTCGACGACATCAAGGCTTACTTGACAAGCCCGCCAGTCCTAGTGGCACCTGTCGCCGGCAAACCATTCCTCCTCTACGTCCGTGCCATGGATCATTCCCTCGCGCTTTGCTGGCTCAAAACAGCGATGCAGGCTATGAGCAAGCAATCTACTACCTCAGTCGAACGCTCATCGGGGCCGAACACCGGTACAACCCCGTTGAAAAGGAGTGCTTGGCTTTGGTGTTTGCCATTCGGAAGACTCGTCATTACGTCTCGGGCCAGACAATTCACGTCATGCTCCAACAATGTTGCTGAGTACAACGCACTCGTCATGGGACTCCAGCTAGCACAACAGCTGGGGGTAGATCATCTGGAAGCCTACGGCGACTCAAAACTCGTCGTAAACCAGATTCGGGGGCAATACGAGGTTCGCCATGAAGACCTGACCCCTTACCATGAAGTTGCATTGAACATCATTTCAACTTTCACTAGGTTCTTCATCGAACATGTACCCCGTTTACAAAACTTGGAGGCTGACGCTCTGGCTGGCCTCGCAGCCTCATTGGCGGCGCCCCTGGGGACTCAACACTATGTCACGGTAACTGGCCGAGACTTGATTTGTCCCAGAAACAATCTATGTCTGCAAATCGCTCACGCCATGCCGACAAACATCAATGTTGATGTCCGAGACTGGAGATTCCCGTTCATCGACTTCGCCGTCTACGGAATCCTTCCGGAGGACCCGAAGGAAGCCGTCTCAGTCAGGAGGCGCTCTCTTCGATTCTACTATGATACAGCCACCAAAACGCTGTACCGACACTCCTTCGATGGGCTTCTCCTTCGATGCCTGTCCGGTGAAGAAGCGGCCGAAGCTCTTCGAGAAGCTCATGACGGAACTTGCGGAGCTCACCAACCCGGTCCTAAGTTGCAAGATCGACTGCGACGTATGGGCTACTACTGGCCAACCATGGCCGCTGACGCAGTGGAATATGCTAAGAAGTGCCATGCATGCCAACTTCATGCAGACTTCATACATACACCGTCTGAACCTCTACATCCTACAGTCGCCTCCTGGCCATTCGAAGCCTGGGGCATGGACATTGTAGGACCAATCACCCCTCCTTCATCAAGAGGACATCGTTTCATCCTGGCCATCACCGATTACTTCTCCAAATGGGCGGAAGCAGTCCCACTAGCGGAAGTAAAAAGCTCCAGAGTGGTCAGTTTTATCAAACACCATGTCATTTACCGTTTCGGAGTACCCAGGCGGATCATTCATGACAATGGCCCTCAGTTCATCAGCCACATTTTCAGCAGGTTCTGTGACAAGAATCGCATTCAAAACGTGGCCTCAACCGCCTACAATCCGGCAGCAAACGGATTGGCCGAGGCGTTCAACAAAACTATCGTCAGGCTGCTCAAAAAGGTCGTGTCATCCAACAAACGCGACTGGGACGAAAAGCTCGGCGAATGTCTTTGGGCCTACCGCACAACGGTACGGACCCCAACAGGCAACACACCATTCTCCCTGGTCTACGGGAGTGAAGCGTACTGCCTCTCGAGATCCCGATACCCTCACTCCGAGTAGCAATCACAAACAAACTCACAGAAGAAGACAATCAACGTCGTCGTCTGCGGGAACTGGAGGCACTTGACGAAAAGCGTCTCCTAGCTCAACAACGCATCGAACTTTACCAAGCCCGTATATCACAGGCTTTCAACAAGAGGGTCAAACAAAGAACTTTCCAAGTTGGCGACCTGGTTTTAGCAGTCAGAAGGCCAATGGTGTTAACTCACAAGACACCAGGGAAGTTCGAGCCCAAATGGGAAGGACCCTTCATCATTGAGACGGTATACTCAAACGGTGCTTACCGCCTCGCCAAACCCAATGGGGACTTGTTCATGATGCCCATCAACGGCAAGTTCCTAAAGAAGTACTATTCTTGACATCCTCCAAGACATGTATTTCCCCAAACAACCTCTTTCCACAAACTCAAACGCTTCCGGAACCCAGCTGTTCCGTGGCATCCTTCCGTAGAAAGATAACCACGTCCACATTACCTCTGAGTTGTCTCTCTACACCCTACAAAGCGCAATCTTACACTTCGTGAGCTTACGCTATCCTTCATGTTTACCACGTCCACGTTACCTCTGAGTAAACATCTCGTACACACAACCCCTGCGTTGTCGTACATTGATCGCAGAACTTCTACGTCCACATTACCTCTGAGTTGTTCAGCGTATCCCCCAAGATCATTCCTACCACGTCCATAATACCTCTGAGTAGGAAAATTCTATCATTTGAACCTAATGATTGCCATGTCCATATTACCTCTGAGCAAACATGTTGGTTCCTTCAAACTTATTCTGTACCTAAAAACCAAGGTGCGCAAAAGATAATAGGTCCACATAAATCATCAAGTTCATGAGATCAAAAATGAACGCATCACAAAAAAAGAGTATATTTCTTTATTTTTCAAAGAAGAGTACAGAAATACGCTATTCCCCCAGCAAGAGTTGCAAAAACCCAAACATAAAAAGAGAAGAACTACAGTCCCCGATCCTCTCCAGGGTGGGATGAGAGCTCTCTGACTCGACGTCTCAGGTCGGCAGTAGTTTCCACAGTCGCCAGGACTCGATGCTCAGCTTCTTGACGCATTAATTCGACAGCCTCAGCAGAAGTTTCACTCTCATACTTCTCATCGAGCTGTCGTCGCTGCTGAGCCAAAGCAAGAGTCCGCTGAGTAAGAGTCGCTTCCTCCTGCTTGAATGCCACGTGTTCAGCCAGGACACGATCAGCTTCTAATTGGAGTTGGGCCCGTTGGTCTTCAAGACGGCGCATCTGGGCATCAACCTCTGCGATGTTAGCATCCACCGTAGCCCGCGTCTCCGTCGTCTTCTTCATAGATTGAGACAACTGCTCCGCCGCAGCCTCAGTCCCAGCCACTTCACGCTCCCAACTGCTCACATTGGCCCGATGGGAAGCCTCGATTTCAGCAATCAACTTCCCCATCTCTGCATCTATCAAGACAGAGAGGTCATTTCGTTGGATGCGCTGCAGCTCCGCGAGCCGCTCGTCCAGCTCAATCACCGAAACCTCCAGAATTTCGGCCATGTGGTCGTGGCCTTGGTGAACGCGGATCAGCTCGATACAAGGCATTGTCAGAGCTTTTGCTGTCGCAAAGCTCCCCTTGGCATCCATCACTGCAGATACACCTTTCTCCAGCATTTTGTACACTCCCTCGACGAGGAACTTCACATACTCGTCGGCATCCGCCAGCACCTGCAGCGTCATAGCAGGAGTTGGGGGAGCTACTACAGTTTGCGGACCGGAGGAAGATCCGCCAACCTCGACCTGAGAGGCTTGAACCTCGGCAGCAATAGGCTCTTCATCAACAGGGGCCAGACTGCTAACCCGAGGAGCCGAAGGAATAGAAGCTGGCACATGCGTCGTGATAGTACCCCAAGTAGAAGGAGCAACACAGGGTTCCACACCCTTACCCTTCTCAAGACCGGAGAAATCACCGACGTCAACGGCCACCTCTTCTACCCCCAACGTCCTATCAGCATCAAGTACCACCCCCGGCAGAACGGGGATCAGCATTCATCTCCTGGCCAGCCCCGGGAGACGAGACCGGCAGAAGGGTCTCATCCTTCTCAAGTCCCTCTACAGGGACAGAATCTGTCGCTACCGCCTGATCGGTAGCCATATCAATGTCCATGGTTGGAGCCAAGGAAGGATTTGGCAATGATTCAGCCGACCTCCCTTCATCATGACAAGGAGGGGAATCAACCCTCTCCTCTGTCTCAACTGCCTTCGCTGCCCCCGCAACCGACTCCTGCAGCCCTGGAGTGATGTCATCGGAAGATGACGAACTCCATTCCTCTTCACCACCAGGAAGCTGCGTACTTGCTAAATCTTCGATATGTGAAGCCTCCGCTGTGGTCTTCGTCGCCTCGGAAGCTGCTGTACCCTCAGGTTCCCTCCTGACATAACCCGGGGATACCGGAACCTCCACGATGACAGTATCCTCCGGATCTTCCTCCATGAGGGACATCATTGTCGGCGGGATACGCACTCCAGACGAGCTCGCCATCTCCTCTCGCCTACTCCCACCCGACTTTGGGGTACGAGGTTTTCTTTTTAGCGGCTCCTGCAAAAGAAGATGGGGCCTCGTAAGTGGCGGAACCAAAATCAGATTTAGTGGGACGTCCTTACCTCTTCGGACGCCGAATCCGATGACACCGTCGGTAACGGTGCCTTCTTCTGCTTCTTCGACACAGGGGATTCAGCCCCTGTATCTGCACATCGTTTCGATCGATCGTCCGAGGGTTCTGCTTGTGATGCGGAGGGGGCACTCCGTTGACCCCCCCTGACGGACGATGCGGCCGGGCCTTCACTGGCGTGTCCCCGGTCGCTGCTAACTGCGTGCCTGCGATAAGGCTGGTCTCCCTGTCATATCCGGAGGGCGGGGCAGCCATAACACAGTAAAATTTAGCGGCCGAGTAAAGAATGGGCGGCCGCGGATCGGGGACGGGCAACGTAAAACGAGCTCCGGTACATCCGGCATTATAGTAATGCCAGGCTCGCGCACCATCCAACAAACTTCCAACATACCCCAGGGTAATACTGGGATTATCCAACATCATCTGAGCATAACCAAATTGCCGCGCAAAGCGGCTCGGCAAGTACGGTTCCAAGAAGCACTGATTCCTGTTCCGGTATACCAGATGGGATGGCCGGATACTTTGCAACCAGCGGAATCCCCATTGAGGCAGAGTAGTGGTACCTTCGCCCAGGTCCCTTAAATCCTCGTTGGCCTCAAAACCCAAATAGATTGGACCAACTTTGGTGATCTCCCAACCCTGAAGATGGGATAAAACCTTTCTACAAACCGGGACACCAGTATGCGACCAGCTCCTCCGATGGAAACGACGAAGGAATGCATCTCCAGCCTTGTAATCTCCTTCCGAGCCTGGGCTTATCACACTGGGATGATGCAAAATCAGCCATCCCATCAAATAGTGAAACGGCAGTTCGGCGCGCGGGAAGTTATTTTTTCTGCCTCTGTCATGAATCATATTTCCAGCAAACTCTCGCAAACCTCGCTGCAGGTTACATACCAATGCGGGGAGGAGAGCCAAACGCCGGCCGAAGACCAACTTTACGGCTGGCAGGATTAAGTTTCGAGTCACCTGCGAACACGCAATCCCAGAGCCATATCATCAGATAGGCCACCAAAACCGCCTTGGATGACATTGGATAAGCAAGATGCCAGAGGCAGCTGTAGGAGCGTGCATCTGACTGCTGGTCTTCATTCCCTCGGGGATTCTTCTCCCCTAACCTGCTCATTTCGGACAGCACCTCGCTACGAGAGAGCGCCGGCGGAGTAGAAAACTTCGAGGAATCCTCTTTGTCTTGTCTAAAGACATAGTCTCTCCAAGCGGTCACATGGGGCTGCGTCCCGCTTTTATCCCTTCTCTGCATATAGTAATGATGACTCGCCACTTCCTTGAAGACGGCCGTCATCTCATCAGCTCTGTCCCCCAGGACCTGAAGTTCCTCATTAGTTGGGAAGTACTCTTCATAGGGCTCCGACCTCCAAGGGAGTTTCGACACCTCATACATCTCATGGAGTGCGAACCCTAACTCTCCTACCGGAGTAAAGAAGGTCCCGGTATGAATATCAAACATCTCCAGGAGAGCAAGGAACATGTGCCTATTAAGGTCGACACCCGCCTGGGTAGCACGGATCGCGGCAGTCAACCCAAACTCTCGGAGCTCAGTTCGAAACCGCGACAAGATCCAAAGTGTCAGTTTATCCCATTTTGAAACATAATGGCACCAACCCTCCACCCGAAACTCTCCTTTCGGATAGGAGCGTTCCATCAAAAACATACGATGTGTGAAAGTCGAAGCACTGTAAGCAAGCGTATCAATGGGTACATCACTGTAGAGGCTCCCAGGACGTAAAGTCCGCCAAGTGTAAGAAAACCCAGACCGTACAACGGTCAAAGCATCCCTTTGGTCGGAAGTAGAATCGATTTGGATGACACCAGTCACCGCTCCCCCCTGAGAAGGGGTAAGCTCCCAAGACATCCTCCTCTGGGAAACAAGGCGACAGAAGGACGTCAAAGGCCATTGACGTTCAAGTTGCTTAACAGTCATATGCACCCCATTCGCTGTAAAGAACCAGTCCTCCTTGACCTTCAACACTGTCGAGTCGGTAGAAGTGAGACGGTCTCCGAATAGGAACTCGGGCTTCAAGAAGGTCACTTTATCAGATGTGGAAGATTTTAAAACTCCACGCTCCATCATCCGTTTGAGGAACCAATACTGTTGTTCACGGATTAGGGTCATTCTCTCGGGAGGCTGATCCAGCATAAGAGCATCTTGAACAGGGTTTATCACTTCCTCGTTATGCTCTACTCCCATTTGGTTGAAGGCAGCCTCCAGGAAAACTTCACTCAAAAGCGGGATTGCCATCGATACTAGCAAAAGATCAGAAAATGTTAGAAGCAACAAGAGAACACACAATGTGTCCAAAAGAGGAGCTGCGGCGCACCACCAGGGTTTGAACCCATGCGCGCCAGCAGTATGGCTTCGGCGCATCATCAGGGTTTGAACCCATGCGCGTCAGCAGTATAGCCTCGGCGCATCACCAGGGTTTAAACCCATGCGCGTCGGCGGGCAAAGACCGCGGCGCATCATTAAAGACTCAAGGTCTATGTGCGTTGGCGTACGGACAATGAGACTTACCAACCACCTCCGGCCGAACTTCGACAGGCCGACGGGGAACGACAGCCGCCGCAACTTCCGCAGACTCCTTCGCTTTCTCCTTTCCCTTGCCGGCAGCACCGCGAGGAGTCTTGGGAGCCATTCTCTCGAAAAAGGGGAAGTTAGGGTTTTGAAGAAGAAACTCTAAAGGAGCAGAGGCACAGAGAAGAAGAACCCTTTCTCTCTCCAACTCTTACCTATTTATAGAGCTTAGTCACACGCGTGAACAGATGACGTGTGATCTCAGCCGTCGCTTCGGGGTCTGTGCAAAGATAGCAGCAAATAAAACCAAAAGATCATCATTAATCTTTTCGGTTACCGAGGCATCATCATCATTAACTAAAAAGAGCATACGCCCGAACAGGCATGCGCCCAGCAATTATGCGCCCTGACCTCCATGCTTCTTATTCAAAGTATTCCAAAACTTATTCAAAAGTTTTGAAAACTTTGAAGGGGGCCTTGTAGAAGCATGGAATTTCACAACCAGAAAAACCCATGCGCCAGACGCTACATGCGCCAGAACTCAGACGAAGAACTTCACAAGCAAAATCAACAAAGATAGACATTCGAAAGAAGACTTTTTATTTATATATAAAAGTCTATTACATGTCTAAGAAAAGGTTGTACAAAGGAGAATTTCTACAAAGGAAAGATCCTAAGTCTACAGCCAACGGCTACCCTGCGCTTCCAGATAGGCGCACCAATCACCATGCGCTTCCAGATAGGTGCAGCAGCCACCATGCGCCACCAGTCAGGCGCAGCAGACTTCATGCGCCTCCAACCAGGCGCATCCCACCATCTCTTCAGCAGCTCAGTTATGTGCATCCAGCTCAGTTATGTGCATCCCTTCAGCAGCTCAGTTATGTGCAACTCTTCCAACCAGGCTCACCTGGCCGAGCAGAGCCCAGTTATGTGCCGCTCTTCCAGCCAGGGTCACCTGATAAGTGCTTCGATTACACAAAGCATTTAACCCTCTGGCTGGAACCAAGGAAGAGAAGAGCACGGCAAAGCTGTGGCCAGGGGAGGCTTCGAAAGAGCCTCCAAAGACCAAGGAAGACCGTGATCGAAATCATGGCACAGACAGCTTTCAACACAACCAAAGTGGGCAAACCCCACTTTGAAGGAAGAGAGAGCCTAGCACCGCCATTCCGATCTACGGCTCCTCCGGAATAACGGAGACGAGGCTCGAGCATTCCTATCTTTGGATGCAACAGGCACCTTCCGCCTGCCTCGGAAGCCCTCGACTCCGTCTTTTGGATGTAACAGTCACCTTCAAGAGCATTGAAGACAACACAGCGTCTCATCTTCACCCTCGGGAGCACTTCGTCAACAGAATGCACCCTAATGTCCAAGTTCATGTTGGAAGTACGTGAGGGAATGAGAAGCAAATCTTCTCTCCATGCCACTATTTATAGGCCGGGCAGATCAAACCCACGCGCCAAGTGGATGGCTCTCCGAATTCCGTACAATGAATTTGCATTAAATAGATGAACCGGACGCCTCGAATTCAGCCAAACGGCTATTTATAGCACTCGAGGAGCGAGACAGCCGCATCATTAAAAGACATATCCGATGCGCCAGCCAGACAGCGCATCACACGGACGCGCCCTTCGGCGTCAGGTGCATCGCACAGACGCGCCCTTACTCGGCGCATTGCAGAGGATGCGCCCCCACATATCCCCATACCGAGTGGAACGCCAACCGACGCGCCCACTCAGCTGTCCATCGAACGTCACCAACATTAAATGCTGAACTGACAGAGTTGGCAGCACGCCTCCCAAAGTCTGAACAGTTGACAGCTTTTTCAGAAAACGAAGCGTCGACAACGTCAGCATCATCATGACTTTATTTCGACGGCTACTGCCATGTGGCCACTCCACCATCAGCATGCGCCTCCACGGCCATGCGTCCAAATCAGCATGCGCCTCAAAAGCCATGCGCCTCAGACTGCTCTCTGATCCCAAAAGACAGAAGGAAAGTCACTTGCATGCGCCTCAAAAGCCATGTGCCCCAAATGGTTTGTAACTCCTAAAGGTTATGAGCCGCAGCCTCCTCCTGCGCCCAATCCAAGGCGCAGCTCACCAGATTACTCCTCTCCACCAAATCCGAGATCTTCGAACCATGGGTCGATGACACGTGTCCTTTGACTCAACTCGTCCAAGATTTCAGCAACGAAAAGATCTTCTCTTCTGCTACGTGCCGGCTCACAACAGCAGTATGAAGAGTTCTTCCCCTCGATCAGGGCGCAGCATCCGTGCGCCTCCATCAGCAACCTCCACGTGGCGTCCCCACACCGGCGCATCCTATACGCGCGCATGAGCAGCCAGCCTGCAGAACTATAAATAGAAGGATCGTCCCCTTCACACACACACAAGACTCACAACACAGACAGAATCCACAACAGAGAATCACCAGAGAGGTAGTTCCAGACACTTAACGTCTTCCTCCTCTCGGCAAGCTCCAGCACCCAGAGCAATCTCCACCTTCAGAGAACCGATAACCGTCGTCAGCCGGTCAACGGAGTCAACGCATTACCACTCGCTCCATTGGCACTAAGGACCCAGCTTAAACAAAAGTGTACTCCTAGGACTACATCTAAGTCCTACATTGTAACACTGTTCTGTTTGTATTAAAGTTTCAATCAAACAATTTTAATGGCAAACAGAAGTGATCCCCGATCAGACCTATAGTACATAGGTTAGACACTCCGTGGTCCGTCGGAGGAGCACACATCAAAAAGAATGTATTGTTAATATTCGGCGAGATAAGTACAACAGATATCATGTACCTATTAGCAAATAAATAGCCGGCAGACGGGACTGACATGTAGTGGTCTGTCCCGGTAACAGCGTCGGTGCAAGGGATACTTAACAACAAACTTGCAACCGTTTCTTCACTTAGGATGCGAGAGTAGAATGGAAGACGAGTCTCTAACTCCTTGTACAGCTCCTGCCTCACCCGTCTCCATCCGTCTTTGTCATCATAACCAAGATACCTTGCAAGGGCATGAAATCCGCAATGGCCATCACCGGGGACATCGATAATAGACCAAATGTAACTTCGAAGCGCAGGTTGAAATTTGTCAATATACAAACTCGTTGTTTGGCTTGCAACTGTATCTTTTCTTGGGAGGTCCATTTTCTCCATTTTTCGGCGAACGATAAGCTTGCCCTTCCGTGCAGGCGAAGGTTATTGTAAGCTTCGTTCAACATGCTCAAAGGACGATAGATCTCTCTTAGTCGACTCCAGCCTTCTCTTCTGTGAACTAGTCAATCTTGTTTGAGGCCTGCCTTTAGGATTGGAAACAACGGACGGCTCATGCATTCTAGTAGTCACCGGACATGCAATTTCTGGATTTTAAGCTCAATGGACATCCGTTCCGCTCCTACTGAGGCACACCACCTTGCATAGAGAAGTTTCACTTGTGGCAAAGAGAAGAAATCATCGTCCGTCTTTACCAGGGGCATCATAGACAACTGCCTCCAACGTTGATCGACAGTATCTACTGGAATAGGAATGGATTCACGGCGATATTCATTAATCTGATGTACACAAGGGAGGCCCAGTGTATGTCGATATACACACCCGCAAACCTCGGGATCAAGCCCAATAAACTTTGACCTTTCAATCTCATCAGCTATTAAGGCCAACGCCTTGTGAGATACCACGCGCATTAAAGCATCTAAGAGTACTTCCTTTCTATGCTCATGCTTGACTATATTCAAACTCATCTCAAATGATGCCTTAATTTCATTCACCGTCCAGTCTACTGATAAATGTATAGCTTGCCAAACAGAGACGAAGTTGCCGAGAGATGATTTTAGGTGCCTCTTTAATAAAGAGTGTGCTCCTTCGACACGGTTGGTAGTTGTCGTGCCGTAATGCTTCACCACATTCGACCATGCTAAGACGAATTGTTCTTTGTGCGGTTCAAGCCATGTATCTTTGATGTAAAAAATGTATGCCGGCTCCCTCGCCTCCCACTTTTGCTTGAACAAGTACCATGCGGCGTCGTAACTGACAATCGTAGATGCTCGCCACACACAATTCCAATCATTGTAGAATTCGTCAAAAATCTGTATGTCAATTTTACCATCCTCCTTCCGAAACTTCAACTTACATTGGGCTTGAATATTACGATTGACATGCCAAGTGCATAGCAATGTATCCGCTTAAGGAAAAACAATGCGAATAGCATTAATTCGGGCATACTCTCTGTCGGTAACAAATACTGACGGTTCTGTATGACCAGTGTAAAGTGTTTTCAGTTTCTCCAACGCCCATGTGTAGTCTTCAAGTTTGTCACTCTTCATGAAGCAAAATGCCACTGGAAATGTTTTCCAAGTAGAGGTGAACCCGACAACATGAAAGAGAGGCATCTTGAACTTATTTGTCTTGTACGTGCAATCAAGGACTAACCCGTCGACAAAAGACCTGGCCAAATTTGTGCAATCGGGATGAGCCCAAAAGATTGATAATACTTCATTACTCTGGGGATGTCTTCTATGGAACTCAACATAATGATTATCGGCAAGCAACTTGAGCACTTCTTGCATCGCCATTCTTGATTTCGTCTGGACAGCGTTTGAAGAAGCTAGGGCATTGTATATTGACGACATGTTCTTCTCATCTTCATGTCGTATGATGGAATATATTTGTCTCGGTGCAACTCCGGAGGTGGACAAGTCTTCGACTATCTTCTTCTCCGTATTGTTCAACCGTCCGACATACGGATGACCAAATAGTATCTCGGCAATCTCATGGTTGTGGGTTCCATTCTTCACTTCTACTGTCCATTTCCCTTCTTCTTTGTTTCTAATATGTATCGTGAATGGACAACCACATTTCCTTGTTCCAACATTTCTTCTTGGAACTTTACTTTGGATAACTGTGTTTTTCTTGTGCGTTCTGAACACACACCTCTTTCACAGCCAACCACCACAGTTTGTCGTCCCGGTCGATTTGGGGCCAATCTGGATATCACTAGAACAATGCTGTTTTCCCGTCTGACTTCTCGACACCAATGTACCGCACCCTCGCTTGATTCAAAACATAGATCGGTCCAGAATAAATGGGCTACATTGACTGCAATTGGAGCCGGTACCGCAAAATCGGAAGATCTCAAGTCCTACAATAAAACTTAAATGTTAGTACAATTAGACAACATCCTAAAGCAAATAGGTTTCATAGATTAGGACCGTACATAAGATTGGTGTCCATAAATAGCAAATTGTGTTAATAGCAAGACCGTCTTTTGTACAGCAATTGGTGTTCATAAATTTCAAACACCTTTACTGACTAAAACTCTGCATTCAGGTATCATAGACTAGGACTGCCAGAGTGGTGGCAGTCCTTCACAGAAGAAGGACTGCCAGGACCCTGACAGTCCTACGTATGTGTAGGACAGCCAGGGTCCTGACAGTCCTAGTCTATGATCTGGACTGCCAGATTGTTGGCAGTCCTCTGTGTCACAACACGAATTTTAATCCGATTACAAGTTCAAATGTAGTTACCAAGAGGGCTTCCGATGCATCAAAGTTGTCTTCGGACGTTGCGGAAACGTGTTCTTCGGACGTGGCGGGAACATTTGATGATCCCGGTTGATCCATGTTCAATATTTTTCTACATTTAACACATAATTCAACTTTTATATGTAAAATTCTTGTTTAAAATATGAAACATATTTTAGTTCGATGACTTACCAATAAATTGGAGAAGTCAATGACCTAGAGTTGAGGGAGAGAACAATTTGCAAAAAATGTAGGGAGAAAAGAAAAGATTTAGGGTTTAAATTCTTTGACCTAAGAGAAGGAGAGAAGAAAAGAGTTGAGGGAGAAAATAAAAGAGAAGAAGGAGAGAGAAAATTAAAAGAAAAATTGGTATTTATAGGTTTGCTTGGGCTAGCCCCTAGCAAAAAATTTTGATGGCAAACTTGTAATATTTTTGAACTATTTTGGGCTAGCACCTAGCAAAAAGGGTGGTGCCCTTAGAAAAAAACAAAAAAATATATTAAAAGCGAAACACCCTGTTCTGTCAGAGGAAAACGTCCTTAGCAAGGACGTTTTTGTTTGACGTGTATTTTTGTACGCGTCATGTGTGCTTCCCGCTGCTGCTTTACTCGGAGAACGCGCCTCGTGGCAGACTGCGGCTGCAGCTTTCTCGCAGAACGCACGCCGCCGTGCTGTACTCGCTCGCCGTCATACAGTTCAACGGCAGCGGCGGGTCGAAGGGCCACAAGGACCTCCTCGCCGGGGTGGCGCTGTGCGCCAGGTCGACATTTTTGGGGCACGTGGACGCGCTCCACGAGCTCGGGCACTGCCTCCAGGACGGGTACGGCATCCGACGCAACGTCCCCGAGGGACGCCGCTTCCTCCTCCAGGCAAACACGAGGGAGCTCACATCATCATCATCCTCATCGTCGTCATCATCCATGCTGACGTGGCAGCCGAACCAGCTGTGGAGCTATCATGGAAGGAATATTCCGACGCCGGAGGTGGGGCCGGCGAACCAGTTCCTGGTAGTGGTTCGGGTCTCGGCCGGAGGAGGTGGGGGACGGGCTGAGGGGGTGCTCCTATGGCGGGTGCGGGAAGGTGAGCTACTGCTCGCGGGCGTGCCAGACGCTGCACTGGAAGCTGCAGAACAAGGAGGAGTGCCAGCCCATGGAGAGGTGGGCCCACCGGACGGATGGTGTCGTAGCCGGAGGAGGAGAAGGAGGAGAGGAAGCTCCGGTGGCGAGATTAAAGTGATCTGTACTTTGAAACGAGATTAAAGTGATCTGTACTTTGATCTATTGAAACGATAGTACGAGACGCATGTCCTCCTGCATCAAATTAATTTACTTTGACCAGTTGCTGGGCTAGGAAGTAACTTTTGTGTAAAGACTGGGCTATGTATGTATGTATGGGATGTTATGGTTGGTGTGACTGGTAGATCATGTCATTTTAAAGTATAGAAAGCCGGAGCATATATGTCATTTAAAAAGAAAACGCCCTTAGGAAGGGCGTTTTCCTCTGGCAGAGGACTGACCAAACGCCCTTTCTAAGGACGTTTTCCTCTGACGACAATTTTTTTTTACTTCCTGTGACGAAAGCTAACGGAGCTGACGGGATTTTTAAAAAAAATTAATTTTAGAATGAAAATGCCCTTATGAAGGGCGTTCTTGTGCTTCAGATACAATAAGTGAAAACTTTGTGCTTTACATTTAATTTCATGGCTCGACGTCTTCACTACGCCTACGACAGCCGGTTCCGCCCAGCCACCCGTTCTATGCGCACGACGTCCTTACGATGTCTTTCCGACGCCCATTGGACGCCGCACGACGGGCCGCGTGGTCAGCCGTCGTTTACCCGTGGTAGAATGGTGCCGGTCCTCGACC
>JANAVB010025000.1:2269883-2574682 GCA_029216955.1 Iris pallida | reverse complement strand
GCTGGAGAGGGCTCACATAACCCTCTCAGACCCCAAAGTCAAAGCTGTGGAGGACTCTCCTGATCCGGCCCCAGTGCTTACAGATGAGGAGCTTGGCGAATATATCTCTGCTGATGTAGACGCACCCTCCTTAGACAATGTAATCCCACGGGATAAAATCTCGTACTTTATCAATAATAGAGTATCTTTTAATTATTCTTGTCTTCCACACTGGAATGCCTATACATTAGATAACGCTCTACGGTCGTTGCAAACACAAATAACGACCGTCCACCATAATCGAGTAGTCCCGTCTCAAGGAGTCTTCATAATCCCTCCACGGAGCCGAGACGAAGGCACCATCATCTCGGGCAAAGTCGAGCGTCATCAAGACCTCCCGTCAATCGAGCCCGAACCTGATACCGGCAGAGTACAAGTCTATCGGTACACGGATACGGCAAAGCACATCATCCAAAAGATGGGCTACGACCTGAAAAGCAACAAAGGCCTAAACTACGGCAAGGGTCGGCATCTCCCTGTCCGGCTTTCAATGCCCAATGGAAAGCCACAGGACTACTATAATCGGACTCGACGGGGGTTAGGCTACGTCACGCCGCCATCAACTCCAGAGAGTTCAGACGCAGAAGACGCAGAGCATTCCCACTCGTCTGAAGCGTCGACTTGGGATTCCGATACCAGTATCGGATCAGTTTTCAGGAAAGTGCTGTCAGCTAACATGACATCGGCGCAACCTCAGAAAGATGAAGGCGAAGACCAACCGCCGGAACCCTTCGAAGAGGAACCCTGGGCTCAACGCCTAGGAGAACAATGGGAATCTCGTTTTGAGTTATGTGAACCTCCCACCGAAGACGAAGTCGAGCAGATCGACCTCGGGGATGGGTCTTCTTCCAAACCCATCTTTATCAGCAAAAGCTTGGAAGGAGAAGACCGAGAATCTTTAGTCCAACTGGCTAAAGAGTATATCGACGTCTTCGCCTGGAGCTACGAAGATATGCCAGGTCTCGACCCACAGATCGCGATGCATAGGTTGAACATCTTACCTGATGCCAAACCTATCAAACAACAACAGCGACGCTTCCGTCCGGACATCATGAACGCCATCGATCAGGAAGTGGATAAACTCTTGACCAGTGGCTTCATCCGTGAGGAACAACACCCGGACTGGGTAGCCAACGTCGTCGCTGTTACCAAGAAGAACGGGAAGATACGAGTCTGTATCGACTTCAGGGATCTCAACTCTGCTTGCCCGAAGGATGAATTCCCGCTCCCAATCACCGATGTGATGATCGACAACACATGTGGCTTTGAACGCATGTCCTTCATGGACGGGTACTCAGGCTACAATCAAATCAAGATGTTCCCCGATGACGCGAAACACACGTCATTCAGGAATCCGAAAGGTGTTTTCTGCTACACAGTGATGCCCTTCGGCTTGAAGAATGCCGGTGCAACATACCAACGGGCTATGAGCACCATCTTCCGTCAACATCTTCGCAAGACAGTCGAATGCTATGTTGACGACATCGCAGTCAAGAGCCGCCTCAAAAGAGATCACCTACAAGACTTGAAGACGGTCTTTGATCTCATGCGGGCACATCAACTCAAAATGAACCCCGCTAAATCCTTCCTGGGGGTTTCTAGCGGCAAATTCTTGGGCTTTGTCATCACAGCAAAAGGCATTCATGTCGATCCCGAGAAGACTAAAGCCATCCTCAACATGGACCCTCCGAAGAACCTTCGAGAACTTCGGGGCTTACAGGGACGTCTGGCATACATCCGGAGGTTCATAGCAAACCTCTCCGGTAAATGTCAACCCTTTACTCAGCTCATGAAGAAGGGAGTCTCTTACGTCTGGACAGAGGAGTGCCAAAAGGCTTTCGACGACATCAAGGCTTACTTGACAAGCCCGCCAGTCCTAGTGGCACCTGTCGCCGGCAAACCATTCCTCCTCTACGTCCGTGCCATGGATCATTCCCTCGGCGCTTTGCTGGCTCAAAACAGCGATGCAGGCTATGAGCAAGCAATCTACTACCTCAGTCGAACGCTCATCGGGGCCGAACACCGGTACAACCCCGTTGAAAAGGAGTGCTTGGCTTTGGTGTTTGCCATTCGGAAGACTCGTCATTACGTCTCGGGCCAGACAATTCACGTCATGCTCCAACAATGTTGCTGAGTACAACGCACTCGTCATGGGACTCCAGCTAGCACAACAGCTGGGGGTAGATCATCTGGAAGCCTACGGCGACTCAAAACTCGTCGTAAACCAGATTCGGGGGCAATACGAGGTTCGCCATGAAGACCTGACCCCTTACCATGAAGTTGCATTGAACATCATTTCAACTTTCACTAGGTTCTTCATCGAACATGTACCCCGTTTACAAAACTTGGAGGCTGACGCTCTGGCTGGCCTCGCAGCCTCATTGGCGGCGCCCCTGGGGACTCAACACTATGTCACGGTAACTGGCCGAGACTTGATTTGTCCCAGAAACAATCTATGTCTGCAAATCGCTCACGCCATGCCGACAAACATCAATGTTGATGTCCGAGACTGGAGATTCCCGTTCATCGACTTCGCCGTCTACGGAATCCTTCCGGAGGACCCGAAGGAAGCCGTCTCAGTCAGGAGGCGCTCTCTTCGATTCTACTATGATACAGCCACCAAAACGCTGTACCGACACTCCTTCGATGGGCTTCTCCTTCGATGCCTGTCCGGTGAAGAAGCGGCCGAAGCTCTTCGAGAAGCTCATGACGGAACTTGCGGAGCTCACCAACCCGGTCCTAAGTTGCAAGATCGACTGCGACGTATGGGCTACTACTGGCCAACCATGGCCGCTGACGCAGTGGAATATGCTAAGAAGTGCCATGCATGCCAACTTCATGCAGACTTCATACATACACCGTCTGAACCTCTACATCCTACAGTCGCCTCCTGGCCATTCGAAGCCTGGGGCATGGACATTGTAGGACCAATCACCCCTCCTTCATCAAGAGGACATCGTTTCATCCTGGCCATCACCGATTACTTCTCCAAATGGGCGGAAGCAGTCCCACTAGCGGAAGTAAAAAGCTCCAGAGTGGTCAGTTTTATCAAACACCATGTCATTTACCGTTTCGGAGTACCCAGGCGGATCATTCATGACAATGGCCCTCAGTTCATCAGCCACATTTTCAGCAGGTTCTGTGACAAGAATCGCATTCAAAACGTGGCCTCAACCGCCTACAATCCGGCAGCAAACGGATTGGCCGAGGCGTTCAACAAAACTATCGTCAGGCTGCTCAAAAAGGTCGTGTCATCCAACAAACGCGACTGGGACGAAAAGCTCGGCGAATGTCTTTGGGCCTACCGCACAACGGTACGGACCCCAACAGGCAACACACCATTCTCCCTGGTCTACGGGAGTGAAGCGGTACTGCCTCTCGAGATCCCGATACCCTCACTCCGAGTAGCAATCACAAACAAACTCACAGAAGAAGACAATCAACGTCGTCGTCTGCGGGAACTGGAGGCACTTGACGAAAAGCGTCTCCTAGCTCAACAACGCATCGAACTTTACCAAGCCCGTATATCACAGGCTTTCAACAAGAGGGTCAAACAAAGAACTTTCCAAGTTGGCGACCTGGTTTTAGCAGTCAGAAGGCCAATGGTGTTAACTCACAAGACACCAGGGAAGTTCGAGCCCAAATGGGAAGGACCCTTCATCATTGAGACGGTATACTCAAACGGTGCTTACCGCCTCGCCAAACCCAATGGGGACTTGTTCATGATGCCCATCAACGGCAAGTTCCTAAAGAAGTACTATTCTTGACATCCTCCAAGACATGTATTTCCCCAAACAACCTCTTTCCACAAACTCAAACGCTTCCGGAACCCAGCTGTTCCGTGGCATCCTTCCGTAGAAAGATAACCACGTCCACATTACCTCTGAGTTGTCTCTCTACACCCTACAAAGCGCAATCTTACACTTCGTGAGCTTACGCTATCCTTCATGTTTACCACGTCCACGTTACCTCTGAGTAAACATCTCGTACACACAACCCCTGCGTTGTCGTACATTGATCGCAGAACTTCTACGTCCACATTACCTCTGAGTTGTTCAGCGTATCCCCCAAGATCATTCCTACCACGTCCATAATACCTCTGAGTAGGAAAATTCTATCATTTGAACCTAATGATTGCCATGTCCATATTACCTCTGAGCAAACATGTTGGTTCCTTCAAACTTATTATCTGTACCTAAAAACCAAGGTGCGCAAAAGATAATAGGTCCACATAAATCATCAAGTTCATGAGATCAAAAATGAACGCATCACAAAAAAAGATAGTATATTTCTTTATTTTTCAAAGAAGAGAGTACAGAAATACGCTATTCCCCCAGCAAGAGTTGCAAAAACCCAAACATAAAAAGAGAAGAACTACAGTCCCCGATCCTCTCCAGGGTGGGATGAGAGCTCTCTGACTCGACGTCTCAGGTCGGCAGTATGAGTTTCCACAGTCGCCAGGACTCGATGCTCAGCTTCTTGACGCATTAATTCGACAGCCTCAGCAGAAGTTTCACTCTCATACTTCTCATCGAGCTGTCGTCGCTGCTGAGCCAAAGCAAGAGTCCGCTGAGTAAGAGTCGCTTCCTCCTGCTTGAATGCCACGTGTTCAGCCAGGACACGATCAGCTTCTAATTGGAGTTGGGCCCGTTGGTCTTCAAGACGGCGCATCTGGGCATCAACCTCTGCGATGTTAGCATCCACCGTAGCCCGCGTCTCCGTCGTCTTCTTCATAGATTGAGACAACTGCTCCGCCGCAGCCTCAGTCCCAGCCACTTCACGCTCCCAACTGCTCACATTGGCCCGATGGGAAGCCTCGATTTCAGCAATCAACTTCCCCATCTCTGCATCTATCAAGACAGAGAGGTCATTTCGTTGGATGCGCTGCAGCTCCGCGAGCCGCTCGTCCAGCTCAATCACCGAAACCTCCAGAATTTCGGCCATGTGGTCGTGGCCTTGGTGAACGCGGATCAGCTCGATACAAGGCATTGTCAGAGCTTTTGCTGTCGCAAAGCTCCCCTTGGCATCCATCACTGCAGATACACCTTTCTCCAGCATTTTGTACACTCCCTCGACGAGGAACTTCACATACTCGTCGGCATCCGCCAGCACCTGCAGCGTCATAGCAGGAGTTGGGGGAGCTACTACAGTTTGCGGACCGGAGGAAGATCCGCCAACCTCGACCTGAGAGGCTTGAACCTCGGCAGCAATAGGCTCTTCATCAACAGGGGCCAGACTGCTAACCCGAGGAGCCGAAGGAATAGAAGGAGCTGGCACATGCGTCGTGATAGTACCCCAAGTAGAAGGAGCAACACAGGGTTCCACACCCTTACCCTTCTCAAGACCGGAGAAATCACCGACGTCAACGGCCACCTCTTCTACCCCCAACGTCCTATCAGCATCAAGTACCACCCCCGGCAGAACGGGGAGATCAGCATTCATCTCCTGGCCAGCCCCGGGAGACGAGACCGGCAGAAGGGTCTCATCCTTCTCAAGTCCCTCTACAGGGACAGAATCTGTCGCTACCGCCTGATCGGTAGCCATATCAATGTCCATGGTTGGAGCCAAGGAAGGATTTGGCAATGATTCAGCCGACCTCCCTTCATCATGACAAGGAGGGGAATCAACCCTCTCCTCTGTCTCAACTGCCTTCGCTGCCCCCGCAACCGACTCCTGCAGCCCTGGAGTGATGTCATCGGAAGATGACGAACTCCATTCCTCTTCACCACCAGGAAGCTGCGTACTTGCTAAATCTTCGATATGTGAAGCCTCCGCTGTGGTCTTCGTCGCCTCGGAAGCTGCTGTACCCTCAGGTTCCCTCCTGACATAACCCGGGGATACCGGAACCTCCACGATGACAGTATCCTCCGGATCTTCCTCCATGAGGGACATCATTGTCGGCGGGATACGCACTCCAGACGAGCTCGCCATCTCCTCTCGCCTACTCCCACCCGACTTTGGGGTACGAGGTTTTCTTTTTAGCGGCTCCTGCAAAAGAAGATGGGGCCTCGTAAGTGGCGGAACCAAAATCAGATTTAGTGGGACGTCCTTACCTCTTCGGACGCCGAATCCGATGACACCGTCGGTAACGGTGCCTTCTTCTGCTTCTTCGACACAGGGGATTCAGCCCCTGTATCTGCACATCGTTTCGATCGATCGTCCGAGGGTTCTGCTTGTGATGCGGAGGGGGCACTCCGTTGACCCACCCCTGACGGACGATGCGGCCGGGCCTTCACTGGCGTGTCCCCGGTCGCTGCTAACTGCGTGCCTGCGATAAGGCTGGTCTCCCTGTCATATCCGGAGGGCGGGGCAGCCATAACACAGTAAAATTTAGCGGCCGAGTAAAGAATGGGCGGCCGCGGATCGGGGACGGGCAACGTAAAACGAGCTCCGGTACATCCGGCATTATAGTAATGCCAGGCTCGCGCACCATCCAACAAACTTCCAACATACCCCAGGGTAATACTGGGATTATCCAACATCATCTGAGCATAACCAAATTGCCGCGCAAAGCGGCTCGGCAAGTACGGTTCCAAGAAGCACTGATTCCTGTTCCGGTATACCAGATGGGATGGCCGGATACTTTGCAACCAGCGGAATCCCCATTGAGGCAGAGTAGTGGTACCTTCGCCCAGGTCCCTTAAATCCTCGTTGGCCTCAAAACCCAAATAGATTGGACCAACTTTGGTGATCTCCCAACCCTGAAGATGGGATAAAACCTTTCTACAAACCGGGACACCAGTATGCGACCAGCTCCTCCGATGGAAACGACGAAGGAATGCATCTCCAGCCTTGTAATCTCCTTCCGAGCCTGGGCTTATCACACTGGGATGATGCAAAATCAGCCATCCCATCAAATAGTGAAACGGCAGTTCGGCGCGCGGGAAGTTATTTTTTCTGCCTCTGTCATGAATCATATTTCCAGCAAACTCTCGCAAACCTCGCTGCAGGTTACATACCAATGCGGGGAGGAGAGCCAAACGCCGGCCGAAGACCAACTTTACGGCTGGCAGGATTAAGTTTCGAGTCACCTGCGAACACGCAATCCCAGAGCCATATCATCAGATAGGCCACCAAAACCGCCTTGGATGACATTGGATAAGCAAGATGCCAGAGGCAGCTGTAGGAGCGTGCATCTGACTGCTGGTCTTCATTCCCTCGGGGATTCTTCTCCCCTAACCTGCTCATTTCGGACAGCACCTCGCTACGAGAGAGCGCCGGCGGAGTAGAAAACTTCGAGGAATCCTCTTTGTCTTGTCTAAAGACATAGTCTCTCCAAGCGGTCACATGGGGCTGCGTCCCGCTTTTATCCCTTCTCTGCATATAGTAATGATGACTCGCCACTTCCTTGAAGACGGCCGTCATCTCATCAGCTCTGTCCCCCAGGACCTGAAGTTCCTCATTAGTTGGGAAGTACTCTTCATAGGGCTCCGACCTCCAAGGGAGTTTCGACACCTCATACATCTCATGGAGTGCGAACCCTAACTCTCCTACCGGAGTAAAGAAGGTCCCGGTATGAATATCAAACATCTCCAGGAGAGCAAGGAACATGTGCCTATTAAGGTCGACACCCGCCTGGGTAGCACGGATCGCGGCAGTCAACCCAAACTCTCGGAGCTCAGTTCGAAACCGCGACAAGATCCAAAGTGTCAGTTTATCCCATTTTGAAACATAATGGCACCAACCCTCCACCCGAAACTCTCCTTTCGGATAGGAGCGTTCCATCAAAAACATACGATGTGTGAAAGTCGAAGCACTGTAAGCAAGCGTATCAATGGGTACATCACTGTAGAGGCTCCCAGGACGTAAAGTCCGCCAAGTGTAAGAAAACCCAGACCGTACAACGGTCAAAGCATCCCTTTGGTCGGAAGTAGAATCGATTTGGATGACACCAGTCACCGCTCCCCCCTGAGAAGGGGTAAGCTCCCAAGACATCCTCCTCTGGGAAACAAGGCGACAGAAGGACGTCAAAGGCCATTGACGTTCAAGTTGCTTAACAGTCATATGCACCCCATTCGCTGTAAAGAACCAGTCCTCCTTGACCTTCAACACTGTCGAGTCGGTAGAAGTGAGACGGTCTCCGAATAGGAACTCGGGCTTCAAGAAGGTCACTTTATCAGATGTGGAAGATTTTAAAACTCCACGCTCCATCATCCGTTTGAGGAACCAATACTGTTGTTCACGGATTAGGGTCATTCTCTCGGGAGGCTGATCCAGCATAAGAGCATCTTGAACAGGGTTTATCACTTCCTCGTTATGCTCTACTCCCATTTGGTTGAAGGCAGCCTCCAGGAAAACTTCACTCAAAAGCGGGATTGCCATCGATACTAGCAAAAGATCAGAAAATGTTAGAAGCAACAAGAGAACACACAATGTGTCCAAAAGAGGAGCTGCGGCGCACCACCAGGGTTTGAACCCATGCGCGCCAGCAGTATGGCTTCGGCGCATCATCAGGGTTTGAACCCATGCGCGTCAGCAGTATAGCCTCGGCGCATCACCAGGGTTTAAACCCATGCGCGTCGGCGGGCAAAGACCGCGGCGCATCATTAAAGACTCAAGGTCTATGTGCGTTGGCGTACGGACAATGAGACTTACCAACCACCTCCGGCCGAACTTCGACAGGCCGACGGGGAACGACAGCCGCCGCAACTTCCGCAGACTCCTTCGCTTTCTCCTTTCCCTTGCCGGCAGCACCGCGAGGAGTCTTGGGAGCCATTCTCTCGAAAAAGGGGAAGTTAGGGTTTTGAAGAAGAAACTCTAAAGGAGCAGAGGCACAGAGAAGAAGAACCCTTTCTCTCTCCAACTCTTACCTATTTATAGAGCTTAGTCACACGCGTGAACAGATGACGTGTGATCTCAGCCGTCGCTTCGGGGTCTGTGCAAAGATAGCAGCAAATAAAACCAAAAGATCATCATTAATCTTTTCGGTTACCGAGGCATCATCATCATTAACTAAAAAGAGCATACGCCCGAACAGGCATGCGCCCAGCAATTATGCGCCCTGACCTCCATGCTTCTTATTCAAAGTATTCCAAAACTTATTCAAAAGTTTTGAAAACTTTGAAGGGGGCCTTGTAGAAGCATGGAATTTCACAACCAGAAAAACCCATGCGCCAGACGCTACATGCGCCAGAACTCAGACGAAGAACTTCACAAGCAAAATCAACAAAGATAGACATTCGAAAGAAGACTTTTTATTTATATATAAAAGTCTATTACATGTCTAAGAAAAGGTTGTACAAAGGAGAATTTCTACAAAGGAAAGATCCTAAGTCTACAGCCAACGGCTACCCTGCGCTTCCAGATAGGCGCACCAATCACCATGCGCTTCCAGATAGGTGCAGCAGCCACCATGCGCCACCAGTCAGGCGCAGCAGACTTCATGCGCCTCCAACCAGGCGCATCCCACCATCTCTTCAGCAGCTCAGTTATGTGCATCCAGCTCAGTTATGTGCATCCCTTCAGCAGCTCAGTTATGTGCAACTCTTCCAACCAGGCTCACCTGGCCGAGCAGAGCCCAGTTATGTGCCGCTCTTCCAGCCAGGGTCACCTGATAAGTGCTTCGATTACACAAAGCATTTAACCCTCTGGCTGGAACCAAGGAAGAGAAGAGCACGGCAAAGCTGTGGCCAGGGGAGGCTTCGAAAGAGCCTCCAAAGACCAAGGAAGACCGTGATCGAAATCATGGCACAGACAGCTTTCAACACAACCAAAGTGGGCAAACCCCACTTTGAAGGAAGAGAGAGCCTAGCACCGCCATTCCGATCTACGGCTCCTCCGGAATAACGGAGACGAGGCTCGAGCATTCCTATCTTTGGATGCAACAGGCACCTTCCGCCTGCCTCGGAAGCCCTCGACTCCGTCTTTTGGATGTAACAGTCACCTTCAAGAGCATTGAAGACAACACAGCGTCTCATCTTCACCCTCGGGAGCACTTCGTCAACAGAATGCACCCTAATGTCCAAGTTCATGTTGGAAGTACGTGAGGGAATGAGAAGCAAATCTTCTCTCCATGCCACTATTTATAGGCCGGGCAGATCAAACCCACGCGCCAAGTGGATGGCTCTCCGAATTCCGTACAATGAATTTGCATTAAATAGATGAACCGGACGCCTCGAATTCAGCCAAACGGCTATTTATAGCACTCGAGGAGCGAGACAGCCGCATCATTAAAAGACATATCCGATGCGCCAGCCAGACAGCGCATCACACGGACGCGCCCTTCGGCGTCAGGTGCATCGCACAGACGCGCCCTTACTCGGCGCATTGCAGAGGATGCGCCCCCACATATCCCCATACCGAGTGGAACGCCAACCGACGCGCCCACTCAGCTGTCCATCGAACGTCACCAACATTAAATGCTGAACTGACAGAGTTGGCAGCACGCCTCCCAAAGTCTGAACAGTTGACAGCTTTTTCAGAAAACGAAGCGTCGACAACGTCAGCATCATCATGACTTTATTTCGACGGCTACTGCCATGTGGCCACTCCACCATCAGCATGCGCCTCCACGGCCATGCGTCCAAATCAGCATGCGCCTCAAAAGCCATGCGCCTCAGACTGCTCTCTGATCCCAAAAGACAGAAGGAAAGTCACTTGCATGCGCCTCAAAAGCCATGTGCCCCAAATGGTTTGTAACTCCTAAAGGTTATGAGCCGCAGCCTCCTCCTGCGCCCAATCCAAGGCGCAGCTCACCAGATTACTCCTCTCCACCAAATCCGAGATCTTCGAACCATGGGTCGATGACACGTGTCCTTTGACTCAACTCGTCCAAGATTTCAGCAACGAAAAGATCTTCTCTTCTGCTACGTGCCGGCTCACAACAGCAGTATGAAGAGTTCTTCCCCTCGATCAGGGCGCAGCATCCGTGCGCCTCCATCAGCAACCTCCACGTGGCGTCCCCACACCGGCGCATCCTATACGCGCGCATGAGCAGCCAGCCTGCAGAACTATAAATAGAAGGATCGTCCCCTTCACACACACACAAGACTCACAACACAGACAGAATCCACAACAGAGAATCACCAGAGAGGTAGTTCCAGACACTTAACGTCTTCCTCCTCTCGGCAAGCTCCAGCACCCAGAGCAATCTCCACCTTCAGAGAACCGATAACCGTCGTCAGCCGGTCAACGGAGTCAACGCATTACCACTCGCTCCATTGGCACTAAGGACCCAGCTTAAACAAAAGTGTACTCCTAGGACTACATCTAAGTCCTACATTGTAACACTGTTCTGTTTGTATTAAAGTTTCAATCAAACAATTTTAATGGCAAACAGAAGTGATCCCCGATCAGACCTATAGTACATAGGTTAGACACTCCGTGGTCCGTCGGAGGAGCACACATCAAAAAGAATGTATTGTTAATATTCGGCGAGATAAGTACAACAGATATCATGTACCTATTAGCAAATAAATAGCCGGCAGACGGGACTGACATGTAGTGGTCTGTCCCGGTAACAGCGTCGGTGCAAGGGATACTTAACAACAAACTTGCAACCGTTTCTTCACTTAGGATGCGAGAGTAGAATGGAAGACGAGTCTCTAACTCCTTGTACAGCTCCTGCCTCACCCGTCTCCATCCGTCTTTGTCATCATAACCAAGATACCTTGCAAGGGCATGAAATCCGCAATGGCCATCACCGGGGACATCGATAATAGACCAAATGTAACTTCGAAGCGCAGGTTGAAATTTGTCAATATACAAACTCGTTGTTTGGCTTGCAACTGTATCTTTTCTTGGGAGGTCCATTTTCTCCATTTTTCGGCGAACGATAAGCTTGCCCTTCCGTGCAGGCGAAGGTTATTGTAAGCTTCGTTCAACATGCTCAAAGGACGATAGATCTCTCTTAGTCGACTCCAGCCTTCTCTTCTGTGAACTAGTCAATCTTGTTTGAGGCCTGCCTTTAGGATTGGAAACAACGGACGGCTCATGCATTCTAGTAGTCACCGGACATGCAATTTCTTGGATTTTAAGCTCAATGGACATCCGTTCCGCTCCTACTGAGGCACACCACCTTGCATAGAGAAGTTTCACTTGTGGCAAAGAGAAGAAATCATCGTCCGTCTTTACCAGGGGCATCATAGACAACTGCCTCCAACGTTGATCGACAGTATCTACTGGAATAGGAATGGATTCACGGCGATATTCATTAATCTGATGTACACAAGGGAGGCCCAGTGTATGTCGATATACACACCCGCAAACCTCGGGATCAAGCCCAATAAACTTTGACCTTTCAATCTCATCAGCTATTAAGGCCAACGCCTTGTGAGATACCACGCGCATTAAAGCATCTAAGAGTACTTCCTTTCTATGCTCATGCTTGACTATATTCAAACTCATCTCAAATGATGCCTTAATTTCATTCACCGTCCAGTCTACTGATAAATGTATAGCTTGCCAAACAGAGACGAAGTTGCCGAGAGATGATTTTAGGTGCCTCTTTAATAAAGAGTGTGCTCCTTCGACACGGTTGGTAGTTGTCGTGCCGTAATGCTTCACCACATTCGACCATGCTAAGACGAATTGTTCTTTGTGCGGTTCAAGCCATGTATCTTTGATGTAAAAAATGTATGCCGGCTCCCTCGCCTCCCACTTTTGCTTGAACAAGTACCATGCGGCGTCGTAACTGACAATCGTAGATGCTCGCCACACACAATTCCAATCATTGTAGAATTCGTCAAAAATCTGTATGTCAATTTTACCATCCTCCTTCCGAAACTTCAACTTACATTGGGCTTGAATATTACGATTGACATGCCAAGTGCATAGCAATGTATCCGCTTAAGGAAAAACAATGCGAATAGCATTAATTCGGGCATACTCTCTGTCGGTAACAAATACTGACGGTTCTGTATGACCAGTGTAAAGTGTTTTCAGTTTCTCCAACGCCCATGTGTAGTCTTCAAGTTTGTCACTCTTCATGAAGCAAAATGCCACTGGAAATGTTTTCCAAGTAGAGGTGAACCCGACAACATGAAAGAGAGGCATCTTGAACTTATTTGTCTTGTACGTGCAATCAAGGACTAACCCGTCGACAAAAGACCTGGCCAAATTTGTGCAATCGGGATGAGCCCAAAAGATTGATAATACTTCATTACTCTGGGGATGTCTTCTATGGAACTCAACATAATGATTATCGGCAAGCAACTTGAGCACTTCTTGCATCGCCATTCTTGATTTCGTCTGGACAGCGTTTGAAGAAGCTAGGGCATTGTATATTGACGACATGTTCTTCTCATCTTCATGTCGTATGATGGAATATATTTGTCTCGGTGCAACTCCGGAGGTGGACAAGTCTTCGACTATCTTCTTCTCCGTATTGTTCAACCGTCCGACATACGGATGACCAAATAGTATCTCGGCAATCTCATGGTTGTGGGTTCCATTCTTCACTTCTACTGTCCATTTCCCTTCTTCTTTGTTTCTAATATGTATCGTGAATGGACAACCACATTTCCTTGTTCCAACATTTCTTCTTGGAACTTTACTTTGGATAACTGTGTTTTTCTTGTGCGTTCTGAACACACCACCTCTTTCACAGCCAACCACCACAGTTTGTCGTCCCGGTCGATTTGGGGCCAATCTGGATATCACTAGAACAATGCTGTTTTCCCGTCTGACTTCTCGACACCAATGTACCGCACCCTCGCTTGATTCAAAACATAGATCGGTCCAGAATAAATGGGCTACATTGACTGCAATTGGAGCCGGTACCGCAAAATCGGAAGATCTCAAGTCCTACAATAAAACTTAAATGTTAGTACAATTAGACAACATCCTAAAGCAAATAGGTTTCATAGATTAGGACCGTACATAAGATTGGTGTCCATAAATAGCAAATTGTGTTAATAGCAAGACCGTCTTTTGTACAGCAATTGGTGTTCATAAATTTCAAACACCTTTACTGACTAAAACTCTGCATTCAGGTATCATAGACTAGGACTGCCAGAGTGGTGGCAGTCCTTCACAGAAGAAGGACTGCCAGGACCCTGACAGTCCTACGTATGTGTAGGACAGCCAGGGTCCTGACAGTCCTAGTCTATGATCTGGACTGCCAGATTGTTGGCAGTCCTCTGTGTCACAACACGAATTTTAATCCGATTACAAGTTCAAATGTAGTTACCAAGAGGGCTTCCGATGCATCAAAGTTGTCTTCGGACGTTGCGGAAACGTGTTCTTCGGACGTGGCGGGAACATTTGATGATCCCGGTTGATCCATGTTCAATATTTTTCTACATTTAACACATAATTCAACTTTTATATGTAAAATTCTTGTTTAAAATATGAAACATATTTTAGTTCGATGACTTACCAATAAATTGGAGAAGTCAATGACCTAGAGTTGAGGGAGAGAACAATTTGCAAAAAATGTAGGGAGAAAAGAAAAGATTTAGGGTTTAAATTCTTTGACCTAAGAGAAGGAGAGAAGAAAAGAGTTGAGGGAGAAAATAAAAGAGAAGAAGGAGAGAGAAAATTAAAAGAAAAATTGGTATTTATAGGTTTGCTTGGGCTAGCCCCTAGCAAAAAATTTTGATGGCAAACTTGTAATATTTTTGAACTATTTTGGGCTAGCACCTAGCAAAAAGGGTGGTGCCCTTAGAAAAAAACAAAAAAATATATATTAAAAGCGAAACACCCTGTTCTGTCAGAGGAAAACGTCCTTAGCAAGGACGTTTTTGTTTGACGTGTATTTTTCTGTACGCGTCATGTGTGCTTCCCGCTGCTGCTTTACTCGGAGAACGCGCCTCGTGGCAGACTGCGGCTGCAGCTTTCTCGCAGAACGCACGCCGCCGTGCTGTACTCGCTCGCCGTCATACAGTTCAACGGCAGCGGCGGGTCGAAGGGCCACAAGGACCTCCTCGCCGGGGTGGCGCTGTGCGCCAGGTCGACATTTTTGGGGCACGTGGACGCGCTCCACGAGCTCGGGCACTGCCTCCAGGACGGGTACGGCATCCGACGCAACGTCCCCGAGGGACGCCGCTTCCTCCTCCAGGCAAACACGAGGGAGCTCACATCATCATCATCCTCATCGTCGTCATCATCCATGCTGACGTGGCAGCCGAACCAGCTGTGGAGCTATCATGGAAGGAATATTCCGACGCCGGAGGTGGGGCCGGCGAACCAGTTCCTGGTGTAGTGGTTCGGGTCTCGGCCGGAGGAGGTGGGGGACGGGCTGAGGGGGTGCTCCTATGGCGGGTGCGGGAAGGTGAGCTACTGCTCGCGGGCGTGCCAGACGCTGCACTGGAAGCTGCAGAACAAGGAGGAGTGCCAGCCCATGGAGAGGTGGGCCCACCGGACGGATGGTGTCGTAGCCGGAGGAGGAGAAGGAGGAGAGGAAGCTCCGGTGGCGAGATTAAAGTGATCTGTACTTTGAAACGAGATTAAAGTGATCTGTACTTTGATCTATTGAAACGATAGTACGAGACGCATGTCCTCCTGCATCAAATTAATTTACTTTGACCAGTTGCTGGGCTAGGAAGTAACTTTTGTGTAAAGACTGGGCTATGTATGTATGTATGGGATGTTATGGTTGGTGTGACTGGTAGATCATGTCATTTTAAAGTATAGAAAGCCGGAGCATATATGTCATTTAAAAAGAAAACGCCCTTAGGAAGGGCGTTTTCCTCTGGCAGAGGACTGACCAAACGCCCTTTCTAAGGACGTTTTCCTCTGACGACAATTTTTTTTTACTTCCTGTGACGAAAGCTAACGGAGCTGACGGGATTTTTAAAAAAAATTAATTTTAGAATGAAAATGCCCTTATGAAGGGCGTTCTTGTGCTTCAGATACAATAAGTGAAAACTTTGTGCTTTACATTTAATTTCATGGCTCGACGTCTTCACTACGCCTACGACAGCCGGTTCCGCCCAGCCACCCGTTCTATGCGCACGACGTCCTTACGATGTCTTTCCGACGCCCATTGGACGCCGCACGACGGGCCGCGTGGTCAGCCGTCGTTTATACCCGTGGTAGAATGGTGCCGGTCCTCGACCGCCCACGCGACGTCCTAGCCGATGAGTTTTCATGCACGGGGCGCCCCATTCTGTCCCACGCCAGCTCAGATCGTGATCATTTTTCGTCAGTCCTCCGACGTTGTGGATGCCCCGCATCGCACAGGCCAGACTCATCATCGCCTAATATATATATATATATATATATATATATATATATATATATATATATTATATATATATATATATGGGGGGAGGGATATTGCACCAAACTTATTGCATCAATTGTTGCACGAAATAATCTCAACCACACATTTATTTCAATCATGTGGTTATAAAGAATGCTGACGTGGCAACAACTTTATGGAATGCTTTATAGCCACATGATTGAAATAAATGTATGGTTGAGATTGTTTGGTGCAACAATTGATGCAATAAGTTTGGTACAATATCCCTTCCCTATATATATATATATATATATATATATATATATATATATATATATATATATATATATATGTTAGGTTGGATTCATGCAAATAGAACTATAATTTCAAATTCTAAAGCTTCAAATAAGCAACTGACACAAGTATAGGTTGTTGAACGATTTTGAACATGAAATCAAAATATGACCAAAGTTCATACCATGATTAGAAAGCTCGAGCAAGTTGTAATCAAGAGGAGTTGACTAATAGCTTCAACATTACAGACCTGATCAATTAATGACAGGTGATAGGTACATGCATCTTCAATTTATAACAACAGTACAAGCGCATATGTAGTGCAAAGCAACGAACAATGACTAAGAAAATTAATACTAGGGATCAAAATATTCTTAGGCAGGGTGATCAAATAATATAATTAAATAAACTAGCACAATGACATAAATTCTATAATTTACTAAAAGATGTTATATGCATAGCATACATGTCAAATTTATTCGAGGAAGAGAGATTGCCTATTCACAATTTTTTTTTTAGGGGAAATTTATGAAATGCCCAAAAACTAAAAAAGTTTCATGAAAAACCCACCGCTAAAAAACCTTTCATCGCGTGCCCAGAATTAGAGAAACTTATCCAAAGCGGATTCCAAATGACCCTTTTACCCTTCTAATTTGTTGAAAACACCCACGAAACTACTCTTAAAAAAAAACGTTTCGATACTTCATCTTCTTCCATACGCTGCTCACTTTCGAATCTAGGTTTTCTCCTCAAAAATCTTCAAAAACTCGTCGAAAAATTTCGGAAAGACCGAGACAAACGGCAAAAGTGCTAAAACGGAGGTCCAAACATCATTTTTTTGCGAATCTAAAATTTCGGAAGGCCGTCTAACTGTAAAACAGTTACTTTCAGCCTCCTCAAAGATACGCTCGTTTTGCGACAAACGGGACCTCGTTTCGACCTCCCAGTCAAAAGTTATGGTCCTCCAAAGTTTCAACTGAACATAAAATGCAGGAGAATGGGCATTCTCCGTGTTAGAACACGAAAAATGTTAATTTCGCATGAGGGTGGTCATTCTCCGTGTTAGTAACACGGAGAATGGCATTCTCCGTCTTAATTTACACGGAGAATGACCACTCTCTGTATTAGTAACACGGAGAATGACATTCTCCGTCTTAATTTATACGGAGAATGGCCATTCTCCGTGCTAAATTATACGGAGAATGGCCATTCTCCGTCATAATTTACACGGAGAATGACCACTCTCCGTGTAATTTAGCACGAAGAATGGTCATTCCAGTGTTAAAACGCGGGAGAATGACCATTCTCGGTGTTAGAACACGGAGAATGCCATTCTCCGTGTTAAATAAAACGGAGAATGCCATTCTCCGTGTTAAGTAAAACGGAGAATGTTCATTCTCCGTGTAATTTAGCACGGAGAATGGTCATTCCAGTGTTAAAACGCAGGAAAATGGCCATTCTCCGTGTTAGAAACACGGAGAATGCCATTCTCCGTGTTAAATAAAACGAAGAATGGTCATTCTCCGTGTAATTTAGCACGGAGAATGGTCATTCCAGTGTTAAAACGCAGGAAAATGGCCATTCTCCGTGTTAAATAAAACGGAGAATGCCATTCTCCGTCTTAAATAAAACAGAGAATGACATTCTCCGTGTTAATTTATACGGAGAATGACATTCTCCGTTCTAAATTACACGGAGAATGGTCATTCTCCGTGCTAAATTACACGAAGAATGGTCATTCAAATGTTAAAACACGGGAGAATGACCATTCTCCGTGTTAGAAACACGAAGAATGTCATTCTCCGTGTTAAACGGAGATTTTTGCGATGATGATGATGGTGATGATGATGACGAGCGATGATCTGAGTTCGACTGAAGAAAAGCACACCCAACTACGAACGATCTTTGCGATCTCTGCTGAAGATGAGAGCAATGGAATTCAGATTTTCCGTGAAGAAGAAGACGAAAATCGCAATCCAGATCTGAGTGTTTTGAATTCAAATACATATAGATGACCAATTCGCGCGGAGGGGTAGTTTTGGTATTATAAAAATAGCAGTTTTCAGCGGGTGGCATCTAAAAGGGAATCTTGGAATATTTAACGTGAAAAAACATAATTCTGGGTAATTCATAAAACTCATCCAGCGGGTGGGCATTTCATAAAAGCCCACCCCGAAATTGGGTTTCTCAGCAATTTTCAGTTTTTTTATATACTTCTAATACAATCATGCCCTTTTGATGGTGATTATAATTGCAAAAAGAATCTTGTTCTCCTTAAGGAATTAGTTTTATAAAGGAATTAACTAAAATCAAGACTCCAATACATGTGCATCTGGTGTCGTTGAACTTGCAAACAAAAGGAGTTATATGCCTTTGTTACATAAAATCAAAAAGAGGAATTTTTAATAAAATCGCATTCTGGCCTAAGATCCAACCTAATAAAGAAGAACAAGATGATTTGTTGCACCATCGTTGGAGCTTTTATGATACAATAAAGGAGGCTCCTCTTTCCCTTCGGATTTGGTGTTGATGGGAAAGAGCTCGTGCTGATAACGTGTTATAAAATGAGATAAAAAGAGAAATATTGGTAGCCAAGAAAAAACTGTACGTAGTTTTTTTCATTGATAACATATAAAGAATGATTAGGATAGAGGTTGTTGTGGGTATGGATAAGGGCATCCATATTTGGGTTTATCCAAATCACAACAATAATGACATTTTTTCGTTTTTATATATTAATTTTTCATCATCACAAAAATTATAAATAGTGGTTAATTGTTACATAATTCGTTTGGACATATAACAAATCTTCTTTCCTCTCTTTGAAGTACTAGAATTTTGGTGAATTAACTACATTTTAAAATATTCTAAAGATTTGTAATCTTTACAGATTTCGAAGAATCAAAATCCGGAGGTTCCAATTTTGATTGATTACCATCAAGCTGCAACCAAAATCAAGTTATGGTTCAACAATTTGGACATTTCCAAGTTATTTAAGTTTGACATCCGTTTTTTAATTTTGATATTTTAAAGTTACTTAAAAATTTTAAATTATAAAAATATATTGGAAGTTATTTAGCATCCTCTGAAAAGGAGAAGATCTAGTAGTTACAACCAATGTAGATACGACATATCCAATATAGATACGACATTGCACTTTGTTGCAGCTATTAATGAAAAACATATCTTTTTCCTATACTATGTCTTCAATTCTCTGCAAATTGTGAAGTTTTAACTCGTTATTTCAAAACAATTATCAAATTCACATTCTTGCCTTGTACAAGTACAATCTAGACTTGTAAGACATCACGCCCCAGCGAGGACCATCGATTCGACATAAATCAATGCGATGACGAACGATTCGTCGAATCGGGGTATGACAACCCACCCCTATCCTGCCCCCTACCCTTATAACACTTTTGGGGCTGGATTTTCTCGTCCCCTTCCTCCATCCCGTTAACATTTTTTTTCTCTATACAATATAAGCTTAAAAAATTATTTTTATTAAAAATTACAAGACAAGTTAATGAAATCTGATTTTTATAAAAAAATATATATATAACCCCCCTTTCTCCCAATCTAGAGTATTTTACCAAAACTATCGCATGTTGTTGGTCGTTTGGAAGATATTTTGATAATCCCCATCCCATCCTCCTTTAACTAAAGTATGCCCAGTTTGGCCATTTTATGAACACTAGTAATGTGCACTTGCAAATGCTTGTGCAAAAAAAATGTTAAAAAAATAAATATACATTTATTACAAAAAATTAACAAACCTAGGATTTGAACTCAAGCAACCAAGAAAAACACCTCCTACCTTAACCACTTGAGTTAAACTATTCAATTATAAATATATCATACGCGATTGTTAAATACTCAGTTAATGTTTTTTAAAATAATTAGTGGAGTGTTTGGGTAGTTATTTAGTTATTTATTATTATTTTTAAAATTTATTTAAATGGTCCATGATATTCATATGGCTTAGACGGCTCACTTTTGAGCCGTTTTGAAGCTTAATTATATAGTGGAAGATAAGGGATTATATTGGTTCGTGTGACTAAAATGACAAAAATACCATGTAATTGTAAGCCCCCCTAGATTTTAGAGTTAATTTTTAATTTTTTTTTAAGCAAATTGTTTTTGGTAACTATTTTATTTAAATAAGTTTTTGATCATTAAATGTACCTTTTCGTGACTTTGATTTTTGGAGCATTAGATATGTCAATCTCGAGAAACTTTCTTTATGAGTTTTATAGTAGACAAGATTATCTTCATTTTGTTATATCTTGTCCCACACAAACTTGTTCCCTTGTATTCTATTTACATCGCATAATTTTCTGGTCAATTTAGGCCATTTGACTATTTACCGTAAAACTTGACCTAACTTCCAAATTAATTTCGGTGCTCGACATCGATCCAATCTAATCGACCCAATATATGGTTTTGATCTATTTTGAGTCTGTTATGCACATGCCACTTGTGTGCCATCCAGTTGAGCTTCCGCATGATATTATTTTATCAATAATCATAAATAACTTAAATTGGAGTCATGATCGCTCCAAGCCCAAACCTGACCCAATCAAACCCCAAACACCAACAATCACACATCATCCTCATTTCCCCTCAACTGTAAACCCCCATCATTGATTTATGATTTCATAATAATAGAGTTAGAACCATTAATAAGTTGGTCAATAATTCATTTCGTATCTTGGTAATAATATTGTCATAGTTATCATTATGAGTCCCCCTATTTATTATTTTCTTAAGAATTATATATATATATATATATATATATATATATAATATTATTTTTTTGTTAGTTTAAGTACCAAATATATATTCATTCCTACCGGCCCATTACATGGGCCCAACCAAATTGAAGGACATTGATTTCCTGTTTGTATTATCGGGTGATCGGGTTTTAGCCTTAACTCGCTTACCCATCAACCCAATAACCTGCAAATTTAAATTTTATTGTTCTTCTCCTCCTTCTGCCTGCTGGCTCTGGGTGCACTACAAAGCTGCAGGCTGCCGCAGCACGCGCGTACGGCGCCTCACTCCTAGCTGTCCGAGGCAGTGCAGAACCCTAGCCTCTTCATCCCCTACATATAACCATATCCTCCTCTCACTTTACAAACCCTGGTGATAGGGTCGGCCCGGAGCATTTGAATGCCCGGGACGAAATTCAAAATTATGCCCCTTGTTCAAAAAAAAATTAAAAATAAAGTATCAATTTTTTTTTAGAAGATTCAGTATTTATTATTATGAACATAAATGTTTTGTGCAATTTCTTAGATTGATTCCCATAAAATATACATGTAGAATTTTGTTGTTTTGGATATAGACATAGGCACTTCGTGTGGATTTTTATGCACCTCTACTAGACTAGATTATGAAACAAATTAATGAAATATTTTTCTCTTGTAGAGTAACATAGACTACATCTTCTCAATCTTCAAGTTTCTCATCTTCGTAGCATCGTTGATTTAGATTTTAGAATAAGTATAATTTCTAGCACAATCATCATCCATTTGAACCCACAAAACAATACAAAGTATCTGTTTGTTTCTTTATGATCTTGACTAAAAACAATTGTCTCATTCAAGCAATCAAACATAGGATATTCACAATGCAATACACACCATGCATCATACCCAGCCCTATCATAATACTAGCACAATATCTCAATTAGGAAAAATAAAATACAATGATCTAAAACTTAATGAAGTTCATAAATTTGACTTTAAATTGTAGAAGATAATCATGCTATTTTTAGCAGGTTTAAGCAAATGAAGTATATGAAGTTGTTCATTATGCATAACTATTGGTTCATAAAACCTAGTAAAATACAAAATCTACAATAGTGATAACTAAGATTCCATGTACATACCAGGAAATACAAAGAAATTAGAAATTAGAGACTCAACAAAACTTTAGCAACCACTATATGCAATATTTTATCAACGACAAATGACATATTATATATATGGCAATATATGTCGATAGAGCACTTACATTCTTTGTTCTAATTTTGATCGACTATTCTTCAAGTGTATATTCTTGTATATCGTGGCTAGTGCATATTTGCTGATCATTTTTAGCCATTCAATGTTGATCGTGTCATTTTTCCTTTCTCGGAGATACGATTTCGTGTAAAGAGATTCGCAGCTGCGGACGTTTCCAATTCTCTAAATTTTTCATTTGTATGTTTTGTGTCCTATTTTTTTTTTCCATTCTTATGACTTTAGATGCTTAGGCTAGGCAATGAGGTGAAGGTTGCAGGTCCCTTGGGCCTTAGTAGAAAAAATTATAGTTAAAATAAGAAGCACTCCCCGATTCCGATCGAGCGAGAAAAAGCGGATCGAAAACTAAGATGCTCATAAAGAGTCAATAAAAAAGGGAGATAAACTACTTATTGACGAAAGCCCTTTCACTCACTCTTATTATAAAAAAATTTGGGTACCTTTGGGCCTTGGGGCCCCGGGCCTAGGCCCTGTCTGCCCCTCCCCCGGGCCGCCCCTGCATAGGGAGCAACCACGCCTGGAGAACGCTAGCCTCCACCTCCCCTTCGCCGTGCATCCTCGGAAGTCTTGGCATGGTGGTGGCAACCACCATCGCGGATGTTCCCAGAATGGCAGTTATACGAGCGGTTGGGTGCGGGGCTTGCAACAGTGCGACCACCTTTCCGACCACCTTCGGTGACGTCCTCCACCAGTACAGTATCGTCGTCAACCAGTCGACATAACTCCTCGTCAGGACGAACGTCCCCGCCGTTCTACATGCGACCGGAGCACTGGTCCGTCCAATCGTGGACGTCAACTTGACAGTCCCCACGCGCGCGCCAGGGAGCCACGGCCACGAAAACAACCACAGAAGACAGCAATACTGTCACGCCCCAGAACCAGAATACTGGAGAGCGGGGGCAGACATAGCCAGCTACGTATATTGAAATGGAAAATCACCTCGATATACGGTCACGGCTGTCTAAAAATATGAGGGTTTACTACAAGCCAACAGTCTCTTATGGTCATGAACAAGCCTAATGTCTCAATCACAGCAAGTAAGTAAAGTCGCAGGATGTATGATCATTAAATATACAATAATAAGGCGTCCCAAATATTACATATTCAGCTGATCATGAAGCTAGTCGTTCCAAAATGTTAGGACTAGCAAGAGTTTAGTCATACATGATCAACCCTAGGATTTGTTAATCATGTTTACAGCCCGTAGGCAGACAGTAAGTAAAAGTGCATCGAGCTAACAGGTGCTCGTCGGCTAAACGCCTCAAAAGAATAGTTTTACAATAAAGTGGGCAGGGCAAAAAGGAAAACCCACTCTTGGCCCGGGTTTCGTCTAGTTGTCACCATTGGGCTGGAAGCTTGGTAGATCCTCGGGAGCTGCTCCGAAATCTAGCCACACAAAACCAGCTGGGTCAACCCCAGAAAGAGCAAGTGCCACAAAGGGGCCACGAAATAAGAACAAAAGCCAGCAATTAGCACAAGAAAATCTAATATTAAAAACTAGAATTTACGAAAACATGACAGGATGATATACGACGAGATAACCATGGAACTATTCCGATAGCCAGGTTACATCCCGTAAACCAAACAAGGACCGGGGTTGTAATCCTTCATCTGAACAGAACTTGGTTTCCCACCATTTATCGGCAAGATAATAATGTAAGAAAATCAAGACAGGAAGTAATCCTGTACGGGATCAAGACATGGCTAGACTGGTTATACCTTATTCAATCAATCACGGCCAAGCAGATACTACGGCTTACTACTTTAACTAACTAGGGTTATCACAGGCCTAATTACTAACAAGATGCAGTGAGATTATTCCACAGCCACAAGCCCTGCAGACCATCCAGGTTACCCAGGTCGAAAATTAGGGGTTAGATTCTGGTGGGTACATCGTCCAGGAAACGCATGTACCCTTAAGTGACTTAGAAGGTGCAACACATGACAGTGTGCTGGAAATGTGCCCTACTCGTCGGCAGGCTACAGATCCCAAGAGCGCCCAGGTAACGGGATTGCCTGTAGCTGTGTCATCTCTTCATGACTATTGTGTTATTCTAGTTATTAGCCTTAATCTATTTTGGTAGGTACCCCTGATCGAGGTACTCAGGAGTCCCATCCTAGACATGATGCAAGACAGGACAAGTGGATTTAACAAGCAAGCAAGAAAGAACCATCCACGGTGTCAAGGCAGGTTAAGCTAAGTTAGCCGTCGTAACAGCATTAAGTTATCAAGTCATGTTACAAGTCAGGAGTGCGCCGCCACGGGCCACTATCAAGTTATCAAGTCACAAGGATTAATTACAAGTTACAAGCTAGGTATGCACCCCACTGGGTCACTAGCAAGGAGCTCAGAGAATACCAGGATCATAATTCACAGAAAATCCCGAGAACCGTACTAGTCATAAACAATTACTTGAAAATCGTGTTAGGCCGTGTCGGGTCAAGATAGTCGTGCTGTGTTGAACAGATCTCAGGAAAACCTAATCCACAAAAGAGAAACCAAGTCGAGAAATAAAACTAATACTCCAAAAGCCAATGGGTTAAGCAAGGGGTCAAGGGGTTGGATGGCACATAGCCAAATGAGCAGGGTCAATGGCGCAAGGGGCTGGGTGCACGGGTCACGAGGGTCGGGTGCACAACGGGCTGCACAAGGGAGAGCAGCGCAAAGGGAGACTGCGCAAGGGAAGGGCGCACGCACAAGGCGTGGCGCGCAGGCGGGCAGCGTACGCGTAAAGGCGCGCGCGCAGGGGAAAGCATACGCGCAAGAGCACGCACGCAGGGGAGCAGCGTACGCGCAAAAGCACGCACGCAAGGAAGCAGCGTACGCGCAAAAGCACGCACGCAGGGTCTTCTCCTCCAGGGTTTTCTCCTCCATGGCTGAGAAGAGGCTCCAATGGCTCCCAAAAACTTTAAAATATCACAACTTGGCCATCCGAACTCCAAATCCGGATTTCCAAAGTTCCATCTTGGGTGAAATTGAATTCTCTTCCACATGGAAACATCAAAACCCATAAAAATCCAACTTAAATAGATCAAAACCATGTAAATCTGAAAATAGCTAAAACCTAGATCTAGAACAAGGGAAACTCCAAATCACAAAATGTCAAGCACTAATGTTGATCACCATGGCCTAATCTAGCTAATGAACAAATAAAATGGGGTTCTCATGTGGTGGCAAGGTGCACTTGCCTATGGGTGTGGAGAGTTGTGTGGAAGAAGAAGAAGAAGAAATTAATGGAGGTTGTAATGAAGAGAGAGAGTGTTAGGTGGAGATTTTATGAGGGTGAGATGTGGTGTGTTGAGGGTGGAGCATAGGCTAAGGTGTTCCAATACACATTAAACCAAACCAAACCAACCCAAACCAATTAAAACCGAGCCATGTCAAAAACCCAAAATACGAGAAATACCGAAATTCCACAAGTTGAGTAAAATAAAAATACATGCCAAAATCAAGATACGAGTATAAATACGAAATACGGGAAATACGGAAAATGAGGGTGACAAATACAGCGGTGCCACCGCGACCACCACATGTAGCCGGCGAACCCCCCTGCCATGTCCCGGACGCAATACACGGTCTATTCGTGCGTTTCACACAAAATCCCCTCCAGACACATGCAAATTTGAGCCCAGAATTGTGTTTCATCACAACAACTTTGGACGTGTTTTCTGGACAATCCGACTGTTGGATCGTCAAAATCTTTTCTCCATTGCAATCTTGGTATATACGCATTTGCTCACCTAAAGTTTCAACCGTTAATTAGATCGTTCGATAGATCAAAACTGGCCACCAAGTTGACCGTTTAAATTGTATTATTTTGGGACAATTTCACGAAGCCAACTTCGTAGATTTGTTTTTCTGCCATCGCAAATCCGTTTGACATGCCACTAGTTCCTGTGCATCGATGGTATAACCACCTTTGTGTCATAAATTTTTTAGCTTCGTAGGATGTCGTTTTGTTAATTGAAATCGACACCAAAGTTGGACTCTCGAAACTATAATTTCCAACTTGTAAAATTCTAATTTTGGACTGGGATGCCGGATTCCAATTTCGTCAACACCAATGGACTCGTGGCATCGTTCTAGCATAAATTTATATATAATTTGCTGAATTTGGAGCAACGTGGCCCTAGCACGCATTTCCGTACAAAATTGGGTCCCTTTGTTCAAGTCAACGGGTCATTTTGAGATCGGCTTATCGGAATCTAATTTTGGATATACTGTTGGGTTCGTATCATCATTCAGGACTCGTTGACATATTTTTTGCTAGATTTAGAGGACTTTGGCTCTGGCTCGCATTTTCGTGTAATCAGGTCCCAACGCTCGGGTCAATGGGTCATTTTGAGACCGGGTCATCGGAATCCTATTCCGGATATACCATTTGATTTGTATCATTATTTTGGACTCATGGACATATATTTTGCTAAATTTAGTCCTAGCATGTTTTTCGGTATAAAGCGGGTCCAACGACGGACATCGTCTTGACCCGAAATTAATATTTTGCCCTGTGTCCAAATTGGACTTAAGGATAGGCTGTCCTAGCTAATTTGACCATTCTGGACACGTTGGTGATATTTGTTTCATCATCTAACGATGTTTGTAAATTTTTCTTTATATATCACCATTATTATAATTAATTTATATTCATGTTAGTATTTCGGAATCCGTACGTCGAAACTGAGATTAGTCGATTCCAGTGATCTCACATCGCTGAAATTAACTAGGTGACCATGTGGATCGCCAAGATAAGATTATTGACCTTACATTTGGTCATCTTGTCTCAATTTGCGTGTCGTAGATTACGTTATACGAATAACGAGGTACAAACTTGATATTTTGAATCTACCAATCATATTATTAGCAATATTGATTATAGGGACTAGTGTGACCTAGTGCTAGATGATATAATTATAAGTGTCTTAGATAACATAAGGTAATACCCGACTAGAATGACCCAAGCTCTCTAGGTGGTAGTTATGAGTTATACATGTACTTTAGTGTGTGATATATGTTTGTTTATGATTTCGGTTGATATATATTTGTGTGGAGTATGGTTCAGTGGCTCATGGATAGTGGGATAGACTTTGGTACTGCAGTCTCAGCATAGTTTGGGCAAACACCAGGCAAGTGTACCTTGCCAATCTTGTACTTCAGTTTACAATATTTAGCTTTTACATATCTGCTTGATTTTGTTATTGCAACACCTAGGGCCATTACGGTACTTCACGTCCGAATCACATTCGGGTGCCGATGGACGTTAGCACCGTCGGGTATCGATACTAGATATTCACATTTGCGTTATCATGATAAATCATTGCGGGGTGCACTCTGACCCTGGGACATGTGCATGTGATACTACATACTGATGAATTCCCATACTTGGTTACATCTTGCTATACGGAAGGCCGTGTCGATAGTAGGACGATGACATGAGATTCTTACACTGTATTTACTATTATGACTCCATGTCATAGCTAGAGGGTCTAGCCGAGTGACTCGTGGATACGATTCATGACGTCACATGAGAGGGAAGAACATACATAGTACGATTGGGCTACTTTCTCACAGAGTATGTCGTTGCCTCATTACCAGAGCCTCGGGTTCGCATGGTTTGCCACAGCTTCCTTATCGGAACTGTGGGGTATTTCATAGTTTGCTAGAGTGCCTATCAGGTCTTCGGGGTACACTGTGATAGCCCGCGTGTTCGAGTGATGTTCTCAAATTACATTTTCATATTAGTTGGTTATGTTAGATTCACCCACTTTATCAGTCTTACTATAATTTATTTATTCATTCATTATTGTTGTACACTTGGCCTGTATATTATGTACCTTGTTGCATTCCTCTAAGGACCTGGTTTCCTTCTAGGTTGGCTGAGTTGGTTTTGTTGAGCGCCTTGCTGGATTGTTGATGGCATTCATCTCATTACAGGTATTCAATCTTTCAGAGTTATATGTTTCATTTACTGTTATTTGTATATGCTTAGTGGCCTAGTATTTATAGACTCATATTATCTTTTCGAGTATATTCAGACAAATATGATTATGGGGCTGCAGACTAGTATTCATATTTTTCTTTCTTATGTTTCTGTTACTTGGATTGAGATATAGAGTTGATGTAGTGATAGTACACCATTTCGAACAACTTATATGTATTTTAGTCGGACTAGAGTCTAGTTGAATACGTAGCTGGCCAATGCCACGTGGCTCGGTCTTGCGTATTTTGGGAATGGGGCGTGACAATAATGACATTTTTTGGCTTTTTTTTTAATTCATTTTTCATCATCACAAAAATTATAAATAGTTTAATTGTTACATAATTCATTTGGACAGTTAACAAATCTTCTTTCCTCTCTTTGAAGTACTATAATTTTGGTGAATTAACTACATTTAAAATATTCTAAGAATTGTAACCTTTACGGATTTCGAGGAATCAAAATTCGGAGGTTTCAATTTGATTGATCACCTGCAACCAAAATAAAGTTGAGGATCAATAATTTTGACATTTCTAAGTTATTTAAATTTGACACCATTCTTTAATTTTGATATTTTAAACTCACTTAAAAATTTTAAATTAGAAAAATATATTGGAAGTTATTTAGCGTCCTCTGAAAAGGAGAAGTTCTAGTAGTGACAACCATTCTAATTTTATTCTATCTTCCAATATTCCTACTTATATTACTTTAACTACACTTGTGGATCCTAAAACTAAATTCAAATTTTTTGTTATAGAGAAATAGCATTTACACAAATTGGCTGGAAAGAAAAAAGTTTGGAAAAATTATGGGGGGCAATACATCCCGCCATTCGGTCCGGTAGAATTTATGCAAATTTTTGTGTTAAAAATTAAAGACCATTGTCTAATGGTCGAATTCCTAACGTATAAGCTGTAATGCCCCGCTCCGCGCTAGGCATTTGGTGGGCCTGTTAGATACGATCAGAATGTTGGACCGTGACTTATGTTAGAGATCAAGAGAGTTGAGACTGATGCAGTCTCTCTTAGCTGGCTAGACGGATTGTGTTGGAACGTGGCTCGTCGGTGAAGCTACGTCCATTGGAAGATAAGTGTGATCAGAGCAGGAAGACCGTTATGCAAGGCAAGTGGAACTGTCCTCCTTCCTCCTTATTCCTGCATGCTTAATAAATGGAATAACTAGATGCTATGAATATGTCCCTAATGTCTCTTACCTTGAATGCTGAATAATTATGATGCGATGCTTTAGTTGCTAAATCGATAGTGATGCTTATGCTGGAAATCGTTGAAATGAATAAGACATGAATATTGAACTGCTGAACGAATAACACTCGAACTGCTAATGTAACATGATGCTTGAGAATGAATGATAATGTCCCTTATGCTTAATGTTGATAAAATGAATGAATCACTTGAATAATGAGATGTTGCACGAATGATACATGAGAAAAGAATTGAATATGATATTGTTCCTATGAAATGAATGAAATGCTACAGGTCCCTTCGAAATGAATGAATGTTGTTGTTCCTCCTTAGAAGGAACGTAATAAGAAATGTTGCAATGAAGCAATGAATGAGAAATGATGAGGCTTGGGATCGTCGAGATCACCAAGTGGAACGATAAAAATATTGAAATGATGAGTCGTTGAAATCGACATGGATGAGTTGAATAATGCACTGTTGCCTTTAGTTATTTCAATATTTCACCATGTGCTTTATGATCACGATCGAGTCGGACATGCATTCGCATGGTCAGGGACAACTTGTATACAAGGTGGTGACTGCTTTCTCGGACGATACCCCGGGACGTTAGGGGACCGATCCGACAATGGGGGAAGTGTAAACGTACTTTAAGGGTACATGGTATCGGGACATTCCATTCGGGCTCGCAACCTGGTGGAATGGCGCATCGATTACCTTTCAAAGTCCTATATGGCAACATCTGAAAATGGTGCACAAACACCAATAATCATGTTGTAAGGATGCACGCTAATGAATGTTTTGTGCAGGCAGAGTAAGTGTAACAGTTAACCTATATTTGATGCAGGTAAGAGGGAGTTGGCTATTGGTAAGAAATTACTTAAATATGATATACTCAATATATGTGTTGGTTTAACTTGCGTGCTTAACGTGCCAAGTAAATGATGTTGTGTGTAGCCTTTCAATATGAGAACCTGCTTAACATGTTAAATTCAGTATGCTAGAAAGATGCCTTGCTATAAACGTTTCTCAAACATAACATACATGCTAAGTGATGCTTGAAGTGAGAATTGTCATAACATGTTTAAGATATTAATGTTAACGATGCCTCAATGATGTCTTTCCATGATAACACCAAGAATTCTATAATGATACGTTCACATAAATATTGCTAATAATATGTTTACATGTTTCACTATAAATATTGCCCATGAACTGTAAACTGATGCTAGGTCCCAAATAGAAAGATTATTCTAATAAATGCTGCTTAAATGGTTTCATAAATGTTGGTTTAGGCGAGTGGGTTGGATTCTGCTCGCCAGTACATAGATGATGTGTTGACCCATGTTTTGTGGACAGGTACTCGTGCTTGGGATGTTCTGCATACGATGATTAGCTTGATTGGTTCCGTGGCATCGAAGATTGTTGGGCATACAGAAGCTCTTCTTGTACAAGATGATGTCTTCTGTTTATAAAGGGCATAATGTATGAAACATTGTAATCAGTTGTACCAGTGAGTTGTAAGCCAAGTCGGTATATCGAGTTGTAATCCAATGTATCCAAGTATCAAATGTAAACTTTGTAGCATTGTTCAGTTGGCTTTCAATATAAAGTGAGATGTGTTGTAAGCATTGTCCTTCAATACAAGTCTTGTACTCTTCTTCAATTATCAATAAAGAGAATAAAATTTTATAGATCTTTATGTGACTTCAAGTTATCCTTTCATCTCCGTTGCTATAAAGAGGTGATGTATTTCTATTCAACGAGAGAGATTGTCCTCATTAACTTCAATTTATCTGCTTCTGCCGCTGCGATGTGTTCCTATTTGAAGAAAATCAATTATGTACCATCTTTGTCTTGTACAAGTGCAATACCAGACTTGTACGACATCACGCCCAAGCGAGGACGATCGATTCCAAGAGATAAAATATGTGAATAAATGACTCTACGAATCGGGGCATGACAAATTGGTATCAGAGTACGGTTTTACGTCCTTGGTCTCTTCTTTCATTCGTTTCAAATCAAAGTTGCATAGAAAATTAACCAAAGTTGCTTCCGCGATCACTTAAAGTTGCTTCCGCGATTAAATCAAAGATTGCTTCCGCGATTATGCTGTTGTTGTTCTGTAATCATCCTATGTTATTTGTGTTTGAAAGTTTATTGACCCTTTTGGCTGCTCACTGGATGTTCCATACAATAAGTCTATATACATTGTGATGCCCCTGAATGAATGATTGTTGTTAATTTGGACACAAATAACCCAATAATGACTCGATACCATAGTATTCTATAGTGTGAATGCTGTTTGGAATGTGGGAATAAAGAAAAGTGGCTATGTATGCTGTAACAAGTTGAGAATTGTATGTGATATTGGGAAAAGAATTGTGAATGGGGTAATTGATGGATGAGTTCAACGGAACTAGTGAGTTGACTCATGTGTGCTGGCTAGTGCTTTTGAGACTCTAAGAATGTTGGCTTGTGATACTGAGACCCCGAGATGTTGGCTAAGCGTTGTGATCATTATAGATCACGGATGTCCGGAATAGATTGAGTTGCTATTATTTAAGGATGGCTTCGTTTCTGAGTGGTATATTGCCTCTACCACCACAGAACGAGATGTATGTTGACCCTTTCCATAGGATAGCAATGAGACTATCTGTGGGTACTGGGTAGTGCCGAGACTTAGCTGGGATTCATGTATTGTTGCTAGATGACTCGAGTGTCCCTTGACGGTGATGTTATGCTGGGAAGCGAGATTTTTAGAAATTGAAACGAGTGGCTTGGTTAGAAATTGTTTAGTCGAGTGATGACTCAGACTAGTAAGACAGTTAGTATGCTATAGGTAAGTGGATTTGGCTAGAGAATGTTGTGGCTTAAAACATCTGAATGTTGACTTCGATTGGTTGGATGCAAACCATATGTGGCTAGTACAAAGTTGCTTGCTAAGCTTAAAGTTCTGGAAATATTGTCGGTGAACCAAAAAAATATTAGAAATCTGTGTCTTGACCCTAAGGTATAATAGATGTTAATCCATCTTGATCACCAAAGGATAGTCATTTCATATGTACATGAATGCTGAGGAATTGAATTGTACTAGAAAAGTAACAAGTAGTAATCCTAAATATTTGTGTTGCATAAAGAATGGTTAATTGATACATAAATTGTCGGATTGAATGGAATGAAATACTCGACCCTTGAGGTAGGGAATTTTAAGAATGTAATTACGATATTTTGAGGACTGATAAACGAATGGGATTGAGAAATAGCAAACGTGTTGGATAATATTGGTATATGTGACTGTTGGTTGGGGTATAGTTTGCTGGCTTATGACTTAGTGGTGTGACCTTGTCATACAAACCGAATAGTATGATTTCATAGTTATGTTAAGACTATCAGAAATCGATGATCCTTGAATAGTTAGCCTTGGCTTATGGGTTCGTGTGGGTACAAAGGAATTAGAATAGAAATTGAATCGTTGGGAATTTACTTGATGGAGTATTAGAACAATGAGAATCGTGTGTCGGATTGGGATTGACCGTAATGTTGATAGATTGATCTTAGTCGATCGTTGGGTAAGTCTAAGAATGAGCTCCTGTGGGAATTATTTCCTTGAAGAAGACCCTGGATAGATAGACTCGACCCTAGCGACCAATTGATGACTTACTAATTGTTGGCATAGCTGACAATGGCGATTATTTATTCAGACTGAGTTGAATCGTATAGGTTTGGGTAGAGTTGCCTCGAATAGTTGGTTGCATGTTAGTCTGAGAATAAGAAACTAGCATGATCCCTAGTAGCCGTCCACTCTAGGGAAGTCACATGAATGATTAGGTTTAGCTGTCAGTATAGCTAACCTTAGAGACTTAACCGAATAATAGATGACCTGGTGGCATTGAACAAGAGATGGTGGTGATAAGTATTGACTTAAGGAGATGTATGCTTCAGCTTGTGCCTTAGAGATGTTTGACCTTTTTAAGTTTTATGTCGGCCGTAAGTGGAAAGTGCAATCATAGGGTAAGACTTGAGTGGTGCATGTCGAGCAGTGAATTATTCCATGAAATGGAATTGACTGCTCATAACGAGAATGTTTGATCAGTATCTATAGTCGGGTAGCTGGGTTAACCTTGACTGTTGCATAGAACTATACCCTGACTCGGGTAATCGATAGTAGGTGACGTCGGATTGTATCTTTTAGAAAAGATGAATTGCCTCGGTGAGAAATATTGTCGAATTTGGAGAAGGAATATGATTGCATGTTGTGAACTCTTGATATGATTGGCTCTAAGTTAGACCCTTGACCGAATGTTAGAAATATTATGCTTGGATAGAGAGCTTGCCCGAGTTGTCTCTGATGTTAAGTGTTGTGGCCTGGAAGATAGTGATTGTGGCAAGTGAACAAAGTAATAAGTCAATTGAAAGGATGCTAAGTCGAATTTGGAAAAGAGAGTTATATCGTGGCTGATCGAATCTCACTAACATGGAAGTTGGCTGAAGTACATATGTTTTGGGGATGCCTAAAATATGTGTATGGATCCAGCCGAAGTGATAGGTTGCGACTAAGATAACATTATAGGAAGAATTTATCGCACTAGCACGGACTTTGGCTGAAATACATATATTTTGGGGACACCTAAAATATGTGTATGGATCCAAACGAAGTGATACGTTGCGACCAAGATAGAAATACAAGGAAAATATTGGGAAATTAATGAGAAGTTACAAGTAATTAAAAAAGAGATAGACAGATCGAAACGTTGATGGATTAAAATGGTACAGTTGGATAGCTATTTTGCGATGACCGAGTGGGCTGAAATGAATATTGAATTGAAGCTGAATGAATAACTCGTTGTAACTAAGTGAATATAGTAGATGACTTGTTTCCTTAAGTTTCGAGAACGAAACTTTTTCTGAGTGGTATATTATGTAATGCCCCGCTCCGCGCGAAGCATTTGGTGGGCCTGTTAGATACGATCAGAATGTTGGACCGTGACTTGTGTTGGAGATCAAGAGAGTTGAGACTGATGCAGTCTCTCTTAGCTGGCTAGACGGATTGAGTGTTGGAACGTGGCTCGTCGGTAGAGCTACGTCCATTGGAAGATAAGTGTGATCGGAGCAGAAAGACCGTTATGCAAGGCAAGTAGAACTGTCCTTCTTCCTCCTTATTCCTGCATGCTTAATAAATAGAATAACTAGATGCTATGAATATGTCCCTAATATCTCTTACCTTGAATGCTGAATAATTGTGATGCGATACTTTAGTTGCTAAATCGATAGAGATGCTTATGCTGGAAATTATTGAAATGAATAAGACATGAATATTGAACTGCTGAACGAATAACACTCGAACTGCTAATGTAACATGATGCCTGAGAATGAATTGATAATGTCCCTTATGCTTAATGTTGATGAAATGAATGAATCACTTGAATAATGAGATGTTGCACGAATGATACATGAGAAAAGAATTGAATATGCTATTGTTCCTATAAAATGAATGAAATGCTACAGGTCCTTTCGAAATGAATGAATGCTGTTGTTCCTCCTTAGAAGGAACGTAATGAGAAATGTTGCAATGAAGCAATGAATGAGAAATGATGAGGCTTGGGATCGTCGAGATCACCAAGTGGAACGATGAAAATATTGAAATGATGAGTCGTTGAAACCGACATGGATGAGTTGAATGATGCACTGTTGCCTTTAGTTATTTTAATATTTTACCATGTGCTTTATGATCACGATCGAGTCGGACACGCATTCGCATGGTCAGGGACAACTTGTATACAAGGGGGTGACTGCTTTCTCGGACGATACCCTGGGACGTTAGGGGACCGATCCAACCATGGGGAAAGTATAAACGTACTTTAAGGGTACGTGGTATCGGGACATTCCATTCGGGCTCGCAACCTGGTGGAATGGCGCGTCGATTACCTTTCGAAGTCTTATATGGCAACGTCTGAAAATGGTGCACAAACACCAATGATCATGTTGTAAGGATGCACGCTAATGAATGTTTTGTGCCGGCAGAGTAAGTGTAACAGTTAACCTGTATTTGATACAGGTAAGAGGGAGTTGGCTATTGGTAAGCAATCACTTAAATGTGATATAATCATTATATGTGTTGGTTTAACTTGCGTGCTTAACGTGCCAAGTAAATGAAGCTGTGTGCAGCCTTTCAATATGAGAACCTGCTTAACATGTTAAATTCAGTATGCTAGAAAGATGCCTTGCTATAAACGTTTCTCAAACATAACATACATGCTAAGTGATGCTTGAAGTGAGAATTGTCATAACAGGTTTAAGATGTTAATGTTAACGATGCATCAATGATGTCTTTCCATGATAACACCAAGAATGCTATAATGATACGTTCACATGAATATTGCTAAGAATATGTTTACATGTTTCACTATGAATATTGCCCATAAAGTGTAAACTGATGCTAGGTCCCAAATAGAAAGATCATTCTAATAAATGTTGCTTAAATGGTTACATAAATGTTGGTTTAGGCGAGTGGATTGGATTTTGCTCTCCACTACATAGATGATGTGCTGACCTACGTTTTATGGGTAGGTACTCGTGCTTGGGATGTTCTGCATACGATGATTGGCTTGATTGGTTTCGCGGCATCGAAGATTGTTGGGCATACAGAAGCTCTCCTTGTACAAGATGATGTCTTCTGTTTATAAAGGGTATAATGTATGGAACATTGTAATCAGTTGTACCTGTGAGTTGTAAGCCAAGTCGGTATATCGAGTTGTAATCCAATGTATCCAAGTATCAAATGTAAACTTTGTAGCATTGTTCAGTTGGCTTTCAATGTAAAGTGAGATGTGTTGTAAGCATTGTCCTTCAATACAAGTCTTGTACTCTTCTTAAGTTATCAATAAAGAGAATAAAGTTCTATATATCTCTGTGTGACTTCAAGTTATCCTTTCATCTCCGCTGCTATAAAGAGGTGATGTATTTCTATTCAACGAGAGAGATTGTCCTCATTAACTTCAATTTATCTGCTTCTGTCACTGTGATGTGTTCCTATTTGAAGAAAATTATTTATGTACCATATTTGCCATGTAAGTACAATACCAGACTTGTACGACATCACGCCCAAGCGAGGACGATCGATTCCAAGAGATAAAATATGTGAATAAATGACTCTACGAATCGGTGCATGACATAAGCACTGGCTATATATTGAAGGGGGCTTCTCATACATATTTCTATTCTTCTCCTACACCCCCTTCTATTATTCTCTTCTCTACAAAATTATCTGACCACCTCTTTATTCAGAAGCTCTACATTTAGAAGTGTCACGATCTGATCCCAAGATACTTGGTCCAGTCGGATCATGCTCAGCCTGCACCGTTGAGAGACGGCGACAGTAAGCTATATCAATCAGTAGCAACGCAAGCACAATGTTCTAAATACGAAAATAAAACTTTATTAAGACATTTAAAATGCAAACCAAGTGTCTAAATGGAGAATACAAGCAGGAAAAGTATTAAGTTATTACAACTCTGTTCTTATTACAACTTCCAAATAAAGGAAAAAAATAAAAGGCAAAAGCGGCTAAAAATCTGGGGCTTCCTGTCCGGGTTCGACTATCTCTTCGAAACCTAAGTCGGGTCCGTAATAGGAACTAAAAGCAAGTTTTCCCTTATCGCAGTCACCAAAAATATTGGTCTCCAGTCATGAGGGGAGCAAGAACATATATAAATCCAATCCAGCAATTTTAACAAATAATTAAAGACACAGGAAGCAGTTTTGTAACATAATTTATTTTCTAAATATAATAAAGAATGCAGTGAAACAATAAATCTCTGAAAATAAAAATGATGCAATCCATCTAGTAATAGTATTATGAGCATGCAACATCCTGTGGCCGACTGGGGATGGAGGCAATATGTGTTTTAGTGAACATGGTCCGGCTTCAGTCCAAGTGAATTGGGCTTCCGTTATCCATAATGAGACAATAAGGGGATTTGACCATAGGTGCTAACACTACTCCCCAATCCCGAGTCAATGAGTCAATCAAGTAATCAATTTGGGTCTGGGAAGGATCCCGTGGATCAACAGTCGATACAATAATTCTAATGATGCAATAGATTTAATTATCAACTAAAATACTAGTCTGAATAAATATGAACTTGTCTTGGTTTTTCGATGCTTGTAAGGGGACAGAAAAAATGGCCTCAAACTTAGGCCCTGGAACCGAAATTAATTTAATAATCTGGTTTATAAACCATTCTAAGGATTTTAATTAATAACACCAACTATTACTTAATGATTAATTTATTATTAACAAGGCTTATATTTAAGAGTAGTAATTAAATACCGTATTAAAACTTTATTTTAATAAGACAAAACCTAACTAATTATTTTAACGAGTTTATTACAGAAATTGTTTTGTACTAATAATTAATGATAAAATATTTAATTATGCGAATAATTAAAGGATTTATTAAGGAAATATAACTAACGTTTTTTTCCTAAAAATATTAACTGTACTAATGAATCTGATTTCTGCCTATAATTTATTAATAAAATAAACACAGACTTTTATTAATAAAACTAATATTCATTCTGAATAATTCTATACATAACCCGACGATTATGATGGCATCAACATTTCCAGTAGCAATAATAATCTACCATTATGCATTAATCAATTTAATTAATCTGAATAATCATCACAAATCCAATTTAGGAAACTAATTATCCCGAAATTGACAGAGCTTCATTCTGTCAATTCTGATCGGGCAGAAAGTTGGATTTCTCTAACTAATTCTATTCTGGAACTGAACAGAACTCTGACAAAAGGCTTACCGAAAAGTTGGAGAAGGAGAACTGAGGGAAGGCCTCAAACTCGGGGTCGCATGAAACGACGGGACGCGGACGCACGCGCGCAGGGACATGCGAGCGGGACGGTGCGACGAATGCAGGGAGCGCGCAGACGAAACGCGGGGGCTGCGCGGCACCGCTGTCGGCACCGGGGAGGGCTGCGCGGGGACGGTGGCGCCAAGGGGACACCGCGCTGGTGCTGGCGGCATCGAGGAAAGCTGCGCAGGTGCTGGCAGCCGATGGGGAGGCCGCGCGGGGGCTGGCGACGCCGGGGGGACGCCGCGCGAGTGCTGACGGCCGACGGAGAGGCGGCACGGGGGATGGCCGGAGACGGTCGGCTGGTCGAAGTTTCGCAAAAATGCCTCGAATGAGATGTTGATTCGGGCAAGACGTCGCGGGGAACGCCGGGGTGATCTCGGATTTGGGGAAGGAGGGGTGTGGAGAGAGATATGAAGGTTTTGTGAAGGTGGTGAGGGGAAGAATGTTTTGTGAGGTTCTGTGAGAGAAGGGAGTTTCTGATGAGATATATGTAAAGGAGGAAGAGGGGCTAGGGGGGGTGTTTCGGCGTAGGAAGTGGATCACAAGGGACAGGGTAGATGGTTGAACGGTAGGATTTAGTTTATTGGATTTTGGGCTAGTGGGTTGGATAGGGAACGGGTTATGCTAATGGGTAAAGACTCAACTACAGGCTTGGCTAAAAGGTCTTAAATTAAAACTAGCTAAAATATCAACAATTAATAACCATTGCAATTATATCAATTAATTAAAATAAAATTTTATTTTCCCATTTTAACCGACTAATAATAATAATAATAATAATAATAATAATAATAATAATAATAATAATAATAATAATAATAATAATACACATTGTTCTATAATTACTAGCTAATAATTATTATAAAACCCATTATTAAAAGAAAATCAAAATGTGGGTTTTACAACCTTCCCTCCTTAGAAAATTTTATCCTCGAAATTTCTACTGGTAATGAATAGAGAGGGTTAGAATATACCTAGAACATATGAGGATACTTCTCCCTCATTTCAGCCTCTCGCTCCCAGGTAGACTCGCCTGGGGAGTGGTGACGCCATGCTACTTTGACTAGCGGAATCACGGTGTTCCTCATCCTCTTTTCCACGCAGTCTACTATCTCCACTGGCTGCTCTGGTACCGTGAGACTTGGTCCAATTTTTAGCTCCGAGTGACCCGCAATATGGCTTGGGTCCGATACATAGCGCCTCAGCTGCAGTACGTGGAAGACGTTGTGCATGCCTTCGAGGTTAGATAGGAGAGCCATGTCGTATGCTACTTTTCCAACTCTGTTTAGCACTTCAAATGGTCCAATATACCCGGGACTGAGCTTCCCAGCTCTGCCGAATCTGATAGTGCCTCTGATAGGGGAAATCTTGACAAAGACCTTGTCTCTTGTCTCAAACTCTAATGTTCGGCATTTACTGTCTGTCCAATGCTTTTGGCGATCCTGTACAATCATCAATATATCTCTAATCATCTTTATTTTCTCTGTAACATCCGTAACCATCTCTGGTCCCAGCATAACTCGATCTCCTACATCGTCCTACGCTAGTGGAGTGCGTCAACGACATCCATACAACGCCTCAAATGGTGTCATACGGATGCTGGCCTAGTAGCTATTGTTATATGAGAACTCGACCAGGTGTAAATGATCTTCCCAAGATCCTCCAAACTGTAAAACACATGATCTCAGTATGTCCTCAAGCGTCTGAATAGTCCTTTTAGACTTTCGTTGGTCTGTGGTTGGTATGCGGTGCTAAACTTTAGCTGAGTACCTAAGCTTTCCTGCAGACTTTTCCAGTAATGTGAGGTAAACCAGCTATCTCTGTCTGATACGATGTTGACTGAAACTCCATGAAGCCTGTAGATATTCCGTATGTAAAGAGCTGCTAATCTCTCTGTGGATAAACCAAACTTGAAGGGATAAAGTGGGCAGACTTGTTCAATCTGTCTACAATTACCCAGATTACATCCTTCCCTCCTTAGGATTTAAGCAATCCCGTTACAAAGTCCATGGTAATATGCTCCTATTTCCACTCCGAAATGGGAAGCGGTTGTAGCAATCCTGCTGGCCTCTGACGGTCTGCCTTCACTTTCTGGAAGATCAAGCACTTGGAGACGAATATTCTGCCACGTCTCTCTTCATTCCAAGCCACCATACATGTAATCTCATGTCTTTATACATTTTGTTTTCCCCTGGATGAAAGGAATATTGCGACCGATGTGCCTCCTTCATCAGCTCGTTCCTCAGTTCACCAGTCGGCACGTAAGGCCTCGTGCCATGCCTCAATACTCCATCTCCAGGTATGGAGAAACCCTCAAGTGTTTCGTCTAACACTCGGTCTTTCAACTTGCACAGTGTCTCATCCTGGAACTGAGTCTCCTTGACCTTGTTGATTAGGCTGGACTGCACTTGTAATTGCATCATGAGCGAGTCCATTTCTGGTACAGTAGCTTCTTTTTCAAGCTTCAACATCACTGCTTCTGGTAACACAATCTCTAGTCCAAGCTTCTCTATGTCTTCCAGCAGATGCCGGTCCTTTGTTAGAAACATAGCCATCGGGTATCGACTAAGCGCATCAGCAACTACGTTAGCCTTACCCGATGGTACTGCAAATTGACATCAAAGTCCTTCATGAGCTCCAGCCATCGCCTCTGGCGCATGTTGAGCTCCTTCTGTGTAAAGACATACTTTAGATTTTTGTGGTCCGTGTATATCTCTACCTTTTTGCCATATAGGTAGTGCTACCAGAGCTTCAAGGCAAAGATGATCACTGCTAGCTCTAGGTCATGCGTCGGATAATTTTTCTCATGGTTCCATAATTGCCGGAAAGCATAAGCAATTACCTTTCCATGCTGCCGTAGCACACATCCCAACCCCTTGCCAGAAGCGTCGTTATAGATGGAGAATCCACCTGATATTGAAGGTAGCGACAAAATTGGTGCTGATGTCAACCTTCTCTTCAACTTTTCAAATGATGTCTGGCACTCCTCAGTCCAGACGAATTTTTTATTCTTCCTGGTTAGCTTTGTCATGGGCTCAGCAATCCTTGCAAAGTCCTTCACGAACTTCCTGTGATATCCAGCTAAGTCCAAGAATCTCTTAATCTCTGTAACTGAACTGGGTATCTTCCACGACTCTACAGCTGCTATCTATTTGGGATCCACTGATATGCCTTCTCCTATCACAACATGGCCGAGAAAGTCCACTTTGTCTGAGAAAAACTCATACTTAGACAGCTTATCATATAGCTTCTCCTTCCTCAATGTCTCCAAGTCTATCCGCAAGTGCTGCTCATGTTATTCTTTGGTCTTCGAATAGATCAAAATGTCACCAATAACGACAAACTGGTCCAGGTACTCATGGAAGACCTTGTTCATTTGGTGTTGAATGCCATCTTTGGAATGCCTTCTTTCCGTACTTTGACTTGGTGTATCCGAACCTGAGATCAATCTTCGAAAAAACTTTCGCTTCGCTCAACTGGTCGAAGAGGTCGTCAATCCTGGGCAGAAGATATATATACTTATTCTTGATGGTAATGTTGTTTAATGTCTGGTAGTCTATGCACATCCGTACGGTTCCGTCCTTCTTGGACACAAATAAGACTGGTGCCCCCAGGGTGAAGCTCCACTTCTAATGAATTCTTGGGCCTTGAGCTCGTCAATCTGGTCCTTCATCTCCTTGGCCTCCTTGGGATTGACTCTGTAGCATCGTTGTGAGATAGAGGAAGAGCCAGGTACTAGGTCGATAGTGAACTCCATGTCATAATCATGAGGTAATCCTCAAAGATTGTTGGGGAAGACATCTAGAAATTCTGCTATAAGGGGATGAGGGGGTCTGGTATCTTCCATGATGGAGGTGTAAGAGACACACCCCATGCTCTCTGGTGCTCGAACCACCTCAAAATTAGGTCCTACAGGTGGACTTAAGATGACACGACCCCGATGACAGTCTATCAGAGCGTGCTGCTTGTTCAGCCAGTCCATTCATAAGACTACATCGTAGTTAGGGAGAGGCAATACTAGAAGAGGTGTTAGGAAAGTATGACCTGAGATTTTGATAAGGTAAGAGCAAGCCTCCGTGATTGGGATAGGTCCACCTTCGGTCATTACTCTACAAATTATCTTACTACATCCTACATATATATGATATGTATTAATGAAGTTTGATGATATGAAATATGTGAAGCCCCAAAGTCAAATAAAGCTAATGCCATGTGCGAATGTAATAAAATAGTACCTGCGATGACATCTCCTTCACTCTTTGGCTTCGATTCTGGCTCCTCAACGGCCAAGGCAAAAGCTCGTCGGACTCTTTGCTGCCCGTAGCGCTGCTGATGGATGGGAAGTAGACCTCTCTGCTATCCAGCTCCAGTCCTATTGAATATCGTTGGATAGTCCTTTCTTGGTGGGTGGCAGATCCATAAGCAAGGCAATATCCCAACTTTTTTCTGCAGATGTTCGCTGTGTGACCGGGCCTCTTGCAATAGGCACAGTTGGTTGTCTTCTGTTGATGGTACTGGGCGCCTTGTTGGGTGCTGCTGGCTGTTGTTGCTGCTGAGGGTAAGAGGGCCTGTTGTTGTTGTTGTTGGGCCTCTTGTTGTTGCCCTGATAGTTACTGCTGGATCCTGGGTGCTACCTTTTGGGTCGGGCAGGTGCACTGGCCTCAATATCTTGAGCCACCTTTAGTATTTTGTCATAGGTTTTTGCACCATTAGCGGCAACCAGAGTGCGGATCTCCTCTCGCAATCTGTGTCGAAACTTCTTGGCACGCTCTACTGGGTCATCTACCAGGCGGGGTACAAATCTGTCGAGCCGGTTGAACTCGGTTGCATACTCCTCGATGGTGCGATCTCCTTGCTTCAGATCGTAAAACTGCCTCCCCATAACTTCTAGGGCAGCTTCCGGAAAGAAGTTTCGCTTGAACTGCTTCTTAAAGGAATGCTAGGAGGTCCGCCAAGTCTGGAATCTTAGCTCGTTTCTATACCATATGATGGCCAGATCCCTGAGCTGTAAAGCGATAGCCTCTACCATAAGGTCGGTAGGGAGTCGAGCGACGCTGAGAAGTCGCTCCATATCATCCAACCACTCGTCTGCATAAATAAGGCCCTCCGTTCCTTTGAAAGGACGTGGGTCCAACTTCTTAAAGTTCTCAATGTTTTCGACCTTTTCCTGGACAATAGGATGCTAGTCAGACTTAAATTTCTCCAATGAAACATAAAATTTAACAAATTATTCTTATTTTACCTTAGCAGGCCTCTGATCTGACTGTGATGAGTCTAGTGCTGCCATAGCCACGGTATGGGCATTCTCCATGCCCTCTCTCATACTCGCGGTCTGCTCTCGATTGGCTTCAGCTTGGGCCCTCTGGGCCTCAAGAACTCCTCGTAGCATGCCTACGAGTTCTGCGGGGTCCACTGGCACCAGTGAAGCAGCAAGAGAATTCACATCAACGGGTGGTGTGGTCCTCAGAGGAATCGGGGATGCTGCATGCATTGTAGAAGTAAACGTCATACGGGGAGCCCGTGCAGCATGAGGGCGATCAGTGAGCTGCAACGAAGAAGGGTCCAATTGGGCCTGAGTAGAGGTATTCTCAGAGGATGAAGCCTCTTCGATAGCAGCCCCAGAGTGGGTTGTCTTTCCTTTCGCCATTCTCTGAAAGGTTTAGGTATAAACATAAGCAAGATAACCTACGAAACTATAGGCAAGCAAAAATAGATTATATAAATAGATAATTCGGTCCTATGTTGTGACGGGTTAGAAATAGTCTAAGTGTTCTAATTGTTTCTAGAGTCTGTTTTCCTAAAGTCATTCTTAAACCTAAAGTCAGATTGCAGGACTACATGTTTGTCTAGACTAATTTGACTAGACCAATTTGCAGAACTGGACATGCATGGGCTACCACTGAAATCATGTCACGACCCGATCCCAAGATACTGGATCCAGTCGGATCATGTCCAGGTTCGACTATCTCCTCGGAATCCAAGTCGGGGCTCCCTGTCCGGGTTCGACTATCTCCTCGGAATCCAAGTCGGATCCGTAATAGGAACTAAAAGCAAGTTCCTCCCCATCGCAGTCACCTAAAATATTGGTCTCCAGTCAGGAGGGAAGCAAGAACATATATAAATCCATTCCAGTAATTTTAATAAATAATCAAAAAGACAAGAAGCAGTTTTGTAACATAATTTATTTTCTAAATATAATATAGAATGCAGTGAAACAGTAAATCTCTGAAAATGAAAATGATCCAATCTATCTAGCACTAGTGTTTTGAGCGTGCAACATCCTATGGTCGGCTGGGGATGGAGGCAATATGTGTTCTAGTGAAAACGGTCTGATTTCAACCCAAGTGAGTTGGGCTTCCGCTATCCACAAAGATGCAATAAGGGGCTTTGACCACAGGTGCTAACATTACTCTCCAATTCTGAGTCAATGAGTCAATCAAGCAATCAATTTGGGTACGAGAAGGATCCCATGGATCAAGTCATGTCGATACAATAATTCTAATGATGCAATAAATTTAATTATCAACTAAAATACTAGTTTTGAATAAACATGAACTTGCCTTGGTTTTTTTATGCTTGTAAGGGGACAGGAAAAACATCCTCAGACTTAGGCCCTGAAACCTACATTAATTTAATAATTTGGTTTAGAAACCATTCTAAGGGTTTTAATTAATAACGCCAACTATTACTTAATGATCAATTTATTATTAACAAGGCTTCTATTTAAGAGTAGTAATTAAATACCGTCTTAAAACTTTATTTTAATAAGACAAAAGCTAATTACTATGTATTTTAACGAGTTTATTACAAAAAGTGTTTTGTATTTATAATTAATGAGAAAACATTTAATTACATGAATAATTAAAGGATTTATTAAACAAATATAACTAACGTTTATTTCCAAAAATTATTAACTGTACTAATGAATCTGATTTCTGCATATAATTTATTAATGAAATAAACACAGTCTTTTATTAATAAAACTAATATTAATTCTAAATAATTATATACATAACCTGACGATTATGATGGCATCAATATTGCCATTAGCAATAATAATCTACCATTATGCATTAATCAATTTAATTAATCCTAATAATCATCACAAATCCAATTTAGGAAACTAATTATCCGTAATTGACAGAGCTTCATTCTGTCAATTTCGGTCGGGCAAAAAGTTGGATTTCTCTACCTAATTCTATTCTGGAACTGAACAGAACTCTGACAGAAGGCTTACCAAAAAGTTGGAGAAGGAGAATCGAGGGGAGGCCTCGGACTCGGGGTCGCACAAAACGACGGGACGCGGTCGCACGAGCGCAGGGGGCTGGCAGCGCCGGGAGGACACCGCGCGGGTGCTGACGGCCGATGGGGATGTAATGCCCTGAATCCGTTGCGGAGCACGGTGCGGGCTAGCGGCCGAATGGCCGAGTCGGATGGGAATTGGGGAAACTTTACCAGGATCGCGGGATAATAAATTGAGATCCTTTCCTCGTTATGGATTGGACTCTTTTGAAATGATGCCCAAGATGCAGTGGCGCGCGTCTTGGGGGAAGAGTTCTATATAAGAGTCGCTTGCCCCGAGACCGTTGCCCTGCTGGTTTTCGATGTCGCTTTTGCTGTTGGCTTTTGTGTGCGTTTTCGTGATTGTTTTCGATGAATGTTTTCATGGATTTACTTTCACCGTCTACGCATTTCATATCGAATAACTGAGAGAAAGAGAAGAAGTATGCTGACCAGACGTTGGTGCCAATGCAGGTGCTAACGCGGTGAACCTCGGGTGACGTTGCGTGGAAGACCTCTTTCTCTCGGCAATTCACCAACAAGTGAGTGGCTTTGATCCTTCGACGATCCTTGATCTTCGCGCATAACAATGGTAGACTTGTTATTGCGTTCGGTGCTTAATAAAAGATGCCTAGTAATAATGTGGAAAAGATAATGAAAGATAAACTATCACATGGCTAGGCTTATGTTGCAAATCGAATGATGCTCGTATGCTATATGAATTGTTTAACAGGTGATGCAAAGACCCAAGTATTGGGCGGTAAGTATATCGGACTTCGGTTCGAAAGAATAAGTTAAACATAAACAGTCCCTTGGTTGGATGAACGAATATGCGAGCCTATGGCTCAAAGTAAGATGGCAAGTTGGAAAGATGGGAAAATGGCAAGATGAAATGAGAACTATGAATATGTGTGGAAGATGCTATTATCATGCATGTCGTGTCTCTTATTAGTTAAGTTGCATTGCATGCATGGTCATGGACAACTTGTATACAAGGTAGTTCCTCGAACGGTACTCCGAGGCCACGGAACCGATTCGGCCTAGGAGGAACGCCGTGCTGAAGTAGTAGCACAGTGCTGAAGTAGTAGCACGGTCTTTCGGGAACCTTCCGGATGGGCTAGCTACCCACCGATGAAGGGGAGCCGTCCGACCAAGATGTCCCAGATGGCGTGTAGTCAGTGACCTTCATATAGACAGGTGGCATAGCTAACATTGTCTTATGCAGGCAGAGTAAGTGGTATTCATAAATATATACAGGGATAGCTATCGACCGTGGGTAAGATTCACCAAATTGGTGATCAATATGAACTGCTTATGTTAGATCAACATGAATTGCTTATGTTTCTAACATCACTGTATGCTCCTTATATTTCTCATCAAATATATGAATTGTTAATGGACCCTAAGGCAAGATAGAAAGAATACAAATCAATAGTGAACATTCATATAATTTTACTACTGTTGATTTATGGTGAGATTGGTTACGGCCGCTCACCAGTACATATGTGGCAATGTACTGACCCTCGTCTCCACAGGTGCCGGGAACCTAGTGGATAATCATAGACGCTGAAGGCTTGCTGTCCGACTCTTTAGAAGCTTCGTACATCTTGAAGTTTCCACTTGAAGAAGAAGGCATTTTGCTGAAGGTGGTTATTGCTGCATTATTAATAAAGGGATATGATGTATGGAACAAGTTGTATCTCATTTCAATATTTCTGCAATGTTGTAGCCAAGTTTGGCCTTTCATCTCGGCTGTTTGAGAGCCTTATGTTTATGCAATGTAATTTCAAAGAAATCAATAAAGAACTTATTTCAGATCATATCTGTGTTGCCAAAACTTCTCTATCATCCGCTGCGAATCTCTATTCTAAATGTCTCTTTTATAAAAAGGAACACGAGCACGCCTTGTACAAGTGCAATTCCAGACTTGTACGGCATCACGCCTTAGCGAGGACGAACGATTCGGCGTGAATCTAAGCGGAGGCGAACGATTCCCGAATCGGGGCGTGACAGTTTGGCATCAGAGCACGGCTTTACATCCTTGGGAATTTCTTGGTTTTAAAGATTTCGAAAATGACACAAGCTTTATTGCTTCTCGAACAACTTTGGTTTTAAATGTCCCGAAATGAGATGTTCCATACAATAAGTCCATAAATATATTATGAGACTAACAAGCTCCTCTGTTTTGCAGAGATGACAAAGGCGGGTGCGACAAACAACGCGAGTAGCTCAAGGGTGGTAGCCTCAACCGACCCTATGGAGAGGATGCTGGCTATGATGGAGAGCCAGCAGAGGCAGAACGCGAAGCAATTCGAGGCCCAACAAAAGCAGCTAGATACCCTGCAACAGTTGGTCCGAACAGTGGTGAACAATGGGGCTCAAGGCACTCCAGTCTCCCGAGAGAGCGAACTAGTGGAGGCAGAGGAACCCCCGGCGGCTAAGAAAACCACTGCTGTGGCCGACATTACAAAGTTTAAGAAGATCTGTAACAAAGAATTCAAAGGGACAGAAGAAGCCACCATTGCTATGGATTGGCTAGTTGAAGTGGAAGATCACCTGGAAGCTTTGGGTATTGTTGGATCCAAGAGGGTCTCGTGTGTGAAACTACTGCTGGTTTCCAACGCACACTACTGGTGGCAAAGTCAGAAAAGAATTCTAGCGGGAGTGAATGGAACAACGAAAATCACTTGGCTGATGTTCCGCGAGGCATTTCTGGCTCAGTACTTCTCTTCGACTGAGCAGCGAGCTAAGGAATTGGAGTTCCAGAAGCTCGAACAGGGGAACATGACGGTGAAGGAGTATGAGGCAGAGTTTTCTAGACTGTCTCAGTATGCGATCACGAAGTTTACTGACGAAGCATCTAAGGCTCGTCGGTTTGAGCAGGGCTTGAGGCCTGCTCTGAAGGCTCAAGTTGTGGTTCAGAAATATAAGACTTTTCAGGAGTCTTATGAGCACGCGAAGGAATTGGACCCACACTATCCTGCAACGGCGCCAGTGCAAGCGTCGGTGCAGAATCTGCATAACAAGAGACCGAACAACGGGGGCAGATATGAGGCGCCTAAGCGTCAGAACCACGGTGGCTTTCAACGACCCAACCAGGGTGGACCATTCTGCAACAAGTGCCGCAACAAAGGGCACTTTGCTAACGAATGTCAGGTGCTAGAGGGTGGATGCTTCAAATGTGGTCGCATGGGCCACGGATTCAGAGACTGTCCAGGGAGGGGCCACCAGAACCCTCCGAGGCAGCAGCATCACCAACAATATCAACAAAATCGTGGACAGGCACCACGACCTCCTCAGCCACAACAGAATCAGAGGCCCGGTGCCCAGGGCCGAGTCTTTGCATTGACTCAGGAGGAAGCATCATTTGCATCAGATACTGTCGTGACAGGTATATTGTTATTTAATGGCATTCCTGCACGTACTTTATTTGATTCTGGTGCTTCACATAGTTTTATATCTAAAGACTATGTTAAGGAACATGAAATAAAAATGACAATGTTGGATATGTACCCTAGTGTTAGTACTCCATCAGGAGTGGAGATGCCTACTAACATGATGTGTAGGGATGGTTACATATGTATCGGGAAGAGAAGGCTACCATTAGATGTAGTCGAGCTAGATATGAAAGATTTTGATATCATTCTGGGAATGGATTGGTTAAGTGCATGTTGTGCGACGATCGACTGTGCGAAGAAGCGAGTTATGTTTCGCCTACCTGGAGGAACAGAATTCTCTTACTCGGCCAGTTCATCGGCGAAGGCTTCGATGGTGATTTCAGCTACTACGGCCCGGCGATTGCTTCATTCTGGCTGCGAAGGGTACCTTGCTTCTGTTCGAGACACACGCAAGAATGGTGCAGACTCAGCTAACACTGAAGTCGTGGCAGAATTTCCTGATGTGTTTCCTGACGAGATACCCGGAATGCCTCCGGACCGAGAGATTGAATTCACTATCGATACATTTCCAGATGCTCGTCCGATCTCAAGGGCACCATACAGGATGGCTCCTGCTGAATTGAAGGAACTCAAAGTACAACTACAAGAATTATTAGACAAGGGATACATCAGACCCAGTGTTTCACCATGGGGTGCTCCGGTGCTATTTGTGAAGAAGAAAGATGGATCGATGCGGCTGTGCATCGACTATCGCGAGCTAAATAAAGTTACAATTCGGAACCAGTATCCGTTGCCTCGAATAGACGACCTCTTCGATCAGTTGCAAGGGGCGTCTGTGTTTTCAAAGATTGATCTTCGCTCAGGCTACCATCAGTTAAAGATCAAACCAGATGACATTTCTAAGTCCGCATTCCGAACCAGATACGGACACTATGAATTCTTGGTCATGCCCTTCGGACTGACCAACGCCCCTGCCGCTTTCATGGATATGATGAACAGAGTCTTCCGGCCCTTTTTAGATAAATTTGCGGTCGTGTTCATCGACGACATCCTAATCTACTCGAAGAACAGAGAAGACCATGCAGAACATTTGAGGACAGTGTTACAGACTCTACGGGACAATCAGCTCTATGCCAAGCTGAGCAAATGTGAGTTTTGGATGAGTAGCGTGTCGTTCCTAGGGCACGTTATCTCGGCGGAAGGTGTGTCCGTTGACCCAAAGAAAATTGAAGCCGTAGTGGATTGGAAGCAACCCACGTCGGCGAGCGAGATTCGAAGTTTCCTCGGCTTGGCAGGCTACTACAGGAAGTTTGTCAAGGATTTTTCAAAAGTGGCAGCGCCTCTAACTCGACTAACCCAGAAGGGAGTTGCATTCGATTGGACTGATGAGTGCGAGGCTTGCTTTCAAAATCTGAAGCAACGTCTCGTATCAGCTCCAATCCTTACACTTCCAGACGGCGTCGAGGGATTCCAGATATACAGCGATGCGTCCGGATTGGGTTTGGGATGTGTGTTGACTCAGAGAGGGAAAGTGATATCTTATGCCTCGAGACAGTTTAAGCCGCACGAGAAAAATTATCCAACGCATGATTTGGAATTGGCAGCGATAGTGTTTGCATTGAAATTGTGGAGGCACTACTTATATGGAGTGGCTTGCGAGATCTTCACCGATCATAAAAGCCTGAAGTACATCTTTACTCAAAAAGATTTAAATTTGCGGCAAAGACGTTGGTTGGAGCTTATAAAAGATTATGACTTGACGATCGCGTACACCCCAGGAAAAGGCAATGTGGTGGCGGACGCGTTGAGTCGAAACTTTGTGGGATCACTCAGTGTTGACAAACGAATATTGGAGGAATTGGAAAGCATGGGAATTGAGCTCCAGATTCGTGGCCGAAATGCACAATTGGCTCAACTTCAACTTGAGCCGAGTTTGTTAGAAAAGATAAAGACGGCACAGAGGACAGATGAGTTCTTGATTAAGATTGGCAGAATAGTGGAAAAGGGTGAAGCCAGCGACTTCACCAGGCACGAGGATGGATCATTGCGACTCAAGGGGAGGCTATGTGTCCCGAAGGATGAAGAACTCCGGAAAGAAATCTTGACAGAGGCCCATTATGCCAAGTATTCTTTGCATCCGGGAAGTACAAAAATGTATAAAGATTTGCGCACGACCTTCTGGTGGCACGGCATGAAACGAGATGTGACCCTCTTTGTCTCGCGATGCTTAGCGTGTCAACGAGTCAAGGTGGAACACCAGAGGCCCGGCGGGGAGATGCAGAACCTCGCGATCCCAGAATGGAAATGGGATCATATAACCATGGATTTTATAGTTGGCTTGCCGAAGACGCAGCGGGGGAATGATGCAATTTGGGTCATCGTTGATCGATTAACCAAATCTGCACATTTTCTCGCAATGAAGACGACATGGAGCGTCGACCGGTTGGCTCAGCTATACTTGGATGAAATTGTCCGACTGCATGGAGTGCCGGCATCAATAGTGTCGGATCGGGATGGGCGATTTGTATCGCGTTTCTGGGTCAGTTTGCATGCTGCCATGGGAACACAATTGAAATTTAGTTCTGCATACCATCCTCAAACCGATGGCCAGACCGAGAGGGTAAATCAGATACTTGAAGACATGCTTCGGCTTTGTGCTATTGATCTGAAGACTAGTTGGGATACTCACTTGCCGCTAGCAGAATTTGCCTACAATAATAGTTACCAGTCAAGTATAGAAATGGCCCCGTATGAAGCACTGTACGGGCGAAGGTGTCGGTCTCCGATTTGTTGGGATGAAGTCGGTGAACGACAGGTACTTGGTCCGGAGATGGTGGAACAGGCCGTCGAGAAGGTCCGCATGATTCGGGAGAAGTTACGTGTGGCGCAAAGTCGGCAGAAGAGTTATGCGGATACTCATCGACGACCATTGGAATTTATGGTGGGCGATCACATATTTCTGAAGGTGTCACCGATGCGCGGAGTTATGCGATTCGGTGCGAAGGGGAAGCTAAGTCCGAGATTTGTTGGCCCGTTTGAAATTCTTAAGCGAGTCGGCCCTGTTGTCTATCAGATCGCGCTGCCACCGGCATTGGATGGAGTGCACGATATCTTCCATGTTTTCCAACTACGGAAGTATGTACATGATCCAAGCCACGTGGTAGACTTCGGTCCGTTAGGGCTAAAAGCTGACTTGTCTTATGTGGAGGAACCCGTGCAGATCTTGGATAGGAAAGATAAAATCTTGCGGAACCGAGTTGTTTCTTTGGTTCGAGTGCTTTGGCGAAATCATTCCGTCGAAGAGTCGACATGGGAACTTGAGGCAGAGGTGAAGGAAAAGTTTCCTTCGTTGTTTGACCTAGGTGGGTTTGTGTTTAAGTTTCGAGGACGAAACTTTTTGTTAGTGTATTAATATGTAATGCCCTGAATCCGTTGCGGAGCACGGTGCGGGCTAGCGGCCGAATGGCCGAGTCGGATGGGAATTGGGGAAACTTTACCAGGATCGCGGGATAATAAATTGAGATCCTTTCCTCGTTATGGATTGGACTCTTTTGAAATGATGCCCAAGATGCAGTGGCGCGCGTCTTGGGGGAAGAGTTCTATATAAGAGTCGCTTGCCCCGAGACCGTTGCCCTGCTGGTTTTCGATGTCGCTTTTGCTGTTGGCTTTTGTGTGCGTTTTCGTGATTGTTTTCGATGAATGTTTTCATGGATTTACTTTCACCGTCTACGCATTTCATATCGAATAACTGAGAGAAAGAGAAGAAGTATGCTGACCAGACGTTGGTGCCAATGCAGGTGCTAACGCGGTGAACCTCGGGTGACGTTGCGTGGAAGACCTCTTTCTCTCGGCAATTCACCAACAAGTGAGTGGCTTTGATCCTTCGACGATCCTTGATCTTCGCGCATAACAATGGTAGACTTGTTATTGCGTTCGGTGCTTAATAAAAGATGCCTAGTAATAATGTGGAAAAGATAATGAAAGATAAACTATCACATGGCTAGGCTTATGTTGCAAATCGAATGATGCTCGTATGCTATATGAATTGTTTAACAGGTGATGCAAAGACCCAAGTATTGGGCGGTAAGTATATCGGACTTCGGTTCGAAAGAATAAGTTAAACATAAACAGTCCCTTGGTTGGATGAACGAATATGCGAGCCTATGGCTCAAAGTAAGATGGCAAGTTGGAAAGATGGGAAAATGGCAAGATGAAATGAGAACTATGAATATGTGTGGAAGATGCTATTATCATGCATGTCGTGTCTCTTATTAGTTAAGTTGTATTGCATGCATGGTCATGGACAACTTGTATACAAGGTAGTTCCTCGAACGGTACTCCGAGGCCACGGAACCGATTCGGCCTAGGAGGAACGCCGTGCTGAAGTAGTAGCACAGTGCTGAAGTAGTAGCACGGTCTTTCGGGAACCTTCCGGATGGGCTAGCTACCCACCGATGAAGGGGAGCCGTCCGACCAAGATGTCCCAGATGGCGTGTAGTCAGTGACCTTCATATAGACAGGTGGCATAGCTAACATTGTCTTATGCAGGCAGAGTAAGTGGTATTCATAAATATATACAGGGATGGCTATCGACCGTGGGTAAGATTCACCAAATTGGTGATCAATATGAACTGCTTATGTTAGATCAACATGAATTGCTTATGTTTCTAACATCACTGTATGCTCCTTATATTTCTCATCAAATATATGAATTGTTAATGGACCCTAAGGCAAGATAGAAAGAATACAAATCAATAGTGAACATTCATGTAATTTTACTACTGTTGATTTATGGTGAGATTGGTTACGGCCGCTCACCAGTACATATGTGGCAATGTACTGACCCTCGTCTCCACAGGTGCCGGGAACCTAGTGGATAATCATAGACGCTGAAGGCTTGCTGTCCGACTCTTTAGAAGCTTCGTACATCTTGAAGTTTCCACTTGAAGAAGAAGGCATTTTGCTGAAGGTGGTTATTGCTGCATTATTAATAAAGGGATATGATGTATGGAACAAGTTGTATCTCATTTCAATATTTCTGCAATGTTGTAGCCAAGTTTGGCCTTTCATCTCGGCTGTTTGAGAGCCTTATGTTTATGCAATGTAATTTCAAAGAAATCAATAAAGAACTTATTTCAGATCATATCTGTGTTGCCAAAACTTCTCTATCATCCGCTGCGAATCTCTATTCTAAATGTCTCTTTTATAAAAAGGAACACGAGCACGCCTTGTACAAGTGCAATTCCAGACTTGTACGGCATCACGCCTTAGCGAGGACGAACGATTCGGCGTGAATCTAAGCGGAGGCGAACGATTCCCGAATCGGGGCGTGACAGGGGAGGCCGCACGGGGGCTGGCCGGAGGCGGTCTGGTCGAGGATTCACGAAAGCGCCTCGAATGAGTTGTTGATTCTGGCAAGACGTCGCGGGGAACGCCGGGGTGCTCTCGGATTTGGGGAAGGCGGGGGTGTGGAGATAGATAGGAGGTTTTGTGGAGGTGATGAGGGGGAGAAAGTTCTGTGAGGTTATGTGAGAGAAGGGAGTTTCTGATGAGATGAACGTGAAGGAGGAAGAGGGGCTACGTGGGGGGGGGGGTGTGTTTCGACGGAGGAAGTGGATCACGAGGGACTGTGTAGTGGGTTGAACGGTAGGATTTAGTTTATTGAGTTTTGGGCTAACAGGTTGGATAGAGAATGGGTTACGCTAATGGATAAAGGCTCAACTACGGGCTTGGCTAAAAGGTCTTAAATTAAAACTAGCTAAAATATCAACAATTAATAACCATTGCAATTATATCAATTAATTAAAATAAAAAATTTATTTTTCCTATTTTGACCGACTAATAATAATAATAATAATAATAATAATAATAATAATAATAATAATAATAATAATAATAATACACATTATTCTATAATTACTAGCCAATAATTATTATAAAACCCATTATTAAAAGAAAATCAAAATGTGGGTTTTACAAGAAGCTCTTTACGATCTAGTCTTCTATTATATTTTTTTGCATAAGATCTCCATTCAGAAACTCTACAGTCTTTATTAGTCATGGATCAAAGCCTAAGACTATTATGCTCGCGTGGAGGTACAACAAATGGGCTATCTTACGAAGTATCCAACTTCTTTTAACTAATCAAAATATTACGTTATATAATTTATACAATGTTATTGTCCAACATTTTTATATCATATATGAATTTATATTAAAGCACATTTTTTTCTACTTGTTTATTATTAGATGGTGAAGAAGCATAATTTTTTTTTCTTGAAGTTTACAACCATCGTATATAAATAGCTTTGTTACTCAACAATTACCAAGAATTGATAACTTAGGTACTCAACATGCTTTTAATAACCAAACTTCTAATATAGGTCATAGTTATTCTCACCAACTTATTCCATTACTGAAGAAGAACATATGTTAGATGATGGTGATGCTGATGAAAATAGTAATAATTTAATTAAAAATTTAGATGATGAGTTAGATGATAATGTCGTTATTATTAGTACTTTTGAATTATTTATCTAAAAATTATTTGAACATCTTCTAAATTTAGAAGTTTTATAAACGATACAACAATTGAACATAATTTTACTTGTTCAACTTTTACTTTGAATAATGCCCAGGGCTTGTATATAAATATGATGAACCAAGTTGTAATTGGAGAGTATACGCTAAAGCTATTGGTGAAGGCAAAATAGTTATTGTTCGTACACTAGAAAGTTAATATTCTTGCTTAAATGGACTTACAACAAGATGTCATTTGTTAGCTACTATTGTATGTTTAAAAAAAGGTAAGTAATAGCATTAGAGATAACTAGTCATATGGTCCATCACAAGTTGTATATATATATATATATATATATATATATATATATATATATATATATATATATATATATATATATATATATATAAAACGCTAAATACGTATTAAATATACTAAAGCTTGCAAAGCCTAAAAACATGTTTTAGCTGAAATAAATTATAGTTATATTGAATCATATAGTAGTCTTGAAGAATATACTTTTACAATTATCGAGACAAATCCTAGGAGCAAATGTTTTATAAATACTACAAAAAGTAATGTTTATTTGTTTCAAGGCATGTATTAATAATTTAGGAGTTTTTACCTATGATTAGTATTGATGTTATTTTTCTTACATCTAGATATCATGGTAATTTATTTATTCGTTGTGCTAGCGACCCTACTCACCAATTATATCAAATTACTTATGTTGTTGCTGAAAGTAAAAGTACTGATTCATAGACATGATTTTTAAATAATTTTAGATTGTCTTTTGATAGCTTTTTTTAATGAATGGGAGAAGATTTTATTTATATTAGATAAACAAAAAGGATTAATAAATGGTATATGTTACTTTTTTAGGATTGCCATATTTTTTGTATTCAATATTTTAAATAAATTTTTGAAAACTCAAGTAACCGGAGTAAGACAATATCAAGCATGGTTAGATAAGCTTGCTAGATCTTACAATGACACGAATGCAGAGTTTTGGTTTGAAAAAAATTAAAGCTGAAAACATGAATATTTTTAAATGGATTGTTTGACTAGGTGTTTTTAAATGGATTTCGAAACTCGTACTTTTGCGTATTGGGTAACAACTTATGCTCCTTACCCTAGATATTAACATTTCAAACTTTGCTGAATTTTTAACAACTGGATTAAAATTTTACGTGATAAACTAATAACAACACTACTTGACGGTATTAGAGTCAAGATTATATTACTTCAGGACAAAAAGAGAGAAATCGTTGAAATGTTAGATCTCCAGTTGCTTGGTCTTTATTTTGCATTCACTTTTGAAGTGGCCCTTCTTGCCACACTTGAAACAAGGCATCTGAGACTTTGCCTTCTTTCGCTTGAAGGAAGTCCCCTTCACGTTCAAATTGTTAGGGTCCTTCTTCTTGCTGTGGGAAGCCGCCTGCTTTCCCCTTGGTTCCTTGGTATGAACCAGATTGGCGTTAGCCAATTGCTTGGACAGTGTGTCCACCTTCAGTTGAGTCCGCATCTGGTCCTCAACATAGATTTCCTGCAAGAGATCTTCAAGACTGATCTCAAGCTTCTTCCTATGCATGTTTGCATATAACTTACTCCACCCAGCGGGGAGCTTTGAGACAATCCCTCCAACAACAAACTTGTCAGGGAGGGGCATCGTCTCGTCTTCCAACTTCTGTCGCAGCTTCAGAAATTCTTTTACCTGCGGCAACATGGACTTCTCGTCCTCAAAGAGCCATTTGTGATATTTTTCAACCACAAATATCTTGCTCCTGTTCTTGTCTTCTTCGTACAGTTTCTCCAGAGACTCTCATATGTCTCTGGCAATTAGTTTTTTTACTGTAAGATTCTGCTAGAGAATCCTCCATAGCATTCAGGATAAGCAGCCTGCAAATGCTATTTTTCCTTCTCCACTTGGCCTGAAGTTTAGTAGCCGCTGTAATGGCGGCAGCAGACCCAGTATCTGGAACAGTAGGTTCCTCTTCAAGAAGCACATGATCAACGTCTCTAAGTTGAAGAGTGAGATAAACCTTCCTCTTCCAGACTTGATAATGCTCTCCATCAAACTTTTCTAACTTACAGAAGTCGGTGTTGAGGAGTGAAGCATTAAAGTTTTCCATCGTAGCAATAAAGCTTGAGATTGTTATTGTCGGGACACAATTTTCGATTGAAAACTTGAGAATATGAAATGATTGTAAAGACAATGTTTCAAATCAACACTTCAAAGAAGGTGATCCTGAATTACGAGAATCTAAAAAGATTTCGTAATCAACAGCAATCGATCGTAGTACTTCTAAAAAGAAGATACAATCAGAATTACTGGCAGCAATGAAGAAGGTGTCTGACGAAAGATGGAAGAACTCCTGCTGGGGTGAATAATCACCGTTGCTCAAAGCTTTATTCGCCATACACGAACAGCTTCCAGGAACCAGCAAGTTCGTCGGAGAACTTGGAACACTCCTGCTCTTCTGACTCCTCGGATGGACACGAACTCCCGTGCAAAGGCAACGCTGGTGCGGCGCCTTTCCTCTCTCTCGAAGGCTGCTGGAATTCGCAAGCAAATTCCGACCAGAACTGTGTTAAATAACACTTCTGAATTCTCTATTTACTTGTGTTAAAAAATACTTCGTAAACTTTCTGTAGTGGCTTCTATTACTTGTATATCTAGTCGTATGAGAAAGAGGATGCCTTATATAGGCCCTGCAGCAACTGCTCGGTTGCCACAAAGTTAGGGACATGGTAAAAACCACCCCGAACATGTAGCAACCGCCCAGAACGTGCAAACGCACGTTCTGCTGCAAGTTGCGCCAACTGCGCACACCCCGCGCACCTTGCACTCCGCGCACTGAGCCACTTGCGCCAACTTGCGCCACTGCGCGCACTGCGCCACTGCGCAACCTGCGCAACCTGGCGCGCAACCTGGTGCGCCAACAAAACGCCACATTACGTCTCATGAGCCCATGAGCCCGAGTCCGAGTCCTAATCCGAGTCCGAGTACGAGTCGCTAAGCCCGGGCTTAGCTCCCATGGAAATAAATTTCCCAAGAGCAAAAAGCATGAATGCTTTCAATTGTTGATTTAGCCTTTTTTTTCTATTAGAAAAATAACCCCACATGACACACCCATGTGCACCTCCACACCACATGTACATCTCTAAACTAGCAAAGCTAATATATAGAGATAGAAGTCCTTTGGTCTAGCCGATGTGGGACTAAAATTCACTTTGAAAAGGACCAAAACCCAACAAAAACTTCTCCCAATAGTGATTTATATTTCAATTTACATCCTATGTGGCGCTGATGTAGGATAAAAAAATTTCTATGAGGGTCGTCGAAATTCTTTCTCTCATAGATTTTAATATTGGGCCCTACTTTCACTAGTTCATTAAATTTGTCATTTTATTTTCTGCCACGTACGATAATAGAGAACCATTGGGAAGTGTTCTTTTGTTGGTACAATTTTTATGTAGAAACTCTGCCAACTATGATATAAATTTTCTTAAGTACAATGTCAAGTAGGATATAAACTCAATTTTAGAAATCCCCATTGGAGATGGCCTAAGACAATTTATAATTGCATCTTATGGTGTAGGAGTAGGTGTAGCAGAGTAAAAGTTAAATTTGTGCACCATCTTCTCAGAGCATCATTAGTAACGCCCATCCCATTTTCTAGATTCTAGATTTAGAATGTAGGAGCTCATTTTGTAGAATAATAAGTCTCATCCCTAGTTCCAATTTCTACAATTTCGGTCTGAACCCATCCATGGGTGCTAAAGGTTGGGCCTCCCAATTTCTAGATTCTAGATTGTAGAAACTCGTTTTGTAGAATAGTAAGTTCCAATTTGGAGCCCAACTTTCTAGATTCTAAACTTTATATTATTTTTTTCCTACATTAATTTTTGACCACACAATTTTTGGGACCAGTGCTCACTTTATCATTTCCTATTATTCTCATACAAACTCAACCCATTCTACATTTACCTTTTTTTTTTGAAATTTTGGGCCCCAAATTGCATTGGAGAGTCCCAACTACTAATGATGCTCTCAATAGAACGATAAAGAGAGAATGATATACTCGTGTCGTCTTAACTAATTTCATAGCCAAAATAACATCAGTTTGTCCGAAGTCTTTCATACCAAACTTCAAGAATACAAGATGTCAATAACGCTTCTCCCCATCAATTTTTAGGGACACCGGATTCTGCAAGCATGTCATTCTATCGGTAAACATTGGATTGAGGTGAATAAGAAAAATTCGTTTGATGAATTATTGCATGGCATTTAACCATATATAAAGGTCCAAAGGTACACATTCCCTCCTCTAGTAGGTTGACGGTTGGAATCACATACATACATCAATAAACCAATATTTTAAAAATCGGATCGGAGATCGACCCGATGAGGACACTGGGTTCCGGTTCAACCAATGGTTTAACCCAGTTTGAACCAATTTTATAAGCTTATAATTTTATTTGAATGTATTACATAGTACACAACTACACATATACTACTTATGCTAAAACTAGTCAAGAATCTTATATATAAACTTTTATTTCATGTAACATCCAAACCAAAAGTCAAAAGCTAACCCAAAAAAAAAAAGTTTAAATGGAAAAGTCAGATTCAGACCAGTTTAACCCAGCCGGAATCAGACGGTTCAGTGGTCTAACCGGCCGGGTCGACCGGGTTACATAAAAGAAGCTTGTTTTTGGAGAAAAAGAGGTTCGGTATTAAACCAGCCCGAAAAAATTACTGGTTCACGGATTGAACGGTTCAACCGGCCGGTCCGGTCCGATTTTTAAAACACTGCTATAAACCAACTACAAGGGTGAGTTACTCTCATCCACAAACTTAAATAGTTTTCTAGTAAACTTGGATTGAACACAAATTCCACACCTAGAACTAGGAGGCACATGAATCTTTGGAATAAGGTTCAAACTCATTACGTAATAATTTCTGACCTTACCCATGTTTCGGAAGCAAAATTTAATATTTCAGAGCGGTGGAAATCATAAGAAAAAAAACATATGTTTTAAGTCATTTTGCCAAGGAATCTTCAAACACCTCGGGCATTCACAGTGGCATTTAAGTAAAGTTCTAAGGATTGTAAACCTAAAAAAAAAAATAGTATAATAAAAATTGATCAACTTTCATCCAAGACAAGCCTATGAAGGTTGAACAACATTCACCAATAGACCACGATTATGAAAACTCAGGGATGCATGAAAACCAAAGACAAACCTCCATGTATAAAATTTACTCTAACATTTCAAAATGATGTTTGTTCATTTTGTACCTATAACGTTTAGAAATAAATAAAAAATCCAAAAAATATTAAATAGAAACATCAATAGTATGAGGAGCCCCAATGAATGAAGGCCGATTCTCTAACCAGATACAATAACAAGTAACTTATTATTGTAAAAAGTTCAAGTTAAAAATATACAAGTAAACAATATATAGGCTAATGGTAAGTTTGGAAGCCACAAACAATTCCCCAACAGTTGGATTTAAACAAATGATTGAGATTTCTCTCATGTAATTGTGACTACAATTATTTACTGTATTTTCTTTACTATCATCGCAACTTCTCTACTATAATTTACTGAACTTTGCAAGAGTTGTAAATCTCTAACTATTAAGGAGGGAAAAAACAGCTCATCACTACCATTGCTTGTAGACTATTTATTATGCTCGTCGCTAAAAAATGGGCAACTAAATTTAGAGGATAATATTAAACAAAAGAAAAGCAAAATCTAGAATCCTATACAACTTCATTCGCGAGGAAAATTAGATCGCTGCAGAAACTTCCCAACATGTTTCCTTCGGTCGCTTTCTTGGGCTTTGTAAACAGGGTTGTGATATTTGCATAAACAAAGGCGACATTTCTCAGCAACAAGATAAGTTTCTTCCAAAGCCTGAAACATGAAAATCCGCATGGTAAGAGAATAAGTTGGATTTTGTTTTCTATTATATTTGCAATGGATCTTTCTCTATTGCATTTTTTACTACTTTGCGTTGAGACCAGGGCTCGAACCCTAGCCTCCCCAATAACCCACGCCAGCACCAACCGCTATGGCCCCCCCTGGCAGCCTTGTCCCTCCATATTAGATTGTTTACTAGGCTACAATTAGGAGGGATTTTAGCAGTTTTCAAGCATAAACATCAACAGTACTTGCTAAAGGACCTAAAGGACTGCTCTGTCAAGTTATTGGTGGACTCTCTTTATAGTCCATAATTACCTTATCTAGGTATTTCAACCAAACCTAAAAGAAGGTTCACAGGACCAGTCCTATGAGTATCGGAATTAGCAGGGATCGGCAATATCGGCAGTTTCGGATCGGAGCATCTGATTATTATTTTTTTGGATATCGGAAAGCAAGTAATTGTTAATAAATCACTAAAAAATTTAGAAAAAATAATTCATACATTTTGGCATAATTTTAAGTATTTTATGTGTTGTTTCTTAATAGTTTTGAAATTTGATGAAATAACAATCACCCTTACTGATTGGTTACCTGCAACAAATAAGTTTTCTACATTTACATGATTTTACAACCTCAGTATGCTTTTACACCCTCGTTGATTGGTTTTTTCATTCAATTTTCTCTACCAAATTGATTGGAAAAGAGGTCCCAACGTCGGGATATCGGTCGGTATCGGATTGGGACATGCCAAACCATATTGGCAGATACTGCAAACTATGCCTATCCTGAACCATTTCAACAATACTTGTATTTCAACCAAGCCCATAAAAATTTATATTTCATCTCTTACATTATAGTATTCACTCAATGTTCTAAAAGTTGGCCTAGGCGACGCCTAAGCACCTGGTGTCCGCCCGATGTCCGCGTAGGCGCCCACCTAGGCCCCCAACCCCCAACTATGTAGGTTTTTAGGTTTTATGAATTTTTTCCCCCCAAAATTTAGTAGGTTTTGGGGTTTTTTTTATATTATTTTTGAACCGCGTCCGCCTAGGCGGACTAGATGGACTAGACGTCCGGTGCCCGTCCGACTAGCGCCTAGCGCCTTTTACACCCTTGTATTCACTATAGAATTGTTATTGTTTCTTCTTTCTACTGCCTTTTCTATCGTACCCTTCAGTCACAATGTAAAGGGCTAAAGCTGCAGTAATGTAGCATTGCCGTCTTTTATGTTATAGTGAAGAAACTTTTACATTCAACTTACCATTTCAAATTTGAAGTTCATTCAATTAATAGGAAACCAACACGACTTATCATCTGTACAACTATTAAACAAAGATATCAATAATTTCACCCACTAAAAGAAAAATGAAGTACTTTATGGACAAACCTGAAAAGTAATAGCCAAAAGGGTGCAGATATCAGTTCCAAATTGATAGATCGCGAGACTGTGTAAATTTTGCAACATCTGTTAAGAACCTTATGATGTTCCCTCTCTCGACGTCCTTTTCCTTCTTCAATTCGAGATGGCGAACCTAAATATTGTTTAATTTTCCAAATTAGATCCCCTTAACAGGTAAAGCAGAAAGTAGATATTTTGTTAATGTTTACATGAATTGATATAAAACAACTGAAGTCAACTAGCCTAAATTAGTGTCCCATGAGATTATATGAAAATAGATATATGATGGCAATAATACTATCATACAAGTTCAATCAAATCAAAACTGTCAAACTTTATATGCTAAAGCACCCCAAACCTATGACCACTATTTTTGTTTCTGAATCTTACGGTGGTAGAGGCACATGATCATTTGGGGGGTACACAAGAATTCAAAATCTTGATGGGCAATAGCTTGTGTTGCACAAAATATTTTCAGCAGGGGTAGATCAGTTGGCAATCAAAATGTTCAAATCCCTTACATGTAGACAATCCTGAATATATTTAATACTCTTTGCACCTCCATATCTACTGCTCAAGAATCTTCTAATACAGCAACTAAAAGTTCACGTGGCAAAGTGATCTCAAAATACAAGATAATTATTTTGAGTTTTTACTGGAGAAGAGACAGACAAATGTATTGTTTATAAAGTTACGGAGATGTGTAAGCAATTAAGGTAAAATGTTCCTACAAGAAGATCAGGAACTTGTGTTAACAGTGCATTTCTAGCTTGCTGCTACATACACAAGCATGTTGCCGACATATTGCGACTTTCACATTCCAAAGGCATCTTAATAAGCAATCCCTACCTGTTATACCATTTCCATATCTGATACTCTATCAAGAACCAAATATCATGCCTCTCTAATACTCCAACCATGAGTCAAAAATTCTCATATTCTAAAAATAATGTGGCAATAACATGATTGCTAACAGATAAACGGAAGGATAATGGTTCAGGAAACAAGACATGACTATGATAAGAAATTCTATCATCACAATGGGTTTGTGTACGGAGCATGAGAAATCTCCATAAAAGAATTGACACGCATTTTATCACAAACCACCAAAATCATGTCAAACTTCTGCTACAGGTGCCAATTTGATAGCCAAGGTTTGATATGAGGCAGAAAGGGCCACACCATAAAACCTAGAGGGTAGTTGAGTGTATGTAGACCTACCTTAAAAAAGTATCAAAATAACCATCATCATCATCATCTAAACGTTACCCTTCATGAATGGGATCAGATAAGGAGCACGAGAAGTTCCATTAAAAAACTGGCAAATTCAATGACTAAAAAAAAATCCAATTCATGTTTTGGTTGTCATATTACCTTGACTAGACCAGTTTGAGCTAAACCAGCTTCAGTTATGATAATCAGGCATCTGATATCATTCTCATTAGCGTATTCATACTGCGTCGTGAGGCTTGGGTCTGTTAGAGGAACAAATCGTGCCTGTGGACAAATTTTATCATCAGATTGTGTTAACAACAAGACCATTTCAATTTGTCACAAATGCTCCACCAGATACTTGGTTCTTAACTCCCTAACGTATGAGTAACTGACCTTCATGTTCGCTTGCCATAATTCAGCAACCAATTCCATGCGCTCTTGCAGCAATCCTCCTCCTCCTCTTGAACAGACGAGCACATTTATGTTGGGGTCAATTCTGGAAAAACCATGATAAGAACACAGTTGTTTGGTTAAGTGTAAGTAAGCAGTTAAACTATATCAAATTACTAAGTACGTAAAAGAAGGAACACTAAACCCAAGAACTTAGCACCTGTAGGGCCTGATATCAACTGGGGAATTACAGAGAATCTTCTCCAAAGCGAGGCTGACACCAACTGCCCCTGGAGGGTTGAATTTCTGATCAAGATAAAGGACAACATTAGATAGCATGTAACGTGACACAACATACATTGTCAGGTTGTTCAATATTTCATGAGACATTTTTCAGAAACATTAACTATACAACACACAATTCTTTTAACTTCAGATAGTTTTCCACATTGTACCCTACTGCAGTAACAAACAGCAAGCACGAAAATGTGGAAGGTTTATGAGTGAGCCATTAAGAGACTTCCAAAGTGAGATTGGATCTGCACTGGTATTTCAGGATCGGAAGGGGGAAGCTATATTGATCAAGTTGCTTATAAAAATGTTATCCACACTGGTTGATATGGATTTCTAGTTAGGACATGTTTGACAATCGGAAAGTAGGATGTAAACTAGTAGAAAGTACTAATACTACTTTCCATTTGATGTGTTGTTTGGTTGTTGGAAACTAAGGGTCCGTTTGGATATATTTTCTGATTTTTTTTTCCTGAAAACAGTTTTCTGAGAGTAAGTTATAAAACTGTTTTCTGAGTAAAAAAATTCTGAGTTTGCGTTTGGTTAACTTTATTTAGAAAATAATTTTTTGAAAAAGAAAAAAAATCTGTTTGGTAAAATATTTTTAGAAAGTATTTTTTTCATTGTGTCCATATTATTGTGTCTTGTCCAACTGTGTCCCATAAACAATTTTTTTATCTGACATTTTTGTGTATGTCCACACAGATCTGATAAATTTTGGATTGCAACGGATGTCAGCACAGGCGGCCGAGCTAGAGGCGACCCGAGGAGGAGGAGCTTGACAGCCTCAGCCGAGCGCGAGGAGCAGCCGACGATGATGAGCACGAGGAGCAGCCATCACAGCCAACGATAACCGCAACCTCCGGAGCCGAGCGCCGCTGCAGCCGACGACGACCGCAACCACCGCAGCCGACAACGACCGCAGTCGACGACGACCGCAACCGCCGCCGACGAGCACGATGAGCAGCCATCGCAGCCAACAACGACCGCAGTCTCCGAAGCCAAGCGCGAGGAGCAACCGCCGTCGTGGAACCGCCGGCGTGGATCATGCTCGACGAGTCGTGGGAGAGCTCGCCACCAAGTCCATTTTTCTCTGGAGAAGAGAAAAGAAAACGAGAGAGAGAAAGAGAGCGGGATGGGACTTGTGGGGTGGTGGGTTGGTGGGGGTGGGGCCCACATTTTTATTAAAACACCTTTCACAAAACATGTTCTTCCTGTTTCCGGAAAGCAGGTTTTAAAAGTAACGTTTTGAATTTTTTTTTTAAATGTGATGTTTGGTGTGGCGTTATCCAAACATTGTTTGAGGGAGGGGTTGATTTATAACTCAGAAAAGTGAGTTATAAATCATAAGCAAACAGGCCCTAAGTTTCCAAACTTTCTGCCACATCAACACAAATAGAAACTAAATGCTCATGTAGTTTCCATCAAAAATGATGTGAACTCAAGAAACTAGTGGGGACAACATATACTATTATTTTTCATTTACATAAGTGGTCCAAATTAATTGATATTTTCCATATTATGTTTTTTTAATAGTTGCATGTAATCGTGTTGATTTAGCTTCGTCACTATCAAACAAACAACGATTTTAGTTTGAAAATCTACTTTCTTTAGTTTCTAGAAACTCGAAGGAAACTAACTTTCCAACTTTCAGATTGTTTCCAGTTGCCAAACGGGCCCTTTGCGAATGTCTCTAGAAAATGGTCCTGATCTCAATTATAATTCAACAGGACCTTTAGACATCCAACAATCCAACTTCTTTGACCTGTCTAAACAAGTGAATATTTTTTTGTCTAAACAAGTGGATAAGATTTTGGATGAGTTCTCTAGACTGGAAGCTACTTCAAAGATGTCTAAACTCAGTAAATAAAAAGATAAAGATTTCATGTCAACCTTTCCGGGTTTCATTGCAAGGCTGCATCTCACGGGAACTACCACTACAAAATTGGCAGTTACCATTTCATGTATAACAGGCATGGCATGGGCAGTACAAAACATACAAGGACACAAAAAATTGTGCAGCATCTGTAAGTGTGGGAAAATTGCAACATGGTTCTCACAAAGCCCAGGGAAGGAGCTTCTGAAAGAAAAATAAACTAGGAACTAGTTCCAAGAAGATCTTCAAGTTTAGAAGATCACATCTTTTCATAAAACTATGTTAATATTCATGGGATAAGGCAATATATTCTAATACAAATATGTACTAAGGCTAAATTGTTAGCAAAATATTTCTAAGACGAGCAAGATGTACTGAATTCCTATGCACTGCCTAGCTGACGCTGAAAAAAACGTTGGATGCGGAAGCAAACAAATCAAAATTGCTTTCACATGGATCAAATAATAGCAACTGAAGGGTACTAGTTCGAACTTGCAGGTTGACTGCAAGAGCAACTGCAGCTAGACTGCAAGAGCCATTCGCACCAAACCTAAAGAAGGAGCTTCTAAAAGAAATACAGACTACTAGGAGCCAGTTACAAGATCTTGAATTTTAGAAGATCATGTCTCTTCACAAAGCTATGTTAATATTCATGATATAAGGCAAAATATTGTAACCCAAACATATGTACTAAGTCAAACTGATAGCGAAATACTTCAAGTACGAGCAATACATACAGAATTAAAATGCACTGCCTAGTAGATGTGGAAAAATCATTGGATGAGAAAAGCAAACAAATCAACATTGCCTATAAACTCATACACACTCATTGAGCTATGAATGCATTGTCTTATTTTCTCTTTTCATGTTTTTTGTGCAATTTTTATCTAGTATTCATGATATTGTACATCAAAATGATGCTGAAATTATTTACTTTAGGTAAAAATACGATAATATAAAAGAATGTTACGGATGACAAGTGCAGAAGGGACCTAGGAAGATTTATTGATCCATTGGGATCATGATAGGCGTAGGATGAGTGGTTCAGGAGTTGTAACTGTCACACATGAATATGATGAGGCTTGTGTGGCACACTGCAGGTTCTTGACAATATGTGACTTTCAGTTTTTTTTTTTACTACACCTACAGTTATAATATAGTTAGTACCTGATATGGCCTGTGCAGTAAGGGTGTTGATAGTGTAGTATTAGCGGTACCATTGAGGCCACTATGGAGAACTGTTGGTGAGTTGAGGATATGTTCCCTACATCAAATTGCAGTACCTCATATGGCCTTTGTAGCACATTGCAGGCAGTTGAGGAACACATTGCTTGACGTTGAGGATTGCTTCCTAGGTTGTTATATCGTGATACACATCGTGTATCAGTTTGCTTGATTATTGTATCGTGCAGTTGAGGAACACATTGCTTGACGTTGAGGATTGCTTCCTAGGTTGTTATATCGTGATACACATCGTGTATCAGTTTGCTTGATTATTGTATCGTGCATCATATCGTATGTGTATCTTGTATCATAAGATACATAAACCCATAGGCAAATACATTGGAAAATTAATCTATTCTATTATATAATAAGGAAAATTAGTTTCACCGCGTTTTCTTCCAAAGATGCCCTTACCTAACTTTACTAATTAAAATTGTTCATTAAATTTAATGAGGGCAGCTAGGTAATTACGTATAGAAAAAAAGAAAAATGAAAAATATAGTTTGCTATTATGATGCCTTTTGCTCTTCCCAAGTGCGAAAAAAAGTTAATTAAAAAGAGGTTAAAATATGTGCAAGGCACACGCATATATGCTAGTATAACATATATGGATAATTTGAACACTTTAAGCAACAATAGTGTCATAAGCATCTAAGTACCGTTATTATAAAGTCGACAATTAGAAGTTAAACTAAAACACAAATTTAGACAACCATGATAAGTCCTAGCATCCATAAATTTATCCATTCAACACCAAAAGGTCCAAAAAAGAAATAATAGTCAATGAATCATCCAAAAGAAAAGTAAAGAAATCCAAAACAACGGAAAGTAAACATTCAAAAGAAAAAAAATGTATGGCATCAGAGTATCGAGTCGGACGTATACAAAAACATATTGTATGGGTTTTTTGTCCCATCTGAAACACCTATACGATCCGTATCAAAAACCTTTTGTATCGTATCATATCGCATGATACGTATCATGTATATTACGAAATTAACAACATAGATTGCTTCCTTGAGTTCTGTCAACCTACTTGGTGTAACCTGTGTAGTGTATCACAGAGATTTAAGGTTGCAGTGTCTTGCATCCATACTAGTGTATCTAGTACGTCCTATGTTGTGCACGCAGAAGAGTGCTGAAACGTGAAAACAATGCACTCTGTGATACTCAGATGATCCATTACATATTCTGGGAAAGTTGATCCGGGAGAGAAGGCTATATGAGACTGAACCTACCATAGAAAGATCTCCTAGGAAAAAAAAAGTAGTATTGATAGTTAAGACCACAATGAGAGCCAAAATATAAATATGTCTGAATAATTGTTTTCCTTCTATCCTCTTGTTGTTTCCATATGCTAGTCTCCCTATTTAGCTATAATGCCTGGATTCTTCACCATAGCTAAGCATACAGGCACCAAACACGTATCAGAAAGAATTTAGTACTTCAGTGTTTGATACCTGAACAACTATTGTTCATTCATTATCTTAGGATTCATGATTTCATATTTGACTTCCCTAGACAAATTAAAGGAATATTACAGGCGAAGGATCACAAAAAGGTTACGTTAAAGGCGATATAAGCACTTGATTATAAATTAAATAAAGGCAGTATTCTTAATAAGAAATAACAATTGCAACCTACATTTTCATGATTCCACATTTGATGAACCATATAGTCATATCGCCCACCAACAGCAAGCAGTGTTCCCCCAGAAACTGATCCATTACAGTTCTCATTTACGTAAATCTGTGTAACAATAAAATAATATCAGATGATGCGGAAAAAAAACTCAACTAAGTGAAAACTTCTATATTGACGTACTGGGTCCAGTTAAAAATCAAATTTGGGACATAAAATACTGAACCAGAATAAGAATGAATTTCAATCTTTCAGATATGACATTGGATAAGCATAATTTGGGGCTTCAAACTAAGCAATTGCAAATGTATTAACATCTCATCATAACTACCAAACAAGGCCAAGACGAGAGTAAGTTGAGTATAATCAAAGCATTTCCAACACAATGACCATATTATCAAGTACTACATATGCAAAAGCTGAAACCTAAGAAGCACGCATGGTGTCTTCTCCTGTGTCACACATGCACTGGACACGTCACAGCTAGGAAATGCCAAAATATATGTCATCTTCGTGTTCTCTTGCCCATATTGTGTCGTGTCGTATTCCTTCCGGTGCAACATTGGCTGAAACTGTTGCAAGTATGATAACATCGGTGATGAAGATGAAAATGATTTGAGATATGAGAACCAGAAATTGTAAAAGGACTATTTGTATACAAACTAGTTAACTACCTAGTTTAAAAAATGGACTGATACAGATTTCTATCAGCAACAAATTGTTTAGGGTCAGGAGTGAAACCAACCAAACAGCAGGATAAAATCAAGGTTTGCAGTACTAGAATCGGTTTCAGACACTTATTTTCGGCAGTTTCGTAGGTTTCAAATCACAGTTAAGGAGTCATTTGTTTCGGGAAGCCCGAATTAAAATTTAAAAAACCAAAAAAACACATACATATAAGCATAATAATGTGTATTATTCAATGTTGTAAAAAGCGCTAGGCGGACTCGGTGCGGCGGAGGTCCGCCTAGCGCCTAGCCCGCCTAGCCGGCGCCTAGGCGCCGCCTAGGCGGCCGCCTAGAAAAATTTTTTTTTTTTTTTTTTTTGAAATTTTTGAAATTTTGAATTTTGAATTTTGAAATTTGAAATTTCAATGTTCTAAAAATCCAAATACTATCTTAAAACCCAAACAAATATCCAAAATACAACTAAGAATAAACAAAATAAAAAAAAAATCAAAAAAAAAATCAAAAAATTCAAAAAACCCGCCGCCTAGGGGCGCCTAGGCCCGCCTAGGGGCGCCTAGGCCCGCCTAGGCCCGCCTAGGGGCGCCTAGGGCCCGCCTAGCCGCCTAGCCCACCGCCTAGGGGGTTTTCGGTGCGGTGGGCGGGCGCCTAGCGCCTAGGCGGCGCCTAGGCGGGCGCCTAGGCCGATTTTTAGAACACTGGTATTATTTGTTATTTACTATTAGCTTTAAATGGAATAATGTTAAGATTGATGGATGCTATGAATCTATAAATATATAACTACGACAAATGGAATGGTTACAATGTGTCGATATCTTATCGATACGTTGTAGCATGTAGAGCTTCAAGATACTGAATCATTGTGTCGACACCGTTACCCTATATCTCTCTATTTTCCTTGTAGTTTTCTCTTTGCTGAATTAACCATGAAAGAGCCTCAATGTCAGTATCACCCAGTATCGGCCGGTATGAGTAGTGGTCAGTATCAGATCTGGACAATCCAAAAATGACATGATAACAGCCGTTACATATCGGTATCGGCCAATACTACAAAATAAAATTAGCATCAAATAAACCTCCATTAGTGGGATTTGAGAAGCTTCAGTCACTTTCTATGTTGCTTCAGGCAAAACAGTGTTCTAAATGGCGCCCGCCTAGGTGGTAGGCGGTCCCTCTCCGCACCGCTTTTCTGTAGGCGGTGGAGTAGGCGGCCAACGGAGGTTGGCGGCATAGGCGGAGGAGAGGCAGCGTAGGCGGGCGCCTAGGCAAAGAAATACTTTACAAAATATTTTGGCCAAAAAGATTTTTAAAACATTATGGGCCTATGGTTCACTTTTACAAAACCAAAACTTTATAAATCTTCGTTCTACAACTTAGTTATGCATGGAACACCTTAAAATATGCATATTATGCAAAAAATAGTAGTAAAATAGGAAAAAAAAAGTTCAAAATGTATCGACCGCCTAGGCGGCCTAGGCGGACTCTCTCCGCCGCGCACCCACGTACCGCCGTTTATAACCTCGAGGCAAAACAAGTCAGAAAATTTTGGAACATATTTAATTGGCTGAAACTTTACAATTGTTGAGTGGAACTGGCTGTTATGACCCAGAATCAGTAGAACGGGGCTAGTTCCCAAAAGCAGGCCGAAATTTGTCAGAACGAGCTGAAACCTTCCGGCAAATGGTCTATAATATGCCAGAATGTTGGTTTGACTTCCATTTTCATGCATTGAGAAAGTTCTCAACCCAATATATGCTAAATTAAATATTGAATTATGTAAGTACCATGTTATATTTCATAGGAATAAGAAACAATGCAATTATTCACCAAAACCAGCATATATATATATATATATATATATATATATATATATATATATATATATATATATATATATATATATAGCAAATGACCTCTAGCCTAGTGGTTAAGAGAGATGCATGTGGCCCAAGTGGTCGGAATTCGAGCCCCGTGGAAGCGAGTTCGCAACAATTACCCATTGCTTCAGAATATATATATATATATATATATATATATATATATATATATATATATATATATATATATGGAAGAAGGTAATTCCATTGCTAATTAAATAGTGAGTACAAGATACAAGAGCTTTGCTCTATCTTTGACATCATTGTCTATATTGTGAAGCACTCCAATCTCCGAAGTAATCATGTTTTCAAACATGCGTTTGTTACGCTCTTTCCATATATGCCAGACCGTCGATGTTAATCTAACTCGTGCCTCCTTGAACCATTGCCCTCCTTGCCTTCGTTGTTGCATAATAGCCTCGATCACGTCTGAGATATTCCTCCCATTTCCAGGTGTAAGCTTCAGTCTTCGGGCCTGCTGCGACCAAATCCTCCAAGACACTGGACACTGCATGTATAAGTGTCATATACTCTCATAGTCTTGATTACATAACACACATTCATACGCCGGGATGCTAATGCCAAACTGATACAAGCGATCTCTGGTAACCAGTCTGCCCATCATCACCTTGCACATACAGTATTGCATTTTCTTCGATGCTCCTTTAAACCAGATGAACTCCACATTCTCGATTTTGTCATGAATTTCTCTGGCGATGTTGTAGACTATGTCACCCTCATTTTCCGTATTTTCCGTATTTCGTATTTATACTCGTATCTGGATTTTGGCATGTATTTTTTTTATTTTTCTCAACTTGTGGAATTTCGGTATTTCTCGTATTTTGGGTTTTGACATGGCTCGGTTTTAATTGGTTTGGGTTGGGTTGGTTTGGTTTAATGTGTATTGGAACACCTTAGCCTATGCTCCACCCTCAACACACCACATCCCACCCTCATTAAAACTCTACCAACTTTTTCTCTCTCCTCATAAACCTCCATTAATTTTCTTCTTCTCCTTCCTCTACACAACACCAACCCATAGGCAAGTGCACATTGCCACCACATGAGAACCCTATTTTATTTGTCCATTAACTAGATTAGGACATGGTGATCAACATTAGAACTTGGCATTTTGTGATTTAGAGTCTCCATTGTTCTAGATCTAAGTTTTTCCTATTTTCGGATTTGCATGGTTTTGATCTATTTAAGTTGGATTTTTATGGGTTTTGATGTTTCCAAGTGGAAGAGAATTCGATTTCACCCAAGATGGAGCTTTGGAAATCCGGATTTGGAGTTCGGATGGCCAAGTTGTGATATTTTGAAGTTTTGGGAGCCATTGGAGCCTCTTCTCAGCCATGGGGAAGAAGACCTTGCGCACGCGCCTTTGCGCGTACGCTGCTCCCCTGCGTGCGTGCTTTTGCGCGTACGCTGCTCCCCTGCGTGCGTGCTTTTTGCGCGTACGCTGCTCCCCTGCGTGCGTGCTTTTGCGCGTACGCTGCTCCCCTGCGTGCGCGCTCTTGCGCGTACGCTCCCTCGCCTGCGCGCGCGCCCTTGCGCGTACGCTCCCCGCCTGCGCCCGCGCCTTTGCGCGTACGCTGCCCGCCTGCGCGCCGCGCCTTGTGCGTGCGCCCTTCCCTTTGCGCAGTCTCCCTTCGCACAGCTCTCCCTTGTGCAGCCCGCTGTGCACCCGACCCTCGTGACCCATGCACCCGGCCCCTTGCGCCATTGGCCCTGCGCCTTTGGCTATGCGCCATCCAACCCCCTGACCCCTTGCTTAACCCATTGGCTCTTGGAGTATTGGTTTATTTCTCGACTTGGTTTCTCTTTTGTGGATTGGGTTTTCCTGAGATCTGTTCAACACAGCACGACTATCTTGACCCGACACGGCCTAACACGGTTTTCAAGTAATTGTTTATGACTAGTACGGTTCTTGGGATTTTTTTTGTGAATTATGATCCTGGTATTCTCTGATCTCCTTACTAGTGACCCAGTGGGGTGCACACCTAACTTGTAACTTGTAATTAATCCTTATGACTTGATAACTTGATAGTGGCCGTGGCGGCGCACTCCTGACTTGTAGCATGACTTGATAATTTAATGTTGTTGCGACGACTAATTTAGCTTGACCTGCCTTGACACCGTGGGTGGTTCTTTCTTGCTTGCTTGTTAAATCCACTTGTCCTGTCTTGCATCATGTCTAGGATGGGACTCCTGAGTACCATGGTCAGGGGTACCTACCAAAATGGATTAAGGCTAATAACTAGAATAACACAGTAGTCATGAAGAGATGACACAGCTACAGGCAATCCCGTTACCTGGGCGCTCTTGGGATCTGTTGCCTGCCGTCGAGTAGGGCACATTTCCAGCACACTGTCATGTGTTGCACCTTCTAAGTCACTTAAGGGTACATGCGTTTCCTGGACGATGTACCCACCAGAATTCAACCCCTAATTTTCGACCTGGGTAACCTGGATGGTCTGCAGGGCTTGTGGCTGTGGAATAATCTCACTGCATCTTGTTAGTAATTAGGCCTGTGATAACCCTAGTTAGTTAAAGTAGTAAGCCGTAGTATCTGCTTGGCCGTGATTGATTGAATGAGGTATAACCAGTCTAGCCATGTCTTGATCCCGTACAGGATTACTTCCTGTCTTGATTTTCTTACATTATTATCTTGCCGATAAACGGTGGGAAACCAAGTTCTGTTCAGATAAAGGGTTACAACCCCGGTCCTTGTTTGGTTTACGGGTTGTAACCTGGCTATCGGAATAGTTCCATGGTTATCTCGTCGTATATCATCCTGACATGTTTTCGTAAATTCTAGTTTTAATATTGGATTTTCTTGTGCTAATTGCTGGCTTTTGTTCTTATTTCGTGGCCCCCTTGTGGCACTTGCTCTTTCTGGGGTTGACCCAGCTGGTTTTGTGTGGCCAGATTTCGGAGCAGCTCCCGAGGATCTACCAAGCTTCCAGGCCAATGGTGACAACTAGACGAAACCCGGGCCAAGAGTGGGTTTTCCTTTTTGCCCTGCCCACTTTATTGTAAAACTATTCTTTTGAGGCGTTTAGCCGACGAGCACCTGTTAGCTCGATGCACTTTTACTTACTGTCTGCCTACGGGCTGTAAACATGATTAACAAATCCTAGGGTTGATCATCTATGACTAAACTCTTGCTAGTCCTAACATTTTGTAACGACTAGCTTCATGATCAGCTGAATATGTAATATTTGGGACGCCTTATTATTGTATATTTAATGATCATACATCTTGCGACTTTACTTACTTGCTGTGATTGAGACATTAGGCTTGTTCATGACCATAAGAGACTGTTGGCTTGTAGTAAACCCTCATATATCTAGACAGTCGTGACCGTATATCGAGGTGGTTTCCATTTCAATATACGTAGCTGGCTATGTCTGCCCCCGCTCTCCAGTATTCTGGTTCTGGGGCGTGACATGGTTTAAGTGGTGGCCCATGCAGGTCTTGTAAATCAAGATATGTGGGGGTTTACCAGATAGATGTCTCAATCAGTACTCGTCCTTGATCTCTGTTCGTATCTTTTGAATCCCTGGATTCTTGCCCTGATCCTGTGCTTATATCATTGATCTGTCCTGGTCCTTTCCTTATTGTTCCCTGTGTCTTCTTCAGCGGCACTGTACCTGGTCCTACCGATCAACGAGGTGGAGCACTTCCCGTGGATCAGCAGCAACCCGGGGATCAAGCCCAGCATTCCGGGGTAGCCTCCAGAGTTGTGCCTACTAGAGGAGAGTCACCAGTTCGGCCCGTCCAGCCCGCAGAGCCAGATGATGGTACCTTAGTAGGCCTCATCAGAACCTTGATAGCTTCCCAGGATCGTCGAAGCGACGCCCTGCACCAGACAGTTCAAGATGCTTTGACCCGAGGCGGACATCCAGGGAACCAGGCGGCAAACAGCTTCAAGCGATTGAACCCTCCTTTCTTCGACGGCAGTGAGGATGCGATTGCCGCGGATGCATGGCTTCAGGATACCGAGGTGATTCTGGAAGCGGTTAGGACACCTGAGAATGAGAAGGTGGCGGTGGTACGCCTGCAGTTGTTGGATTTAGCTCGCAATTGGTGGGCAACGCAGGCCATGGGATTAGTGGCACCCATTGCTTGGGCAGTGTTTAGGGAGAGATTCCAGACGAAGTACTTTGATGCTGTGGCTCGGTACGACCTGCAGACCAGATTTACCAACTTGAAGCAAGGAGGCAGGACGGTCGATGGTTATGCGACCGAGTTTTCTAGGCTGAGTAGGTTTACCCCCACCTTGGTGGCAACCGAGCTCGATAGAGCCCAGCGGTTCCAGCAGGGGCTGTATTTGGAGATCTTGTTGGCGGTTGAGCAGTTCGAGCACCAGACGTTCGATGCAGTCTTGAGAGCAGCTAGGAGGTATGAGTATACCTCCCAGAGGATCGTGGATAGGACCGGAGGTAGGAAGCGGTCCCACAGTCAGATGCACCAATCATCAGCTCCAGCCCCGGCAGTTAGGGGATTGACCATTGGAACTCCGAGGCGGGCGGCCTCAGTGACATCGGTTCAGCATTCAACCCCGACGTACCCGCAGCAGCAGAAGCAGAAGCAGACTTCCGCGATAGGATGTTCTCATTGCGGGAAGCCAGGGCATGTGGTGGCAGACTGTCGCAGGGCGCAGGGATTGTGCCTGGCTTGTGGAGCAGCAGATCATAGGGTAGGGGCTTGCCCGAATAGGGGTGGTTCATCTGCATCCAACCCTTCTAGCTCTTCGGTGAAAGGACCGGCCCCAGCACCAGTTCAGCAGCAGCAGTATCAGTCTTCGAGGCCCTTGCCGCCTCAGTCTCAGGCATTCCAGCAACAACACCCCCAGCAGTATGCACAAGCCCAAGCTCAGATCCAGAATAGACAGAGAGGTTTCCAGCAGAGGGGACCAGCAGCCAGAGGACAAGGTCAGGCCATGATGATGGCTATGGAAGAAGAAGTTGCACCAGGTGAGGTTGTGGCAGGTACTATTCTCGTCAACTCCTCTCCAGCGTCTGTATTATTTGATTCTGGTGCATCGCATTCATTCATGTCTGCACGATTCGCGACACGGATAGGATTGGAGCCCGAGTCATTATCAGTGAGGCTCAATATACTTACTGGTAATGGTCTTGTGGGAGTAGATCGAGTGTTTTCCTCGTGTCGGATCGTAATTAGCGGTAGGGAGTTCCCCGCTAGATTCATAGAGTTTCCTATGGCAGACTATGATGTAGTCCTAGGCATGGATTGGTTGAGGAACCAGTATGCTAGGATAGACTGCCATATTGGCAGAGTTGTCTTTAGTATCCCCGGCGAGCCAGAGTTTTCGTTTTCCAGAGGCGCAGTGGAGCCATCTTCCCCAGCATTGCGGATGGCAGTAGCAGCAGTGCAGTTACCCCGGATAGTTGAAGAGTTTCCAGATGTCTTTCCAGAGGAGCTTCCAGGGATGCCGCCAGAGCGGGAGATTGAGTTCACTATAGACTTGATTCCCGGGACAGCACCAGTATCAGAGCGAGTCTACAGGATGGCGCCTTCAGAGTTGGAAATTTTGTACAAAATGATTGAAGAACTGAGGACCAAGGGATTCATCCGTGCAAGTGGATCGCCTTGGGGAGCCCCGATGCTTCTTGTGAAAAAGAAGGATGGTACGTCCAGGCTATGTTTTGATTATCGTACCTTGAATTCGGTGACAATCAAGAACAGATACCCTCTTCCGAGGATAGATGACTTGTTTGATCAACTCAGAGGGACTTCAGTGTTCTCGAAGATCGACTTGCGGTCGGGATATCACCAGATCAGAGTCAGAGAGCAGGACATCCCGAAGACAGCATTCAGATCGAGGTATGGACATTGGGAGTTCCTTGTTATGCCCTTTGGAGCGACCAATGCGCCGGCCGTATTCATGGACCTCATGAATCGCATTTTCATGCCTTACTTGGATCAATTTGTAATCGTGTTCCTAGATGACATTCTGGTCTACAGCAAGAGTGAAGCAGAGCATGAGCAGCATCTCAGAGTCGTCCTCCAGACGCTTAGGGAGCATCAGTTGTACGCCAAGTTCAGTAAATGCGAGTTCTGGCTCGATCGCATTTCGTACTTGGGTCACATCATTACCCGAGGAGGAGTGGAAGTGGATCCCCAGAAGATTTTGGCTATCGAGTCGTGGCCGGTACCCAGCTCAGTGGCAGAGGTTCGCAGCTTCCTTGGATTGGCCGGCTACTACCGGCGGTTCGTTTCAGATTTCGCAAGGATTTCAGCGCCGATGACCCAGTTGACCCGCAAGGATGTGCCGTTTGTTTGGACAGCAGAGTTCCAGGAATCATTTGAGAAGTTGAAGCAAGGTTTGATAACGGCTCCCATTCTCACCCTTCCAGATGGGACCGGAGGATTCACAATTTATTGCGACGCTTCAGGCAGAGGATTGGGGTGTGTCTTGATGCAGCATGGGAAGGTAATATCTTATGCGTCACGTCAACTTCGTGATCATGAGAAGAATTATCCGACCCACGACTTGGAATTGGCGGCGGTAGTGTTTGCTTTGAAGTTGTGGAGACACTACTTGTACGGAGATAGAGTGGAGATCTTTACTGATCATAAGAGCCTGAAGTATGTTTTCACCCAGAAGGACCTTAATATGCGGCAGAGAAGATGGCTCGAGCTACTGGTGGATTATGATGTGGATTTGCAGTATCATTCCGGGAAGGCCAACGTTGTAGCAGATGCATTGAGCATGAGAGCCGGAGTTTATTTCCTGACGGCGCAACCAGAATTATTGGCAGATCTTCAGAAGATGGGAATTGAAGTGGTTCTTCCAACCAGGGTGGCATTAATGGCCAGTCTACAGGTTCAGTACAGCATAGTTGAGAGAATCCGGATGGCGCAGTCAGCAGATTCCAAGATCCAGCGACTCAGAGCAGAGTGTGAAGCAGGAAGAAGGCCAGAGTTATGCATCCATGAAGACGGTACACTTCGGCACGGCGCTCGTCTTTGTGTACCCAGTGGAGATATCAGACAGGAAGTCATGGCAGAAGCCCACAGTTCACAATATTCTATTCATCCGGGTGGTACGAAGATGTACCATGATATTCGTCAGCTTTTCTGGTGGAATGGCATGAAGAGGGAGATAGCCCGGTTTGTCTCTCGGTGTTTGGTTTGCCAACAGGTTAAAGCTGAACATCAGAGGCCCGCTGGACTTCTTCAACCCTTACCGATCCCGGAATGGAAATGGGAACATATAACCATGGATTTCGTGACCGGATTGCCCAGATCTCCGGCCGGCAGAGATGCTATTTGGGTAATTGTGGACAGGCTTACCAAGGTGGCACACTTTCTCCCATTCAGAGTTGGACAGTCGACGGTACAGCTAGCAGAGATGTATCTCAGGCAGATCGTCAGGCTTCACGGTGTGCCAGTCAGCATCACCTCGGACAGGGATTCAAGATTCACATCACACTTTTGGCGCAGCTTGCAGAAGAGTTTGGGGACTCGCCTTCAGTTCAGCTCAGCTTATCACCCGCAGACGGATGGTCAATCAGAGCGCACAATCCAGACTCTTGAAGATATGTTGAGATCTTGTACCCTTGACTTCGGTGGTTCATAGGAGAATCATCTGCACCTGGTGGAATTCTCATACAACAACAGTTATCAGGCCAGTATCCAGATGGCACCCTTCGAGGCTCTTTATGGCAGGAAGTGCAGATCCCCGCTAGCATGGGACGATGTCGGGGAGAGGCAGATGCTCGGACCCGAATTGATTTTTCAGACGGTTGAAGTGGTCAGGAAGGTCAGAGATCACCTCCGAGTTGCCCAGGACCGCCAGCGCCATTGGGCCGATGCTCATCGGCGTCCCTTAGAATTTGCTATCGGCGACCATGTATTCCTTAGGATCTCGCCTAACCGCGACGTCATTCGCTTTGGCGTGCGGGAAAAGCTTAGTCCTAGGTATATAGGGTCGTTCGATATTCTAGAGCGAGTAGGAGATGTATCCTATCGTCTCTCTCTTCCGCCGTCGCTAAGTGAGGTACATGATGTATTCCATGTGTCCCAATTACGACGGTATATTCCGGATCCGAGCCACATCCTAGACCATTCGGAATTGGTTGTTGGTACCAACCTTTCGTATGAGGAGAGGCCCGTGTCTATTTTGGACCGGAGGGAAAAGATACTCAAGAACAAGACTATTAAATTAGTCCGTGTTGCTTGGGGTCATCACTCTCTAGGTGAGTCAACGTGGGAGCGTGAGGACGACATCCGATCGCGATATCCCTACCTGTTTGACTCGTGAGGTATAATGTCTTTCTTATGCCTTACGTTTTTCCTTCCTTGCTTGCATTGTATGATTGTATGATTGAACTGCTTAGTGTAACTTGCCTGTGCTTAGTGTAACTTGTCGTGACAATCTCTAGCTCCTTGATTAAATTTCGAGGACGGAATTCTTTTAAGGTGGGTAGAGTGGTCACCCTCATTTTCCGTATTTCCCGTATTTCGTATTTATACTCGTATCTGGATTTTGGCATGTATTTTTTTATTTTTCTCAACTTGTGAAATTTTGGTATTTCTCGTATTTTGGGTTTTGACATGGCTCGGTTTTAATTGGTTTGGGTTGGGTTGGTTTGGTTTAATGTATATTGGAACACCTTAGCCTATGCTCCACCCTCAACACACCACATCCCACCCTCATTAAAACTCTACCAACTTTTTTCTCTCTCCTCATAAACCTCCATTAATTTTCTTCTTCTCCTTCCTCTACACAACACCAACCCATAGGCAAGTGCACCTTGCCACCACATGAGAACCCTATTTTATTTGTCCATTAACTAGATTAGGACATGGTGATCAACATTAGAACTTGGCATTTTGTGATTTAGAGTCTCCATTGTTCTAGATCTAAGTTTTCCCTATTTTCGGATTTGCATAGTTTTGATCTATTTAAGTTGGATTTTTATGGGTTTTGATGTTTCCATGTGGAAGAGAATTCGATTTCACACAAGATGGAGCTTTGGAAATTCGGATTTGGAGTTCGGATGGCCAAGTTGTGATGTTTTGAAGTTTTGGGAGCCATTGGAGCCTCTTCTCAGCCATGGGGAAGAAGACCCGGCGCAAGTGCCTTTGCGCGTACGCTGCTCCCCTGCGTGCGTGCTTTTGCGCGTACGCTGCTCCCCTGCGGGCGTGCTCTTGCGCGTACGCTCCCTCGCCTGCGCGCGCGCTCTTGCGCGTACGCTCCCTCGCCTGCGCGCGCGCTCTTGCGCTTACGCTCCCCGCCTGCGCCCGCGCCTTTGCGCGTACGCTGCCCGCCTGCGCGCCCGCGCCTTGTGCGTGCGCCCTTCCCTTTGCGCAGTCTCCCTTCGCACAGCTCTCCCTTGTGCAGCCCGCTGTGCACCCGACCCTCGTGACCCATGCACCCGGCCCCTTGCGCCATTGGTCCTGCGCCTTTGGCTATGCGCCATCCAACCCCCTGACCCCTTGCTTAACCCATTGGCTTTTGGAGTATTGGTTTATTTCTCGACTTGGTTTCTCTTTTGTGGATTGGATTTTCCTGAGATCTGTTCAACACAGCACGACTATCTTGACCCAACACGGCCTAACACGGTTTTCAAGTAATTGTTTATGACTAGTACGGTTCTTGGGATTTTTTTGTGAATTATGATCCTAGTATTCTCTGATCTCCTTACTAGTGACCCAGTGGGGTGCACACCTAACTTGTAACTTGTAATTAATCCTTGTGACTTGATAACTTGATAGTGGCCGTGGCGGCGCACTCCTGACTTGTAGCATGACTTTAATTTAATGTTGTTGCGACGACTAATTTAGCTTGACCTGCCTTGACACCGTGGGTGGTTCTTTCTTGCTTGCTTGTTAAATCCACTTGTCCTGTCTTGCATCATGTCTAGGATGGGACTCCTGAGTACCACGGTCAGGGGTACCTACCAAAATGGATTAAGGCTAATAACTAGAATAACACAGTAGTCATGAAGAGATGACATAGCTACAGGCAATCCCGTTACCTGGGCGCTCTTGGGAACTGTTGCCTGCCGTCGAGTAGGGCACATTTCCAGCACACTGTCATGTGTTGCACCTTCTAAGTCACTTAAGGGTACATGCGTTTCCTGGACGATGTACCCACCAGAATTCAACCCCTAATTTTCGACCTGGGTAACCTGGATGGTCTGCAGGGCTTGTGGCTGTGGAATAATCTCACTGCATCTTGTTAGTAATTAGGCCTGTGATAACCCTAGTTAGTTAAAGTAGTAAGCCGTAGTATCTGCTTGGCCGTGATTGATTGAATGAGGTATAACCAGTCTAGCCATGTCTTGATCCCGTACAGGATTACTTCCTGTCTTGATTTTCTTACATTATTATCTTGCCGATAAACGGTGGGAAACCAAGTTCTGTTCAGATAAAGGGTTACAACCCCGGTCCTTGTTTGGTTTACGGGTTGTAACCTGGCTATCGGAATAGTTCCATGGTTATCTCGTCGTATATCATCCTGACATGTTTTCGTAAATTCTAGTTTTAATATTAGATTTTCTTGTGCTAATTGCTGGTTTTTGTTCTTATTTCGTGGCCCCCTTGTGGCACTTGCTCTTTCTGGTGTTGACCTAGCTGGTTTTGTGTGGCCAGATTTCGGAGCAGCTCCCGAGGATCTACCAAGCTTCCAGCCCAATGGTGACAACTAGACGAAACCCGGGCCAAGAGTGGGTTTTCCTTTTTGCCCTGCCCACTTTATTGTAAAACTATTCTTTTGAGGCGTTTAGCCGACGAGCACATGTTAGCTCGATGCACTTTTACTTACTGTCTGCCTACGGGCTGTAAACATGATTAACAAATCCTAGGGTTGATCATGTATGACTAAACTCTTGCTAGTCCTAACATTTTGTAACGACTAGCTTCATGATCAGCTGAATATGTAATATTTGGGACGCCTTATTATTGTATTTTTAATGATCATACATCTTGCGACTTTACTTACTTGCTGTGATTGAGACATTAGGCTTGTTCATGACCATAAGAGACTGTTGGCTTGTAGTAAACCCTCATATATCTAGACAGCCGTGACCGTATATCGAGGTGGTTTCCATTTCAATATACGTAGCTGGCTTTGTCTGCCCCCGCTCTCCAGTATTCTGGTTCTGGGGCGTGACAGACTATATGATGCTCAAAGGTACCAGTACTGGGTCCCGCCCATTGCCACCGATCCTTCTCTTCGTTTGCGTCTACTTGAGTTCTCCTGATGGATGCGCTGAACTGTCGCGCAATACCATGTGTCTCCGGTCGCCATCTCCCGTCCGTTAGGATGCAACTAACAGGCACCCCCCACCCGAGCTCTTGCCAACGCTGCATTCCCGCCTAAGTCCACCAAGTTTCTCCGCTATATATATATATATTACATGTCTATTTTTTATTTACATACCTTCACTTTTCACGCTTTTCAAAGTTGATATCCTAAAGTATCCTTTTTTTAATCAAAGTTCATACCCTTAACTTTATTTTATTGTTTTACTTAAATACCCTGAACTATCAATCTTTTTCTAGTTACACCTAACATAAAAAACCAAATGACCGACATGTCCTCGTTTAAAAGATTTTTGTATAAGCATTAGTTTCAATTCTATTTACACAACTTCCGATCCTATCCCTCTGATAGGTATATTTTTGGCGGTTATGCACTTCTAATGATATACACAGAAGTTGTTAAGCAACCAATCAAAAGTTGGATTGTGAGATTAACAGGTTATAGTTTGAGAAGATTAATGGCTTGAAGAGGGAGAACCTCAATGCTTGGAACCATAGGATGACTAATAATACAAGTCTAGCCTTAAACAACATCATTCAAGTGCCTACTGCTGAATGAGATTGGTAATGACTTACGAAGCAGATTCTACTGCTAGTATCGTAAGCTAAGATAAATACCATTTCAATATCTATCAGTTCATCATATCGGTAAGGTAAAAAAAATCATAAGCTCTGCAAAGCCGTATCTCTTCTGCTGATCTGCCACTACTAGACGCCATCAACCTCCAAACTTATAGACACGCCAAACCTCCTCCAAACGTCCATATGTCCAATGACCTCTAGACGTCTAAGTCTAGAGACCCTCCGACAATATCTCGAGCCAACAACAAAGAGGTCCAATCAATTTTATGTTCTGAATTTTTGAAGTTTTTACAGCCTTCTATATTTGGTTCGACAAATAAATAAAAAAATTTGGTGAACTACTTTGTGTATCATAGCAATTTTGGTGACTATTCCATGTGTTTTTATACCATTTTTTGGTTTCGTTTTGTGGTTTTAATATCAACTTTTTGTGATGTTACTATCGTTGTTGTTAGTGTCAGGAACAAATGGACAAATGAATGCTTGTGCCGTTTGTGATGTCACTATTGATGTTTCTTGAGGAATTAATTGCTTTTATGTATACGTAATGTATACTTAAGAATCTGGATAATGGCACTAGATCGCTCTGTAAGATGAAACTAATAGGAATTTTTTGGAAATTATATTCAATCATGTTCTTATATAGATTTATGATGTACAGACATAGGATTAGTGTATCATATGATAAGCAAGCTAATGTAATACATACCATGAGTTGACAACCTAGGTAACAGGAGATAAACTACTCAAACTTTGGTCACAGACACTATCAAGAAAGAGGGCTGTAAACTAGCCATAATACATGTCTAACAAGCTAGAATAATTTAGTTTACATATTAAAGGTGGCTAGTGATGAAGGATTTTTCATTGCTAATGCATTTTACCAGAGTAGAGTTTTCTACACTTGCTTTTTTTGTGGCAACTTCACAAGAAGAGACAAGGCACCATACTCCTGAGCACTTGCAATGTTAGTGGTGAGTCATAGTGAGATAATTGGTCAAAGCAATGATTGTTGACATATATGATCAAATATGCCAATTGCTGAGTATCTACAAAATGGAGGGACAACACATCTAAGACAACCACAAATGTGTTGCAGCTCACTTGGGAGTTGGGAGCCAAAAAGTGATATGGACAAGGACCATGCCCTTTTATCAAAGTTGAAAGTACTGCAAATGGAACTAGTTCTTTGGCATTCCCTTAGCAAAATATCCAGACAACAATATATCTAAAAATGGAAAAAAAAAGCAAGCACTAATGTCTGTTTCAGGAACCTATACCACAAGAACTATAAATTAATCACAACCTTAATCCTCACTCATGAAGGCAAGAGAGAACCAGTGAGTTAGCATTACCCTTATCTTCGAAATTGATATTATTCGTTGCATCTTTCCGTAGATCCAACAACGAGTAGATAAGGTTATTTTTCCGAAAGGTTTACAGTATTGGCAAATACCTATATGTATTGGCTATATATTAATGGTTTTGGCATGTCCCAATTCGATATTTGACCCACAACGATATAGATTAATACTGGCTGATACCAACATTGGGCATCCTCTCACGGTCAATCAAGCAAACATAAAATTAAAACAGAAAGAAGTTTGAAAAATAAAACAATGCAGAAACTGATTAAGCCTTGTCGAAAATCAACATGGTACAGAGTGGCGATAAGATTCCTTATTGCAGATTGTGAGTTATCATTTATTGATGTTGTAAATCTATACATTCACGACATTTATCCATCTTAATGTAATTTCATTCAGAACTATCTATTGTACGTGTACTTTGTCTAAAAGCAACTAAATAAACAGTAATATGTATTGCAGGTGAAGGATTTGATGTTGAATATAATTACATTCGAAGTTGAAGGAAACAAACAATAATACATAAAATTATGCCTAAAAGTCTCAAATATTTTTCTATTTTTAATATTGTCTCTCCAAAATGAAGATCTTCGAAACTGCATTAAAAATTGTGATTCGATACTACCAATACCGACATTGGAGCTCTCTTTCCCGTTCAATATAGCAAAGTAAAAAAAAAAAAAAAAGAGTAATGTAAATCAGTGTCGACATAATGATTCGATCGTGTTGGAAATCGACATGCTATATTGTGTCAATAATCTGTAACCATTACCATTTGTCGAAAGTTGTCTATTTATATATTAACAGCATACATCCATCTTAGAATTATCCGATTCAAATATATCTATCATGGGTGTACTTTATCTAAAAGTAAATAAAAAAAACATATATATTGCAGGTGAAAGATTCAAAAAGATTGAAAATTATTCCATTCAAAACTAAGGATAAACAACAAATAGTACATAAAATTATCTGGAAATTGCTGAGAAGCCCAATTTCGGGGTGGGCTTTTATGAAATGCCCACCCGCTGGATTATTTTTATGAAATGCCCAGAATTAAGTTTTTACACGTTAAATATTTCAAGATTCTCTCTAGTTGCTATGTATTTACAAAATTTGCCATTATCATAATTCCAAAAATACCCCTTCGCGTAAATTTGGACATCTATATATAATTATGAATTCGCAAACTCAGATTTGGATTGAGAAATTCGTATTCTTCTTCTTCTTCACGAGAAATTTGAAATCCATTGATATAATCTTTATTAGAGATCGCAGAATCGTTCGTAGTTCACTGTGGTTTTCGTCAGTCGAACGTCGATCATCCTTCATCATCATCGATCATCATCATCATCAACATCAACATCATCTTCGTGGTTTCCGGCGATTAGGTCAATTGTGGATAGAAGATCTTCTTCTTTTCTTTTTATAGATCTTAAAACAAGGTGAGAGTTCAGATCTGTAGAAATTCATCCATCAGCTTCGTATATCTCGAAATTTATGCTGAATTTGATTTTGTTATGAAGATTATTAACTTAGAAAATGTTAGTGAGATATTTAATCTTGTTATTTTATGCGAATAGCATTCTCCGTTATATTTTAAAGGAGAATGACAATTACTTCTTATAAAGATCATTATCCGTATGTTTTTAGGACGGAGAATGCCATTCTCCGTCTTAATTAGGACGGAGAATGACATTCTCCGTCTTACTTTAGACGGAGAATGATCATTATAAGTTAGTTCCAACTGAGGATATTTATTCTCCGTTATTTTTAGACGGAGAATAATCATTATTAGATGAGAATTTTATTGTTCTATTTGTGGCCTCTTATGTTTTTATGTTATCAGGGGGGGAAGATATGGAATCAAGTTGTTTAGTTAACATTTGTTTCAAGGGAGACAGTTTCCTGCCGTGTCACACATAAAAGTACCGTGGATTTTTTAAAGAATAAAGTGTGCGATCGATGGACTTCTTTGGATCCACTTTCCTTCCGTTTCAGGTTTTTGCACTCTGATGGGACTGAACTGTATGTTGAAAGTGATTTTTGGCTTCGCTCATTGGTTGGTGGTTTTAACGGTACTCATGATGTGAGTTTTGATCTATATGTGGAGCAAATACACTCTCCATGTTCTTCATCAACATCTTTTCCTTGTCAAAGCTTTCACATGAGACCTTCGTCTTCCTCTTCTAGTTCTTTGAGTAGATGTTCTTCTACTGTAAAGGACAAACGAGTAGTACAATTTTATGAGGGCTCAACTGAGACAGTGAAGAAGAGGAAATCGGATATGTGGCCTGGATCAATTACTGGTGTTGGTCAGATTTTTCTAAATGGTGTTGAAGAAGTTAGGAATGCTGTTAGAAAGGTATGTTTTGAATCTCGTCATCCATTCCACATTTTGAAATCTGAGCCGGGGAGGTATACTGTTTGTTGCAAGAATTACAAGACACATGCTTGTTTGTGGAGCTTCCATGCTATATCTATTTCGAAAGATAATCAAATTTTTGAGGTGAAGAGGTATGTGGGAGAACATAATTGTGGAGCTGGCTATATGGATAAAGGTAATCTGGTTGTTCCAACAAAGTTTGTGAAAAGTTTGGTTAGTGACATTGTTCGGATGCATCCTAAAAAGTCCGCAAAATCTGTTGTCGATGATTTCAAGGTCGACTACGGCTTATCTGTTACATATGGACAGGCATACCACGGAATTAGGCTGGTGCACCAGGAAATGTACGGAGATGATGTTAGATCTTACAGTGACTTGTGTTGGTATGTGAACAAGGTAAAGGAAACCAATAATGGTTCCGTTATCGACTTCCAGAAAGATGATTCATCAATGAGGTTTGAGCGGCTTTTTCTTTCATATGGGGCTTGCGTAGAAGGCTTTCAATATTGTCGTCCGATGCTATATTTGGATGCCACTTTCCTTACAGGGAGGTTTAGAGGATGTTTGATGTCTGCTACAGCGAAGAATGGTAACCAACAGTTCTACCCTATTGCATACGGTATAGTCTCAGGCGAAGATGGCGATAATTGGGAATGGTTCCTTAGAAATCTAAAGAATGTTGTTGGATGTAGTAGGCGTATTGTTTTTCTTTCGGATCAAGGCACCGGTCTAGTTTCTGAAGTCCCTAAAGTGTTTCCTAATGATTATCATAGCTATTGCTATTATCACATGAAGAATAACATACCGCTGAAAGAGAAAGGAAATGAAAGAGTGTATCCGCATGTACTTGAAGCTTGGAGGCAAGCAGTATATACTCTAACTCCAGGTGTGTTAATGAGACAGATATATGCACATTTTCTATGCATTTACCATTAATTTAACAAGGAAAATGACCATTCTCCGCGTCGGTAAGACGGAGAATAGTCATTCTCCGTGTGTTTTAAAACGGAGAATGGCCATTCTCCGTCCTGCATAGAACGGAGAATGTCATTCTCCGTTAGCTTTTGAACGGAGAATGACCATTCTCCGTCTTGCATAGAACGGAGAATATCATTCTCCGTTAGCTTTTGAACGGAGAATGACCATTCTCCGTCTTGCATAGAACGGAGAATATCATTCTCCGTTAGCTTTTGAACGGAGAATGACTATTATCCTTATGAGAATGCACTTATTTTTTCATAATTTTGTGAATTGACCTAATTCTTTATTACTTATTTGTTTTTCTGTATAAAGGTGGGTATAGACAAGCAATCAAGAAGATTTATGATCTGAATTGTGGTCATGTTGTAAATTGGATGAATAAACAAAAACCTGAACACTGGTCAAACGCATTCTTCCCGGGATGTAGATACGGTGAGGTTGCTTCTAGTTGTGCAGAGTCATTCAATGCATGGATAAAGGCTGAGAAGAAATTGCCTATATCAGCAATTATAAATGCCATCCGTGTGAAGATGATGAAGATGATTTCGGATCGCCACAAGGATGCAATTGGTTTGAATAGCAAATTGACTCCATACGCTGAGGATATGCTGAAGCAGCTTACAGATGATGGCATGTGTTATAGGGTATATCGGTCCGGTGATTTCGAATTTGAGGTGATCGCAGATACTTCCTCCCATATGGTGAATCTTCTTGATTGTCATTGTAGTTGTCGTAGATGGAAGGTATATGGATTCCCATGCAGCCATGCAATACAATGCATCAGAGTTGGTTCAGATAAATCTGTTTACGACTTTGTGGAGCAGTATTGGACATCAGATTATTACCAGAAGTTATATTCATGTGCCATTCGTCCTGTTCCAGATTGCGAAAAACAGTTTGAAAATAATCCCACTGATGTTGTTCTACCCCCTGTTCCGAAACGGGGTCCTGGACGACCAAAAGCGGACCGTTACAAGAGCAAATATGAGAACAAGGGAAAAGAGAAGAGAAAGATAAGGTGCCAGAATTGTTTTGAATTATGCAATCACAATCGCAGCACTTGTCCTCTGCCTCCACGTGCTGCTACGGTGGTCAAGGGGGCAGCGCCCCCTCGTTAATACATACACATATATTCCTTCTTTTATATAACTGGAAATTGTTTTTTGAATACATATCTTACATTTTTTGATATCAATGGTAATAGTTTGAATTCTGCATATTTGATGTTTCACATATATATTAACAGCATAAGAACTTATTCTCCTTTATACTCTCTGACTTTATAATGTATTGAATGACCATTCTCCGTGTGTTTTAACACGGAGAATAATCATTCTCCGTTTTAGATACACGAAGAATGGCCATTTATAAGTCAAAAATACAAGGAGAATAATCATTCTCCGCGTGTTTTAAAACGGAGAATGCCATTCTCCGCATCAGTAAGACGGAGAATGCTCATTCTCTAGGTCAAAATACAAGGAGAATGGCATTCTCCGTCTCTTTTGACCCGGAGAATGACATTCTCCGTCTATTTTGACACGGAGAATGGCATTCTCCGCGTCCCTAAGACGGATAATGTTCCTTTCTAGGTCAAAAATACAAAGAATAATCATTCTCCGCGTGTTTTAAAACGGAGAATGCCATTCTCCGCGTCAGTAAGACGGAGAATGCTCATTCTCTAGGTCAAAATACAAGGAGAATGGCATTCTCCGTCTCTTTTGACCCGGAGAATGACATTCTCCGTCTCATACGAAACGGAGAATGGCCATTCTCCGCGTCACTAAGACGGACAATGTTCCTTACTAGGTCAAAAATACAAAGAATAATCATTCTCCGCGTGTTTTAAAACGGAGAATGCCATTCTCCACATCAGTAAGACGGAGAATGCTCATTCTCTAGGTCAAAATACAAGGAGAATGGCATTCTCCGTCTCTTTTGACCCGGAGAATGACATTCTCCGTCTATTTTGACACGGAGAATGGCATTCTCCGCGTCCCTAAGACGGATAATGTTCCTTTCTAGGTCAAAAATACAAAGAATAATCATTCTCCGCGTGTTTTAAAACGGAGAATGCCATTCTCCGCGTCAGTAAGACGGAGAATGCTCATTCTCTAGGTCAAAATACAAGGAGAATGGCATTCTCCGTCTCTTTTGACCCGGAGAATGACATTCTCCGTCTCATACGAAACGGAGAATGGCCATTTCTAAGTTCCAAATGCACACATTATAGGTTTGTATTAACACAGATAATGACATTATAGGTTTGAATCAAACAACAGAACTTTAACAAAACAGATTTACATATATAGAACAATGTAAATTAGTCGAAAAATTGAATTTCATTACAAAGGAAAACAAATACATTACAAAAGAAACCTGACAAACAGAATATATATAAGGAGTTTGTTAGCCAATTTACATTGTCATTTTCTTTTATTGTACAAAAGGAACTGCACATTCACTCATAAGCAAAGCCTTAGCCAAAATTAGCCTTCTCTTTACAATAGTATTGTGAACTTCTTTGTTTGTTTTCTTCTGTAAATCAAATGGAGCTCTCGACAACTTTTCAATATAATATGAAACATACAGCAGGCAGCTGGGTGATAGTTGCTGTGGGCATTCTTTGCAAACCTTGAGCTCTGTTGTTTCGTATTCCTGGATTGCTGGGCTTTTATTCCTCATCAATGCAATCTTATTTATTATAATTGGCTCGATTTTATTCTTCATGTATTTTGCATCCTGGATTCCCTTAGCGCCCGTGTTTTTCCGCAATGAGTTGTAGTGCGTCCAAACATAGGAGCTGAAGTTGAATGCCAGCAGCGTATAGTGTTTATTCTCCTCGCGGAAGAGTGGCACGAATAGCCATTCAATGTCATCTTCCAACTCCATGATAAAATCTTCTATATCAACTTTGAAATTGTACACTGCTCCAGGTGTTGGATTTTTTTCATCGACAATCTGGGCAGTACTCTGTTTTCCAGAAGAAAAAAAAATAAATAATATCATGAGTTAGTTTTTTACAACACTATTAGTAGCTGTACACATTAATATTTATTTTTCAGTTTTGATTCTTACCAATGAATGGGGCATCATGATTGCAGACCATTTACATTGTGCACCCTGCGAGCTTGACTGAATGTTCTTCCTTAAATCGGCTTGAACTTCGTTGATAAGCTTTATTAAGTAGTTCATAACACCGGCTTCTATTTCCGCCTCATTTAGTATGTCTTGAAAATCTTTAGCATTTAACAACATGCTGACATCATTGTTTCTTCTTCTTATTTTACACTCTTCTGGAACATTTGGAACGTACATGTATACATAATCACTGCACATAAATTTAGTTTCGATTATGATAATAATATAGGCTAATGATAAAATTGCATAAAAAATAACTCCAATAGAGAATGATCATTCTCCGTTATGAAATGGACGGAGAATGTCATTCTCCGTTATGAATTGGACGGAGAATGCCATTCTCCGTTATAAAATAGACGGAGAATGTCATTCTCCGTCATTCTCCGTGTTAAAATAGACGGAGAATGTCATTCTCCGTATTAAAATAACACGGGGAATGGCATTCTCCTTTTATTTTGACCCAGAGAATGACATTCTCCGTCTCAATAAGGCGGAGAATGCTCATTCTTTAGGTCAAAATACAAGGAGAATGACATTCTCCGTGTCGAAATAGACAGAGAATGCCATTCTCCGTTATAAAATAGACGGAGAATGGCATTCTCCGTGTCAGTAAGACGGAGAATGTTCATTTCTCTAGGTTAATGCAAGAAGAAAGGTCATTCTCCGTCTCATATTAGGCGGAGAATGCTCGTTCTTTAGGTCAAAAACACAGAAAATGCCATTCTCCGTGTGTTTAAACACGGAGAATGCCATTCTCCGTCTCAAAATAGACGGAGAATGGCCATTTCTAGTTCAAATGACACAGAAAGGGCATCCTCCGTGTATTTTATAGACGGAGAATGATCATTTTCATTTGCCGCGTCAATATAAACGGAGAATGATCATTCTCCGTTATAAATTGGACGGAGAATGTCATTCTCCGTTTTAAATGAGACGGAGAATGATCATTCTCCCTTGTGAATTGTACAGAAATTGGTTCAAGTTTAGAATACTTACGTTGGAGACATCCTTCTTGGGTATACGATGCTCCTGTATAGTTGCTTCAGCTCATCGTCTGCAAGGTTCCAAAGTCTGAGCTTCGGACATTCCATCAGCATTTTTCCCTCTTTAACAAGCTTTGCTGTTTGAGGAGATTCTTCCTCAAGTTCTTCAGGAGCTGACATCTCCTTTTTATTGTCTACCTTCTCGGGGCTGGAAGGAGCTTTTTTTTCCCAGCAGGAGCTACTTTCTTTCTGGGACTGTAAGAAGCTTTTCTTTTCCGACCAGGACCTGCCTTCTTACTTGTTGTAGCATCGGATGTTTTCTTCTTTTGCAATGTAGTAAAATCATCCTCATCTGCAGCATTTGATTGTTTTTTAGTTCCAGCAGGTTCTCTTGCTCTTGTGTAATGCTTTTGGGGAACTGCTTGAGTCTCCCCACTTTGCAATGCTTTAGCCATTGCTTCAAGGTTAACGATTGTTTCGTTCTTATTCTTGACTTCTTCATTCAATGAAACGACTTCCTCTAGAAGTCTGTTATTATCATTATTGAGCTTTTCATTCTCTTTTTTGAGATCCTCTGTCATTTTCACTGATATAAAAACAAACAACAACAAGAGGTATGATGTCAATATTATATAATCTTCTTTTTAAAAACAATGAAAAATATTATTATCCGTTTACTTTAATCTGGAGAATGCCATTCTCCGTGTCAAAATAGACGGAGAATGGCATTCTCCGCGTAAAAAATAGACGGAGAATGTCATTCTCCGTGTCAATTTAGACGGAGAATGTCATTCTCCGTGTCAAAAGAGACGGAGAATGTCATTCTCCGTGTCAAAATAGACGGAGAATGCTATTCTCCGTTTCCAAATAGACGGAGAATGTCATTCTCCGTGTCAATTTAGACGGAGAATGACATTCTCCGTCTAAATTGACACGGAGAATGGCATTCTACGTGTCAAAACAGACGGAGAATGGTCATTTCTATGTCAAAATACAGAAAATGTCATTCTCCGTGTTAAAATACTAGCGGAGAATGTCATTCTCCGTCAATTTTGACACGGAGAATGACATTTTATAGGTCAAAACACACAGAAAACTTCATTCTCCGTGTACTTTGACACGGAGAATGGTCATTCTCCTTGTTAGATACAGGTAATTACAGATTAAAATAGACAAAAAATATAAAATCTTACCTTTTAGAAGTAGCTCCTCAACACGTTGACGAAGCTTCTCATTATCAGCAGTAAGCTCAGACTTCTGCTTTCTCAGGGAGTCTAGTTCCGACCCCTGTGCCTCCAGTTCTTCAACTCGCTTACGGAGTTTCTTATTATCATCAATAAGGAGCGATTTCTCGTTCCTTAAAGAGTCTAACTCCTTCTCCAAGCCATCAGCAATGAGCCCCACAGCACGTTGTTGGGCTACATCTGCCGCTAGTTGCTGGGCTCTTTCCTGGAGTTGCTCATTCTCAGCGATAAGCTGAGATTTCTCCTGCAAGACACGCAACATATCTACATTGTCAGCTGTAGAGGGTGCTGGTGCTTGAGCTTCAGTTTGTGGTTCTTCTTCATCAACAGAATTATCTCCACCTTCTATACATTGCTGCTCTGCTGGGACTTCTTCAAGTTCATCAACATTCAATGCAACAAGATCCTTGAATATCAAATCCGAATCCATTTGAGCACCTTGATATTCATTTTTTAGGAATATCGAGATTCTATTCCCATCCCATGTATCGAATCTCGGAGATGCGACTGTTGGTTTGCACTTCCTCTCTATCAGTTGACCGTGCTCTGCAAACCAATACAAGAAGTATATCGTACAACCTTCAATCTTCTTGTACGATATATCAACATCACCATCTTCAGATTTTGTGACAGCCCTCTTTATGCTGTCCATGACGTACCCCAGTATAATCCGAGGCCAACAGATGCTTTTTATAACATCTGTGCTCTCCACCAGAGCGAAGAACTTGTATGGCAAGTTCGACCCCCCCATTCTGGTGAAGAATGCTGTTTGGCACAAGTTGAATACTATTAACTTGGCCAATTCATCAGGACTTGCATTTTCGCCCCCCAGCAGCTCTAATATCCTTTTCCTAACTTCTGCGTTTGAGACTTCAGCATTTTTGCCCTTGGAATTTTTCAGCAATCTTGTGAAGTGTTTTGTACACATGCTGAATGAGTCTGCTGGTGGGGGGGTCTTCTGCTTTTCAGTGATGATCTTCAAATACTTCTCATCAACTTCAGTGTCATCATTCATTAGCAGACCGAAAATGGTTGCCATCTCATCAGCAGTTGGTGCTACCTTGACACTGCTGCTCAATTGGAAATATCCAATTCCATCTTCTTCCAAATAAGTCCCCATCAAGTTCTCCAGACCTTGGGTGACTTCAGATAGTTCTGATTTTTTCACCTTAGTTCTGTAGAATACATCTACGAAGTTGTAGAATCCTACATTCTTCAAGCTTTCAACAACTGCTTCAGGCAAATGGCCAAACTTTTCCTTCACCTCATCCATGAGAGAGAGTATTGGGGTGAATGTTGCACGGAAAAGTCTTTCTTCTTTGTTCCTGACAGTTTTTTTTTCCTAAAAACAACAACAATTAGGTTTACGTCAACTTTCTTCTTTATTATAATAAGGAGAAAGCCATTCTCCGTCTAATATTAGACGGAGAATGTCATTCTCCATGTCAAAATAGACGGAGAATGAGCATTCTCCGTTTTGTATTCACACGGAGAATGCCATTCTCCGTGTCAAAATAGACGGAGAATATCATTCTCCGTCTATTTTGACACGGAGAATGCCATTCTCCGTTTTGTATTAACACGGGGAATGGCATTCTCCGCGTGTTTTAAAACGGAGAATGCCATTCTCCGCGTTAGCAAGACGGAGAATGCTCATTCTCCGCTTCAGAAAGACGGAGTATGCTCATTCTCTAGGTCAAAATACAAGAAGAATGGCATTCTCCCTTTATTTTGTCCCGGAGAATGAGCATACTCCGTCTCAGTAAGGCGGAGAATGGCATTCTCCGTCTCATATTAGGCGGAGAATGCTCGTTCTTTAGATCAAAATAAAGGAAGAATGCCATTATCCGTGTCAAAATAGACGGAGAATGTGATTCTCCGTTTTAAAATAGACGGAGAATGTCATTCTCCGTTTTGTATTAACACGGGGAATGGCATTCTCCCTTTATTTTGACCCAGAGAATGACATTCTCCGTCTCAATAAGGCGGAGAATGCTCATTCTTTAGGTCAAAATACAAGGAGAATGACATTCTCCGCGTGTTTTAATACGGAGAATGCCATTCTCCGTCTCATATTAGGCGGAGAATGCTCGTTCTTTAGATCAAAATAAAGGGAGAATGCCATTCTCCGTGTTAATACAAAACGGAGAATGACATTCTCCGTATTAAAATAGACGGCAATGGCATTCTCCGTTTTGTATTAACACGGGGAATGGCATTCTCCCTTTATTTTGACCCAGAGAATGACATTCTCCGTCTCAATAAGGCGGAGAATGCTCATTCTTTAGGTCAAAATACAAGGAGAATGACATTCTCCGTGTCGAAATAGACAGAGAATGCCATTCTCCGTTATAAAATAGACGGAGAATGGCATTCTCCGTGTCAGTAAGACGGAGAATGTTCATTTCTCTAGGTTAATGCAAGAAGAAAGGTCATTCTCCGTCTCATATTAGGCGGAGAATGCTCGTTCTTTAGGTCAAAAACACAGAAAATGCCATTCTCCGTGTGTTTAAACACGGAGAATGCCATTCTCCGTCTCAAAATAGACGGAGAATGGCCATTTCTAGTTCAAATGACACAGAAAGGACATCCTCCGTGTATTTTATAGACGGAGAATGATCATTTTCATTTGCCGCGTCAATATAAACGGAGAATGAACAGGTCTCAAAGTTTTACCTTTTTTCTTCCCTTCTTCTTGATCTTCTTCTTCCTCCCCTGCTACTTCTTGTTCTTGTTGTTCTTGTTCTTCTACTGCTTCTTGCACTTCTTTTTCTTTTGGAGCATTTCGTCTACGAGCAACCTTCTTAACTTTCATCCCTCCTTTCGTTTGCTTTCCAACAACTACTTCTTCTCCTTTTTCTCTAACTTGGTCTACATCCATTGCTGATGATTGCGACATTGTGATGGAGATTCGCTGGCGATTTCTTGTAAGAAATTTCTAAGATTTTTGGAGGAGATGACCTAAAATCGCAACCGAACAGAGTATGGAAGAGGAGGGAGCGATAGACACTTTTTTGAAGAGTCGTTTGGTTTTGTATTTAATTCTCAAGCTTCTGGAATCGAACCGTTTTTCATAAAACTTGTTGGGTTTGTTGATATTCTTAATAAATTAGAAGGGCAAAAGGGTCATGTCGTGCCCTTTTTTTAATTTTTAAGTTAATGCTGGGCACGCGATGAAAGTTTATTTTGGGGTGGGTTTTTCATAAAACTTTTTAAATTTTTGGGCATTTCATAAATTTTCCCTAAAATTATACATTAATCTATCAAATAGTTTTCTAATAGTTTTTTTTTTTGGCTTTCCGAAACAAACAGCTCTGAAACTCCAACCGAAATTGCCAAAAACCAAGGATACTGCTCCTAATAAGTAGGGTCTGAAACCGATTCAAGTAGTATAAACCTTGACCTATACTCACAAGAAGGGTTCAAAACCGATTCCGATATCATGAATCTTGATTTTGCACTGTCATCACAAACCGTAACAATCAGTTGGTAACCCTGTTATTGCCATCTTTCCACCCTACTAGTGACAATATTTTAATATTCAACCACTGGAAGTCTAACACATTATTTATTCTCCATTAGCAATCTCATAATATCATAAAGCTTCACATCTAACAAAAATGAGACTCTTGAATACTTAAGTTAGATTGTGCCTACTGCATTTTCGCCGAAACTTACCAAGCAAAGCTAACAGCTAGAAGGTTTCATATATTAATTGCAATTCTTTCATATAGTAAACCAAATTCCTCATCATTACATTTTATCACTGATTATTGAGTTTCTTTATGGAGGATTTTACTTAAGCAATGGTGTGCAAGAAAGAAGCAGACATTAGGAGGCTACAAGGAGAACGGGTATGACATATAAGGCCTAGAAAGGATTCAATATAATATAACATAAACTTTTAAAAGGAAAAACTGACAAAAAGAAATAAATAGGAGTCTAGAATCATGATGATCCTAGAAAATCCTAAACATGTAAACATCAAGTAACTATAAATCATGTATGCATTATAAAAACAAGTAGCTACAAATTGGCATAAGCAATTAACTCGACTAATGCAAAACTAACAATCAAAGAAATATGAAAGTGGAACTAATCATTATTCATTAACCAAACTTTCACTTACGTAGATAGAAGGAAGAAAGTAAAGAAATCACATGATCAGCACCCGAGTGCAGGTAGGCAAAGGTGCCACATCACCACTGCTGCCTACTACCCAAAATTGATCAGATTGCCAAAGAAAAACTGCCTAGGTCACACAAACTTGTTAGCAGAGGGGCCTAGGTGGGCCTGTAATGTCCTGCACCGCACGGTGCATTATGCTGAGTCGGTTGGTTCGATAAGGTATGAGTTTGATTCGAGGAGGTATGTTTACAATTTGAAGAAGTATTGATTGAGTTAGTTTTATGTGCAGATATCGTACGGAGTCCCTTACAACGAGCCGAAGCATAGGCGATAGACCGAATCAGTGGATGAGTGCGAAGAAGCATGAAGTGCTCGCACGGTTAGCTCGGACGAGATGACCGTGCAACGAATTTATGGTGTCGTACTCATCGGCTCGGCGAAGCGATGGACAGATTGGCTTAAGGTGGGCGGGTTCAAACCCTTCTCCCCTACTCCTTCATGCTAATAAAATATACCTTGTATGCATGATATCCTCGAGGAGTCCACGGACGTGGCTCAAATGAGTATAAAGTCGTAGTGTGCATCGAACACTAAGATAGAACATTTAACATTGAACAATTGAGGCGACATGCATCAGGTGCACGGGTCGCGATAGGACATTAATGGTAGAACATTGAAAGGCAATATCGAGGCATGCATCAAGTGCACGACTCAGAAAACATTAAACACTAGGCCTAGAACATTGATTGACGACGTCGAGCGTGCATCTGTGCACGAAGACTATGCGTATGGATTGCATAAGCAAAGTGGACAATTGTGACGCAACGCCACGAAACTATCATAACATTGAAGGGTATGCTTCGCCCGCGAAGCATGCAGTTGTGGCACAATTGTGACGGAAATGCTATTATGCGAATAACTTGAGAATAGTTTGATTCAGTAGATGTTGCGCATTGCTACAGATATGTTCGGGACAAACGAGTTACCGTTTGGGACATTGTGCTTCAATATGGATGTGTTGGGACATAGTGTTGATGGAACTTGAGATAGAATGATGTTGACGCGAGTCGAGGTGAATGATGAGTTCGGACTTGAGATTTTACTTGTGATTGACATGGTTCTAATCCTTTTGCACGTATTGCATGGTCAATGGACTTGGACAACTTGTGCACAGGTTTTGGTATCCCTCGAACGAGTTTACGTTGGAGCACCGGAACCGTTCGACCTAGGAGGGAATTGAGATTGGTATTTGTGATGCACTTCATTAGAACGGATTGCGACTGGCCACTGGTGTGATAAGCCACAATACTAGTAAGTTCGGGATCCTTCGGCTACAGGGCTAGCAACCTGTACGGGAAGTGATCGCCGGCTTACATTGAGATACAGTCCATTATGGTTCAGTCTGCAATGACCTTTCATATAGATAGGGCCAGTGGACTAAGATTAGAATCGAGTGGACGGATTGATCATGGCACCCTTATGGTTTGTGAAATGTGTCGGTTGCTGGCTTGGATGTTTGGACGATGCGAAGATGTGCACGATCACTATGTTTATGAATACTATATGGCTAACAGTGTATGCTGCAGGGACACGATACTTGACACAATTGCATTTCAAAATGTTATTGAGATTTGAATACATGTTTTACTGCTTTGAGTTATGACATGAAACTGATCCTAAGACAATAATAGAAAGACCACATAATAAGATGCATGTTTCACTAAATTACTTAGTGTTGGTTTAGGCGAGTGGATCTCATCAGTACGCGAGAGGATTAGTACTGATCCCCTACTAGATTGCTTGCAGGTTCAGGGAATGGTTTGCTCATGGCGGAACTTCGCTTGGGCGTGCTGAGGCATGGAGTTCTTTAGCGTTTCGAGACGTGCAACCGCACTGGAGCTCGGCATGCAACATGAAGATGGTTCGGCCGAGGGTCATTGGATGTGCTATAGAAGACATGATGTATGGAACGAATAAATCGTTTGTGAGCTAGAGAGATCATGAGTATTATAAGCCTAATTGGCATGTTCACTTTGACTATTCAGAACCTTTGTATTCAAATGCTTAATTAATAAAAGTGATTCTTTTGTATACTCCGATGTGTCTCCACCTTTCTCCCCTACTTGTGTATTGAACTGAGACAACCATTTTGAGAATCTTTCATCTTGCCTTGAACGAGTGTAACTCCAGACTCGTGCGACATCACGCCCTAGCGAGGACGATCGATTCGGATGAAATCGATGCGATGACGAGCGATTTCCTGGGTCGGGACGTGGCAGGGCCTACATGGACTATTCAGTTTTTCTTTCACAACTTACTCCTTAAGGTTGACATCTCAAATCTTTTGGATAAAGAAGCGTATAATATGTTATCAGCATTTTTCATAGAACTGTCATTGAGTTTGCTTCTGTTCTCACCTGTTGAATAGACACAAGAAAATGGTGGCCGTATCGGTATCGTGTCCATACCCGTATCCATATTCTTGCAAAATAGATGACTAGTACTTACGGTAACTATTTGAAAATGTTCGCATCCCGTACCTATATCATGTCCTTATCGATATCTGTGTCCGTATTCATGCAACATACTCTCACCTTAACACAATATCTCCTCATTGCCAATAGTACAAATGGAAAATTATGTCTTTGTATATTGTCACGAATATATATTTAAGTTAAAGACACGCAGAGGCTTCACTGTTCATAAAACATAGGATGCAAGAACTTCACAATAGCAGTAAATGTATTTGTAAATAATTAAGTACAAATTAAACTACATCCAGAGGTCATCCCCTTTTATAAAATATTGGAAGCAATTAGTTTCCTCAATGACAGCGAGTACAATTCAGGAGAAACATTGACAAAAAAAAATCTAGAACTTCACCTGGAAGAAAAGGCCTCTATAATAATTCTCTGTAGGAGGCATTAGCACATCCAAAAAAATATGTTTCTCAATATTCCAAATTCTTAAATAACTGAAAAGGGTTGACAACTCCTCAAGAGCTTTCCGAGTAAGTTTATCTGCAATTAATTTTTTTAGTTACGATTCATGATACTTTTCCATATTCCCGTCGTAGATTGACAACACAACCAAACAATACCAGGAAATAGAGCACCCCTTAGTCTAGCAAGAGCTTGATCTGCAGAGCCACAAAATCTTAAATTTGCTGTTTGCAGCCTGTCGACAACTACTTCAGAGAGATTAAGATCCTGGACAAAAATATCAAATGAGCAAGGGTATCAGTTAATGTAATGAGAATGCACCCTCACTTATGTTAATCATTCTCCACACTATTTTCATATTAAGGCACCCACTTCTGCTAGAATCCATCGCTTCTTATATTTGAGAATTGACTTCTTAGTACAAGTTGAAACTGAACCAAATACCAATTATAGAACTTGAACCAAATACCGATTATAGAACTTGATTTTCTTTAAAAGTTAGAAAAGGGTAAGCAGATAAAAGCATGATAAGCAAAGCATCCAATGCATCTACATACCATGGATAACATCCATAATAGAAATATAAGCAACTTATAACCAAGGTTCTCCGAATCGGGCAATATTGATACTAGTATTGTATCATTTGTGACACGTCCGACCTGATACCCAAACCGATACCGGCCGATACAATACACAAATTGTGGCTCTCTTTCCAATCATCTTAGAAAGAAAATAATTAAAAGGAAAAAAACAGAAAACTACGGAAAATGCAATGTAGTCACAATGATTCAATCATTATGAAGATCAATGCTACAGGGTATCAATAAATTTCATTGACACAACATAACCAATACGATTTGCCGAAGTTGTATACGATAAATTCATAATGTTTGTACATCATAATAGCGTTCCATTCAACACTATATATTGTGGGGTGTTTTGTCATAAAAAAGTACAATGAACAATAATACCTAACAAATATTGCATAGGATTATGACTGAATAATCAATTTTTTCTAGCTTTTTAAATAAACTATTATTATTTTTTGACTCTCCGGAACCAAGAACTCTGAAATGCAATCTGAAACCATTGAAAAAATCGATATTGATACTCGTAAGAAGGGTGCGAAACCGATTCCGATATTGCGAACCTTGGTTATAACCTCTGTGATATAATCAGTGTTCTAAATGGCGGCCGCCTAGGCGGTAGGCGGTAGGCGGTCTCTCTCCGCAACGCTTTTCGGTAGGCGGTAGGCGGTAGGCGGTCTCTCTCCGCACCGCTTTTCGGTAGGCGGTGGAGTAGGCGGCCAACGGAGGTTGGCGTCACAGGCGGAGGTGACACGGCGTAGGCGGGCGCCTAGACGGAGCAATATATAAAAAGATATTTTTACCAAAAAGGTTTTGTAAGCATTATGGGCCTATGGTTCACTTTTACAAAAATAAAACTTTATAAATCTTCGTTCTACAACTTAGTTATGCATAGAACACCTTAAAATATGCATAATATGCACACACACAAAAACATCGGTAAAATCGCAGTGTTCTAAATGGCGGCCGCCTAGGCGGCGCCTAAGCGATAGGCGGTCTCTCTCCGCACCGCTTTTCTGTAGGCGGTGGAGTAGGCAGCCTACGGAGTTGGCGGCACAGGCGGAGGTGAGACGGCGTAGGCGGACGCCTAGACGGAGCAATACCTAACAAGATATTTTTGCCAAAAAGGTTTTGTAAACATTATGGGCCTATGGTTCACTTTTACAAAACTAAAACTTTATAAATCTTCGTTCTACAACTTAGTTATGCATATAATTGGAGCTTTTACTTATCCTCAAATGATCAGTATTATTGGACTGATAACAGTGTTATATTAGGTTCACTTTTCAACCTCACCATGAGACATCTTTATATGAGGCTATTCATGGTCATGCAACAAATAAAATCTACCTTTGTCAGGTTAAACTGGCTGTCACAACTTAAATACAGCTATAACACAGCTGCGGCTCTAGATTAACCAAAGTACTAGAAGGACTTACCTACCCATTAGTCTGATTGTGATATATGCTGTGTAGCGTAATTGCATATAGTACAAAAATGGTTATCAAATCAGCGGACTATTCCACGGAAAGTTTCACGTCTTGTGAGATTTTAGTTTTGGGCCCTAATAGATAACCTGATGAACAACATAATAGTAAGTTGGGTAGTCTAAGTATGGCTGTCTTGACTAGTTAAAGGCTAGAACGGATGGGAGCACGGTTGTAGCATTAGAAAGAACATATAAGAAATAATTCATTCAATAAATGAAAAAAGTTATTTCCCGAACCATTTAAATAAGGGAACAAAAATATAATTCCCCAAAGAAATATTTTTCCCTTCATCTTCCCCTTTATAGTTCCCAATTTACAAATATATTTTCTTTATGTTACCATTCTTGTATGAAATAGTCAACCAGCAAATATCACAAAATTCAAGTCTTCAACAACACTTTCTGACACTACAGAAAGACAATAATTGGGAAAATAGAAGAATTGCTCAAGAGGAAAACCTGTAAGAGCTGTCGACGGATAAATCCCCAATTTGATTTATGGCTCGTTGACTGAGGACGGGATGCTCCTATTGATGATAAAAGCTTCACTCATACAAAGGAAATATCTTATTAGTCTTCACTCAGACAATGGAATATCTTACCAGTCTATATGTGCTAGAACAATATGAAATCAAAACCATGGTCCAACCTCAGCAACACTTTGTCGGTGTTCACTTGCAATTCCCACCCATGACCAGATAGCTTCCAATATTTGGCCATGATTCAAACGGATATCAATTGTGCTCAAGTGAGGAAATCGGGTTGTTAGATCCATTACTACCTGAAAATGTGTTCAGATCATTTGACAATATATACTGTGAACACACAAGAAGAGTACAGATAGAGAAATATCCATTTTCAATCATTAAAAAGAAACTGGTAAGTTCACTATGTTACTGTCAAATTCAAATTCAGGACATCTCCAAAGAAAGATATCTTTGGAATCAATAGAAATAGGCATGGCCCCGACACAACTCAAAGTCTAACCTAAGAGGTAATTGTGGATGCCTATAATTTAATGACTTGGATGGGAACAAATCTACATCACACACATGATTTCACCCTTTGTTTAAAAGTTATTAAAACCTTATATAATTAAGTGAAACTTTGTAGAACACCAAAATAAAAGAAACTATTTGTAAAATCAAGAGAATAATGAATAATCACAGACACACAAACACACATTTATGAAGGGTGATGTTCCAGTGAGAAGACGAGAATGTGAGAAAACCATGGATACCTAAATTAGAAGGATGGGTCTGTGCATAAATCAAACCGTTCATGATGTTCTATACATTATAAACTGCATCCATGGTTAAATTTTATTAGGAATGGAATGTCTTACCTGTTCATCAAGTAACTGATATATGAAAGATTTTCTAAATCCTTAAGTTTCGTGTTCAATTGATTCATAGACAAAAGAGATCCATACTTCAACTTTGTCTATATAAGTTCATGGTATATTGATAATGGACGGTTAGGATCATCCATGTGGTGGACCCACCTCTTTCTTTGTTAGGTCTTAGCATATGTGCGTGTGTGCACGCGTACATAGTAAAATGCCCTCTCTTTTCTAAAAAAAATTTTGCATGTCCTATTAGTTTTCTGATTTTCAAGGTTCAATTTTAATGGTTTAACCAGATAAATGATAACCGCCACAAAAAATAGGTGATGGGTGTCTTGAACATGGGGGATTTTGGTGGAGGCGGGGTGGCTAGCTATCCCATATTTTAATTGACAAACAACTAGACCAGTATGGTAATTAAATACTCTAACAACAGTATCGCTTAAATAAGCCCTTAAATAGCTCAAAAGATATGATCAGGTCATGTTAGTTTTTGTGATATTGAGGCAAGCTGACAATCATTTGAGGCTAATACATTTGTGATAAACTAACAAGATAAAGCAATAAGTGAAACTGAAATCTCAAAGAAGAAACTGAAATAATATAGAGAGAATGATTGAGAACCAAGAGAAAAACAAGGGTATCAATCATAAGCTCAATGCTGAACTTTGTTCATTAGTTTTGGAGAAAAAGAAAACCTTGATAGCCTCTGCTTCTGGTATAGGTGTAACGCCACCAATAATGTCAAAATCTCCCTATGATGAAATAACAAATCAGTTTATAAAAAAGTCATGATTGGAATACTCAAAAGAAATCTCAGTTGACGGATAAAACAATGAGCTGGAAGAAAAAATGAATAAGCAGTATAAATATACCTGAAAGAAACGGTTAGGAGGTGAATGACCTATAGCTCGCCGATAGACCCAGGATATCTCGTAACGCTTGAAAGATAATTTCTGCACAGCTAGAAATAACTGGAGAAATTAGAATTGACTGCAAACTTGGGAAAAGTTAGCATGTAGAGAATTTGTCTAATATATGTATTGCTGAATGTGAGGTAATTTGGGAATGCAAAAACAAAAGAATGTGCTATTTCAGTGGAAAACAGATGCAAACAATATAACTGTGTTGTATGCATGGTATAATCCAAGTGGTACAGTGAAACGAGGAGTCAGGAGCACAGAATCTTGTCACAGACTTGGTTTTTTTGTCTACACCACCTATGCGGCGTGCGCTCTTCCTCCTCGAAGATTCATAAAAGCCTTTCCTGGAAAGCTTAGGTAAATGGCTAAGAAGAAATGAGAAGAGAAGAGTGGAACAAAGTATTGAACACTTTAAGAACTTTCACTATATGAAAAGAACTTACAAGATTTTGTGGTGAGAAGTAAATGAGAATCCCACCGTATTTATAGGCTCAAGGGCCTTACAAGTGTGGCCATGATTATGCTACTTGTCCAACATTCAACGGTTGGTATCTTCTAGGCGTAAGATTACAAGGCTTCTTAATAAAATATTTAATGATAAGAAGAGACTACTTCTAGAACATAGGGTAGGCTCATGAGAGTTCAAGGGGACTCCACCACACTCTAGAGAATTCAAAAGCCTTCCAACTTAACAAAGGTTCGCACTATCGTTATCGGTACCAGACCATTCCTGTGAGTATCGAGATCGGCGGTATCGGCTGTATCGGCGGTTTCGGATCGGAGTATCGGATTTTTTGGTATCGGAAATCAAATAGTTATTAACATTTTAGAAAGTATATTTTATATTTAGACATAATTTTAAGTATTTCTAGTATTGTTTCTTAGTAGTTTTGAAATTGAATGAAATAGTAGTCACTCTTGCCAATTGGTTTACATTTGATAGAAGTTTTCATCTTTTACATGCTTCTACAACCTTATTGTATTTTTACGCCCTTGCTAATTGGTCTTTTCCGTTCAAACTTTTTTTTGCCGAATTGACCGAAAAAGAGACCCACCAATGTCGGTATCGGTTAGTATCGGGTATAGGTCAATATCGAATCTGGATATGCCAAATCGTATCGGTATCGGTTAGTATCGGGTATAGGTCAATATCGAATCTGGATATGCCAAATCGTATCGGTATCGGCCGATATTGCAAACTATAAACTTAACCATAGTCGGTGGAGGGTTATTCAGAGCAGAGTATTGATGGAACAAAAAAAAATCTATGTATGACATTCTCCCCCTCCCTAATTATGTTTACACTCTAGTCACGTTTGCTTTGAAACTTTTAGATCTTGTGTTCAAACTAATAAACAGTGTTGGCATGGTCGCAACTGGATCCCTTGTGGCATTTTCTTTCATTTGATAAAGTACTCCATAAACCGTGCAACTGGATTCTCCGTGTGTCATTCTCTTTCATTTGATAAAGTACTACATATACGGTGAAATGCCTCGTCTGCGTATGGCCCTTGAGTCTAGCACGAATTTGACCTCTTTGTCGAATGATGTAGTCACGGTCATCGTAGGTCACTTTGAAACTCCTCAATGAGGGTCCTCTACATCCGTATGGTAAGGCTCGAGGAAACTTGTATAGAAGACCAGATGCTTGGCAGGGAGTTCGAGTTAATAGACAATTTTTTCGACCTTTTAAAGGACTGGGAAGGGGCCATCATACTTGCACAGCAGTCCCTTGTGCACCTTGTGGAATACCTTGAAGTGCTTCAGTTGAAATTTCATCATCACCGAGTCCCCCTATACTCGACAGACCTTCACTTGGCGTCGGTCCATTTCTTCATTTTGTCTGCGGCTTTTTTCAGAAATTCCTTAACAACATCATCCTCCTTGTAGTTTGTGGTAAACAGGTGAGCAACATGGCTTTGGACCAATATTTACCGCACTCACACTATAAGGGGCGAGCGACTATTGACCCATTACCAACTCGAATGGGGGGTTTTGCGACAACTTGCTCCTTTGCATATTGTAGCATAATTGAGCAATGTCCAAGTAATCTACCCAATCCCGTTAGTTGACACTCACAAAGTGTCGTAAGTACTCCTCCAATAAAGAACTGACCCGCTCGGTCTGCCGCAAGCACTCCTCCAATAGAGAATTGACCCGCTCGATCTGACCGTTTGTCTATGGATGGAAATTGGTTGAGAAGTATAGATTTGATCCTAGAATCATGAACACCTTTGTCCAAAACTGTTTCGTGAACCTATGGCCTCGATCGCTAATGATGCTCTTTGGTATGTCACAAAACTTCACTATATGGGATATGAACAAGTATGCGGCCTCCTCCACGACACATTTGAACGGTGCAGCAATAAAGGTTCCATACTTGAAAAATCAGTCTACCACCACGAGGATAGACCCAAGTGTTCCTACCTTAGACAAGGCAAGACGAAGATGACGTCTACTGAGATGCTCTTCCACGGTTAACTCAACACGGGAGAGGCTCAAGTAGGTCATCAAGTCGCTGACGATCCACATTGTCTTCTTAGCACACAATACAAGTGCGCAAATAGTCATCAACATCTTCGTGTGCGAGGCCAATAGTAAGCAACCTCTAGCAACAACAAGTAGAGAAATAGTCATCAACATCTTTATGTATGCGAGGCCAATAGTAAGCGACCTCTAGCAACGCAAGTGTTCTCTTTTGACTCGCAACTCACTTGGTATCGTGACTCCTTGAGTAGCTCCATGTGCATGTCACCCCTCTTAGGCATGACCACGTTGTTTCCCTTCGTACAGAGAAGCATATCCTTTAATCAAAACCTGTGTGTCTAGTCTTTGGTAACAAGCTTCACTTTGCATCAATGGGTCCTCGGTCAAGCCTATCTTGACATGCTCGAGGACGTTTCCCTAAGCAAGCAACATCTTCGTGTATGCGAGACCAATAGTAAGCGACCTCTAGCAACAACAAGTGCACAAATAGTCATCAACATCTGTGTATGCGAGGCCAATAGTAAGCGACCTCTAGCAAGTGTTCTCTTTTGACTCGCAACTCACTTGGTATCGTGACTCCTTGAGTAACTCCATGTGCATGTCACCCCTCTTAGGCACGACAACCTTGTTTCCCTTCGTAAAGAGAAGCATATCCATTAACCAAAACCTGCGTGTCTAGTCTTCGTAACAAGCTTCACTTTGCATCAACGGGTCCTCGGTCATGCCTATCTTGACATGCTCGAGGACGTTTCCCTCAGCAAGCACACCTCGCCAACTCGGCCTTCCTGCTAAGCACATCAGCTATGTGGTTCTCCTTGTCCGGCTTGTATCACATCTCCATATCAAATTCAACCAAAAAGTCTTGCCACCTTGATTGCTCCATAGATAGCATCTTTTGTGTTTGGAAGTAACTCATGGTGATATTGTCCATCATTACTACGAACATAGTGTCAAGGAGATATTGCTGATGTCCACAAACGATGCACCACCATGGTCATCTCCTTCTCTTGTATGGTGTAAGGTTGCTCCGTTATTCAACTTGCGGCTCTCGAACACGACATGTTGCACACCTTGCAGCAATACCCCACTGATGGAAAAGTCGGATGCATAGGTATACACATCGAACGGCTTCCAGTAATCCAATAGAGATAGGACCGGTTTCTCCATCATAACCTTCTTTAGTGCATCAAATGCCTACTCGCATTTGGACGTCCAACTCCACGTCTGATCCTTCTGCAACAAGTCAGTAAGAGGTGTAGTTATGGCCTCGAATGAACCGTTGATAATAGTTTACCAAGCCTAGGAATGATCGCAGGTCCGTCGGCCTAGCAGGAGTCTTCATCTCCTGTATAACCTGGACCTTCGTCTCGTCCATCCATATCTTGCCACGTCATATCCAATGTCCCGGGAATAACACCTCTTGGGCAAAAAAAATCCACACTGATGAACAATTGGTTTTTTCTTAGCACACAAAAAACCGACTTCAAGTATTCAACATGCTCATCCTATGTGTTTGAATAAACAATGATATCATCAAGGTACACCACAACCGATCGAGATAGGAATGCAAGAGCTTTTTCATCAAAGTACAAGACGTCGTGCGAGCATTTGTTAGTTCAAAAGACATGACTAAAAATTCATAAGGTCCATACCTTGTGAAGGATATCGTCTTTGCCTCGTCCCTATTATCTGCACCTGATAATATCTCAAACACAAGTCCAACTTGGAGAAATACCTCGCTCCAACCAACTGCATGAAAAGGTCCGCAACCAACGGGATAGGATATTTATTCTTGACAAGCATCTTATTTAGTGTACGATAGTCGATACACAAACGAAGGCTCCCATTTTTCTTCTGAAACAACATCGGCACACCGAACATGGCTTGGATGGCCTAATAAATCCCGCATCGAGAAGCTCTTTTAGTTGCTTTTTCAACTCATTGAGCTCTTACGGGGTCATACGGTATGGGGCCATGGTGGGCCGCTTTGTACCCGACTCCAACTCAATAGCGTGGTCCACCTCCCTCCGTGAAGGTAGTCTTTTCAGAAGCTCTTGTAGCATAACATCTCCGAACTTCGTGAGGACATCGCTCGTCTACAATTGAAGATCCCCCAGTACGGACGTCTCGTCCATCTTGAGCACCGCTAAATAAACCATCTCTCCGTGCTTGACACCCTTCTTAACATCTCCGAACTTCGTGAGGACATCGCTCGTCTACAATTGAAGATCCCCCAGTACGGACGTCTCGTCCATCTTGAGCACCGCTAAATAAACCATATCTCCGTGCTTGACACCCTTCTTGAGTTGAATGACAGAGAGAGCTTTCTGTTTACATGGTTCACCTCATGAAACATTCGCAATGCACGGCTAGCCCTCCTCCATAATCCTGAGGACTTCCAAATACAGCATTAGCATTGCCTTCACCGAAGTAAGCATATCGAGGATCATCTTAAAGTCGTTGAGTGGTGTGACCGTGAGACTGTGAATCACGTCCAATCTCCCACCTCTATCTTCACTCCTTTGGCCACCATCTGCATCGGACGAGCTACCGAGTTAACCTCTTTCATCTTGCTCGTGTCCTTTAGCACCAAACCAAAGCGCGTTGGACCTCCGTGTCTAATATGAAATTATGTGTAGTCCATGTGTCGACCATTGTCCTCGTACTCTTGTCGTTTATTTTCACACCCACGTACATGAGTTCTCGAGACGAGGTCTCGTCAAGACTGGCTTGCTCTCCAAAGCATTCAGGAAGCATAAAAAGCTCCCATAGCCCTCATTCCTACTTTCGTCTTTGGTCTCTTCGCCTAGGATTGTGTTGACCATTGTCCTCGTACTCTTTTCTGTTGTTGCTTTTTTTTCTCCCCGCCAATGGCCTTGGTAGTAGTCTTCGGCTTGGATGTATCACTCTGCCAATACTCCATAAGCTTCTCACATGTTGAGACAACAATGTTAAAAGTCTTGAAATCGTTGTCTCTACAAATCTTGTGCCGCCCACAGTTGCAACTCGTCAAGAAAGAATAGACAATCTTCCTTGCTCATATTAGTGATGGTAAACACAAGTCGAGTGAACTCCACAACAGTCTTTAAGCGGCCTAGTGTACTTGAGTTGTCACAAGCTCGTTCTCGCAACGAACTCAAGGTTCTTTGGCTAGAACTGGGTCTTGATCTCCTTCTTGAGATCCTCTCATGTCTCCATCAAGCATAAACCTTTCTCCATTTCCATGCACCTGTGATGTCACCACAACATAAGATTATCGATAAAATAAAACGAAGCAATGTTTACATTCTCGGCATCATCCTTGACGCGAAGTGCCTTAAAATACAGCTCCATGTTCTATAGGAAATTATTTCCTTCCTTCGCATCTCTCACACCACTAAAGGGTTTTAGCTTGGGATATTTTGCCTTCGGTACCTCCATACTCGAAGTCCCACCGTTGACGGTCGCCCGCTCGAGAATCATCGTCTTGTTCCCTGTGCAACTCCGCAATCTCCGCACGAGCCACCAAGCTATCCCTGCAAAGTTTCGCAATCAATGTTGCCCGATACTTCTGATGTTGCTCTCGGACTAGCGTCATGGCATTGGAAACATCACTTTCCAATCCACGAGAGAACTCTTCCCAAGTCATATTGTTTTGCTCCACTTGTAGCTCCACGTCTGTCACGCCCTTCTCCAAGAGATCGATCAAGGACTCTAATTCGTAAAGGGCACGCTCTACTGATGGCTCCTTTCCCTTGTCCCACTTGGCATTCTTGGGTCTCTCCTTGGGAGATATGGTACGCTCCTGACAACGTCGGATTACGACATAACGACGATCGACCTTTGCTCCGATACCATTTGTCACGGACTTAGTGTTTTGCCTACAATTCACCATTGCGATGCACGTTCTTCCTCCTCGAAGCTCCGTGCAAGCCTTCCCTCGAACACTTGGCTATATGGCTTACAAGAAATGAGAACAAAAATGTTGAGCAAAGTATTGGACACTTGAACTTTCATTGTATAAAGAGAACTTACAAGTTTTGGTGGTGAGCAGTAAATGAGATTCCCACCATATTTATAGGATTAAAGTCTTACAAGTGTAGCCATGATAGTGCCACTTGTCCAGCATTCAACGTTTGGCAGCTTCTAGGTCTAAGATATTTAGAAGGCTTCTTAATAAAATATTTACATGATAACAAGTCTAGAACTTCTAGAAACATACGGAAACCTCATGAGAGTTTATGCTCTAGGAAATTCTAGAACCTTCCAACTTAACCCTGGCCTGGAGAGGGTGATCCATAGCACTCTTGATAGAGCGAAAAAATTGTGGGACAACCTGGTGACCTCATACCCCCTTAAACTCAATTGTTGGCTAATATCAAAGGAATGATAAACCTTATGAGAGTTTAAGAGGACTCCACCATGCTCTAGGGATCTAGAACTTTCCAACTTAACCCTGGCCTGGAGAGGGTGATCAAAAGCACTCTTGATGGAGCGAAACATTGTGGGACAGCCTGGTGACCTCATACCCCCTTAAACTCAATTGTTGGCTAATATCAAAGGACTGATATTATAACACAATTCAAAAGAGTAGTGGAGAAAAACAACTAATGCTCATCATTAACTTCCAAAAGAGAATAGTAAAACACAGCAAGATTTAACAAATGGACAAAGTTTACCAGAAGAAATCCTTATTAGAACAGGCATGTTCTGTCTGAATTCAGTTTGTGTCTCAAGATGAAAAGCTAGTATCACAAAATTTTCAGAATTAGGCACCATTTACAACAATTATCAAAATTGGATACCTGGTTTGTAGCAACCCAATTAACAAATGGTAATCGTAACTCATGACAGAGCTCAAGCATATCACCTCCGGAAGTCAAAGCCTTGACAGATTTCCTGCTTGATGGAAGTAATAAGTTAGCAATTCTAGGATGTGAATGTTAAAAGATAGCCCTAAACAATCATTCATTTCTAAAGATACGAAAGCAGCAGAGTAACCTGTTGATGGGATGATAGCCATCAAGTACGCGCATGGGAGATATCTCCAATCTCTTTGCGCCATGCTGTTGAAATAAGTCCTTGATAATCTCAATTCCATTATCTCGGAGTTCAGTATCCTCCTCCGTGTATTGTATGAAAGAAGACTCGTCTCTTGTCAATTTTGTGCTTTCACCATGTTGAAGATGAGCTCTCATAACTAGTCTATTCATGTCAAATATAGTAGATACAACCCGATCATAGACGTATGTGTCATCTGATGACTGTATGGTACGCATTATATCTGTACCAAATAATAAAAAAGGGGGTTGGTTGTACTGGGGAAAATACAACCAAAGTATAATCTAATGAATTTGCATTTGAATTTGTAAAGCACACAATCACAGGAAGTGATAATATTGTCAAATTATAAAGGATACAGTAGAGGTCTGATTAGCTGATGTATAGCCTTTATATGTGAAGTAGCAATACGCGTGTACATCATTAGGGGTGAAAAAAAAAGCTCTCAAGTAGCTTCACACTTTCAAGTTGCAGGATGCTTTCTGTTTCTCCATTTTTAAGCTATGGTTCTTGAAGTCCCTCAGAAGGGACATTCTGCAAGTAATTTTGATTTATTCTGGTAATATTATGATGGTGAGTAAAACCCCTTCCTCTTTTCCTTCCGTTCTTACCAAAAGCCCAACTCCCCTTTCTAGATAGGCCATAATCCCCATGCCTTGCCCCCACCTCCCAGAAACTGGTAGACTGCTCATTTATTTAGTTAGTTATAATTTACTTTTAGTGAGATAAGTGTGCAAGATACAAAATAATGACAAAAGAGTCATTTATCTATGGGTGAAAGAAGACGACAAAACTTCCAAAAGGACTCTTAAACAAAGGTCATTTCCTGCATCAAATTAAGAGAATCAAGTCTACTGTAAGAATTGTGGAACAAAACTTGTATGATGGACAAGTCTAGTGTCAAAACTTGAGAAGCAATGAACTCACGAAATAGCATTAGACTACAAGAAAGAAATATACCATCGAGCCACTCATCTTCCATTCGAGGAGGTAAATCATGTTGCAGTAGCTCCATAGCAGAAGGTCGATCTGAGGGGCTTGGAGACATTAAACGCTGAAGAATTGATGACTGTTTAGGAAACTTCGTAATCCAAGAAGAAGGAATTGCACCCTTCTGTTTTAGATCTGAAAGAACAATGTGTCTTTCCATTGCTGTTGCAAAAGGGTGCCACAACTCGAAGAATACAACTCCCAAGCTGTACATGTCAACCTGTAAATTAAAAGGAACTTATAACACTGATCAATTTGTATCATAAATCTAGAATAAGCATAAGATATGCATGGAACTCCCATCAAGAACACTGTTCCTAGCATCCAAGTAAATTTGTCAAAGTATCCTGGTAATTACCTATAATTTGGAATTATAAAAAACCAACAATGTACTGGGATAGATAAGGATGATGTTCAATAACAGGAATAGGGTGAATCAGGAAACGTTTGTATTAATTACTTTTTCTGGGTCCTTGCTATGTGACCTTTATACACATCGAACTATCGAAGACACATGGCCTGAACCAACACACATAAGCTTTTACATCCTACTAGAGTCAGCTTCAGGGTTTTGTGGTATAATAATCTTAGCGCCTCCAATTATGGAAAGATGAGAAAGATCAGCAAGCAGGAATTCAAGATAACAACGAACGGAAACCTTTTCATTAATTTGTGCCCATCTCTGCTCAATTTCAGGTGCTGTGTAAAAAAAGGTGCCAACTTGACTAGTTCCATCAATTGAAACTCCAGTTGTTTCAGTAGGAAAATATTGATAGTGATCCAATTGCTCCAGCTTCAAGAATTTGGCTGAAAACCATGTGAAAAAACAAAATGAGACAAAAGCATAATTTCATGAGCAATGAGATGCAAATGCTAACAAATATGCTAAAAGATCTTGGTACCAGGGATCAATTGTATTAGTATATGGAAAGTTAACCTTCCAATATTTACTTGGCTTCAAAAAAAAAGTATGAGAGCTGATTCGGAACAGCGCAGAAACACTAGATGTGATAAATTTGTATGGACACAATAATCATAAAATCACTCTTTTACAATTTATGTATAGTCCCACGTTAGTTGATGTAATATGAGGCCCTCAATCCTCATCATGTAAATAGGGATCAATACCCCTTCAATAAATTATCACATCGTTCTCTCCCAATTGACATGGTATCAAAGCAATAAAAATACCAATCTTAGCTCTCTACCTTCTCCACCAACTCTCACTTTTTCCTTCTCCATCAAACTCCAAACCCGCCACCCGACCACCACCCCATCCCATTTATCATAAAAAACAAACTAGTCACCACTATTCCTCCACCAGCCCACATCAGCCCCTCAGCAGTAGTCAAGCCCGCTACGGTCTCACCTGCACCAATTGCCAACAAAACCCCTGCCCCAGCTGCCCACAACAACAATAGCATATTGATCCTCCAATCACCTCCCACATCACCCCGTCTCCCGCTTGTCCCAATATCATCACCATCATCAGACCCAGTCTTACCCTCACATCACATGAGACCATCTCCCTCCATCACCATCAGCAAAAAGCAAACAAAACAACAAATTCACCCTCTATCGCATCAAAGCTTCTATCTTCTATTCCCATCAACCAAAGCAAACAAAACAAAAAGTACAAAACCCACCCTTACATCCCATAAGACATGTCTTCTATTTCTATTCCTACATTTGATCAAGTAGACCTTCAAAATCTTTGTTGGTGTGCTGCAACAGATGAGGACCTCTCAGGACAAATGGTACTTGGAACCTTGTTACTCTACGTAGAGGGAATAAATGTGTTGGTTACAAATGAATGTTTACGGGCAAGTGCAATATGGAAAGTTCTTTAGAATGCTTGAAAGCTCGTCTCCTGGTCAAGGGCTTCACCCAGCTATGGGATTGACCACGGAGAAACTCTTTTTTATTTTGTTACCAACTGAAAATTGTCAAGGAATACTTTCTTTGGCAGTTAACTGCAGGTGATCATTACATCAACTTGACATCAAGAATGCCCATCTCAATGGAGATCTTTTTGAGACATTTTACATGCAACAAACATAGTGTGCAGGGGAGCACCTAGTATGTCATCTCCGCAAATCTATCAATGGCAAGCAATCTCCACGAGCATGGCTTGACAAGTTTAGCCATGCACTTCAGCATATTGGTCTCTCTCTCGCAATGTGATCGATCCTTCTAGTCATCGTCAACAATAGGGGATACTTGTCTTTGTGGATGACAAAGCTTGTTAAGGTAGCGCGAGGGGGTGAGGACCAAAAGGCATAGGTGGGGACCTGAAGACCAGAATTAGAGGTCTGCAGTACTAGTAGGTAAGTCGAGACAATCTTGTGGTATACGAGTGGGACTTTGTGCTTTGTTTCCTCATTGGTATATATATGTATAATTAAAAAAAACTATAAGCATCACATACAAATCTTGGTGTGCATACTAAATACACACATTCAAGATTTCAACATTAACCGAATGAAGTATTCAATCAAGAAATAACGGCTAAAAGTATCACTAGAAGAGAGTTTTTTCAGTAAGAGAGAAGACAAAACAAGAAGACATAAAGAGATCGAGACTTACCAGTTGCGTCCAATAGTAGACCTGGAGTTGGAGTTGGAGTCGGAGACAGAGATGAGATTTAATGGGTCTAGAAGACTCAAATGGGTAGGGAATTGAGAAGGCAAAAGAGAAAGGCTACTTTCCTTTACTCTTTTTAGTATCTATGTTAAATGAGAGATAATATCTATACCTGTTATTGAGCATGGCTTGAATCAGGTCACGTTTAAGTCAAGGCAAGGGGTGTTGCCTTTAATACCACTATAAGTTACTGAGCATGGCTTGAATCAGGTCAACGTATGTTTGCTACTTGAAGAAGTCATAGATACAAGGTTTTGTAAGGATATAGTCCTCTCACAGCGTATGCAAGAACCAGTTATGCCGGCTCCATTGATGATCACCACTATACTAGTGGCTACTACATGTTCTTGGAGATATAATAGCTAATCCACCAATAGTACTGCAGGTAAACAAATTTTTGTACACTTATTTAATTGTCCAACATTATTGACCACAAAGCACGTCTGGTATTGTAGCTATCCAACAAGACTATTCAGTTTCATGGCCTCTCACCTACAATTGTTCTGTAAATATTCTCCTAAACTCTTAAACACTAATGACTAATTGACCATACATCATGAAAATGAATTAACTTTCATTGCCGTAAATGAGTATGCTACATCAGTTTTCTAGTACTTTCGCTAAAGGATATTATAGGTGTTTTGACTTTCTCTTAATTCTAGAATCTAAATCCCTAGATAAGTTTACCTGTCTATTTTACGCACTAAGATGTACATTGAGAACAATAAAGTACATGCAATATGAAGGATCCATCTTACTCTGTACCCCTCTCTCTTCCTACATAATTAACCATATGATTTGTCATAAGAATCAATCCACCAGAGATATTCACGGGAACTCGCCACAAAGTTCATTAACGAACATCATAGGATTTGTGACATCCATCAACAATATGCTTTTTAAAAGTCTGGATCAAAATGTTAATCACCTGGAGGACTATAGAGTAATGTTTCATCCAGGACTTACTCTTTACCAATTCAAAAGTAGCTTAATTAGGCCTGTCAATGGTAACCGCTAACTCGACAACCCAACCCAATTTGTTACTAAAAAGTCAGGTTCGGATGTAGGATTTAAAATCAGAATGGCTTTCGGGTCGGTTTCGGGTACAACATGTAAACCCCAAAAAGAAATCAGGTCCGATTCGGATTTAATAAATATATAAAATTTATACTTAGATGATGACAGAAGTTGGGCTGTGGCCTATTATTGTTAAAGTATAGTTGTGGTGGTCTGAGAGGTAGGAATAGAACCCCTCAATCTGAATTTGTTTCTTGTTGGCTTTTTATACACAAATTCAATTCTAACCGGGTTCTGATTGAAAACCAAGGTTCGTAGTATCGGAATCGGATCAGTGGTACCGACATTATCGGCGGTTTCGGATTCGAAGTATCGGTTTATTCGTTCTAGAAAGAAAAAGGATAAAAAAAAAAAGTCTTTTAAAAAACTAGAAAAATATTTGATACATTTAGACGTAATTTTATATATTATACGTTGCTTCTTGTTATTTTTAAATGGAATAATATTAATATGGATGAGAGTAGTGAATTTATAGATATACAACTTCGAAAAATGGTAATGGTTATAATTTCTCAATAAGGAATCATACAACATTGTTAGTGAATCACTGTGTTGACACTATTTTTCCATTTTTCTATCTTTTTTCTTCAATTATTTTTTCGTTTTTCCTTTCGTTCAATTTTCTCGTTTGCCATCGTAATGACTGGGAAAAGACCCCCAATGTCGGTATCGGTTAGTAGTTGTCGGTATAGGATCGGGATATGCCAAACCGTATCGGTATCGGCCTTATCGTATTGGTATTGACCGTATCGTATCGGTATTGGCCGTATCATATCAGTATTGGTCTATAGTGCAAACAATGGCGAAAATCTGAAGCCGAATTTAATTCCGGTCGGGTTTCAGGTGCAGATTTCGAACCCCAACGACTTTTAGATAGGTTTGGATTTTACATAAATCCGACCCATTGACAGCCCTAAGCTGAATATTGGATTCAGAAATAACTGCAGGAGAAAAGTTGGAGGTGAACTCTCTAGCCTTTGGTTGTCAGGAGTATGTAAATTATGCATGTTAAGTTACTAGCATATCACTAGTTTCAATCAGTACATCCCAATTTTGCTGGGGTCAGTAGATATGCAACTCACCAAGCCCAAAATCCCCGATCTTAACGTCGTTACGAGCATCGAAGAATATGTTACTAGGCGTCAAATCACGATGAATAATTCCCTGATTATGTATATGAGCTAGGCCTTCTACAATTTGGCGAAACAAATGCCATGTGTAAGACGGATCTTTGTCCAAAGCATTAGATGATTCAAAATCCTGGCGGAGAGTCCTACATGAAAACAAAAAGTGGAATCAGACTAAGTTATTACGTCAATGAGTAAAGTAGTAGAAAAAAGTATGTGAAAACTATTTTCACAACATTTACATTTCTACAATCTAAAGAAAGCGCATGTTATGACACGTTATCGCCTATGTAATTACGGAATGTGTCAACATATAATTCCAAGAGGAGAGAATCGCACATGAGGTGCACATGTAGACTCTTACTTTATTTAAGAGTTGAGGATTAAATCCCTCTTCTACTTACAAAACAAGTCATGTATATGTAGCACACAGACAGTCTTCAAATACTGATAAACCAAGACTGTTTCAAACTCGGTTAAGCAGCAAGTACTAGTGCACCTCTCGGTTTCTAAGGAAAATTCAAATCAAGGAAATTGCATGCCTGATTTGGGGCTTATATGAAAGGACTAATTGATAAACACACTGATGGAGAACTTTTATTTAGAATCTTTCTTTTTAATTTTTAAGTCATATTTGTGAGAATATATATAACCCCCGACCTTCAGTAACACTCTAGAGTTCTAGTGCAGTGGTAGGGACTTTAACAAGCTTTATTTAGTTATTTCTCAGATATTCTAAAAATTGAATAGTTTCTCCATCTAAATATCTTTTGGCATTGCCAATCATAGATATCCTATTGCCAAATAACTTTGGAAACCTTGTGCACTTTTTATTGAGATTCATTCAACCAAAAGAGAAGTTTTTGCTTTCCATGGTTTCAAGTCACCCAAACACACCCTTCACAAGTTATCTTGGACTCAAAGACTCAGAAACTTTATTCATAATATTAAACATATTACCAGCGATCTCTTGCAGAATTTTTCAATAAATTGAATTGGTGAAGAAATGTAAGTTCAAAATGACGCACTGCAGTTGAAGTAGGAAAAAAGTTATTGATTGGATACAGATATATAATACCTAGGGCAATACTCCATTTGTATGTACAAGTATGTTGATTCATGGGGGTAATCAGTTTGATCAGCATTCGCTAAACTGGCACTGATGCTCCAACTACCACTTTCTCCTGTCCTTGAATCAGACATATTTTCTCCATGATATTTACCATATTCAGTTTCAAACCACGCCTGGAATTTCCGCATTCAATAAGAACAAATTAGATCCACTAAACAGATTGAGGCATACCGGAACCACCAAATATTAAAAGCAATACTACTCAAATCTGAACAAAACCTAAAAATGTAAGTAAACTCAAAGGGTTATATTGAAGATGCTTAAATGTCAAAATCCAGAAGAAAACATCTAGACAATCATTTTTAGTTCACCAACATAGCCCGAAAAAAGGCATTACAAAAACTGGCATCCACTTGTACCGCTTGCTTTCAAATAAATGCTATATGCCAAAGTCTTCCGACTGCATACTATCCCAGGTAGAATAGTGGAGGCATTATATGTAATATTCTTGTGGTTATTTTCTTTTTTTTATTATCAGGTAACCATAAAAATCCCCCATGAGGTAAAATAGATATATCACCTACATTACCCGTAATATGTGGAAGTATCAGCGAGAAAGAAGGGGCATACAGCTAACACAAGATATATATATATATATATATATATATATATATATATATATATATATATATATAAAATGGAGAAAGAAACTGGAGCGGCGGGCGATCGTGGTTCCAACCTAGGGTTCCCTCGTGGGCTTCCCCCACGGCCGCCGGACCCCTTGGCCGGCGGCGGGCGAGCCTCGGCTTCGACGGGCGGCCCCCCTCCCGGCGCGGGGGGGGGGGGGGGGGGGGGGGGGGGGGGGGTGCCAGTTACGGCGCGCGCGAGTGGCGGCCCCCCCCAAGGCGGCCGAGGGGGGGGGGGGGGGGGCGGGAGCACAGAAGGGGGGGCGGTGGGACCCCCCTGTGGTGGTGATGTCCATGTCAGGCGGCCGGGGGAGGGGTCGGGATCTACGGGGACGGGGTTGGGTGTTCTACACACCGGTACTCCCTTGGACCCGAACTTCGAATTCGGAGCGGGGTCCGGATCTCTGGGGAGTCAAACTGAGGGAGGTGGATGGACGACGGTTACGCGCCGTCGTGTGGTGAAGTCCGTGGGGAAGACGGGAGGCGGACAGGGTCAGGTTCGGGTTCGCCATCCCGAAAATCGTCTGAACGGGACAGGGTCTCGACCTAGCCGGGGTCCGGTGATGTCTGCTGGGCGATCGATGGGTTGGCGGCCTAAGGCAACCGCGGCGGCTAAGGGGAAGAGTAAGGTAGTGGATCTGGATGATCAGGAACCTGGGACTTCCTGCCCGGTGATTGCCCCAAGCCCGATTGGGACGCCCCCACGGCCTGCTGGACGGTCCTGGGCCGAGATCTGCAAACCGGTGGGGCCGAAATCCCCCTTATCGATGGAGTACGTCCCGCCGCTCAAGGTAGGAAGGGGTTTCCGGGCTGTGTTCCCTGCGGAGGAGATCCAGCAGGTGACAGCCTACTGGGAGAATACCCTCGTCCTGTATGTCTTGGGCAACAAGCCTTTCTACGGGCAGATCCGGAGCTATGCAGCGCGGGTCTCGAAGCCTATGGGGAGTATGGAGTTCTATGCTGGTGAGAACGGCTTCTATTATGTGAAGTTCGAGCTGCAGAGGATGTCGCTAGGATCCTCCAAGGCGGTCCCTGGACGTTCGATGGCCGACTGATCATTCTCAAGGAGTGGACTCCAGAGCTGCGATGCGAGAGAGAAGTTCTGAATGCCATCCCTGTATGGATCCGATTCCCCGAGTTTCCGGTTGGGTTTTGGAGCATCCCTCTGTTGATGCGACTTGCAAGTCTGGTGGGCACCCCGATCAAGACAGATGAAGCTACTACCTTTCGGACGCGATTGATGTACGCGAGAATTTTTGTGGAGATTCGGGCAGGGGGGAGCTCCCGAAGATGGAGTATGAGCTCCCTTCTGGGGAGGTGCTTACCCAGAAGGTGGAGTATGAATGGGTTCCGCCTACTTGTTCCCGGTGTTCCTGTTTTGGCCATCTGGCGAGTGCTTGCTTAGAGGCTGGCCCTCCGGTGGAGTCTTGTATTCCTCCCCGTAAGGTCCCCGAAGCCCCATGTGATATGGACTTCAGAGATGATAGCGGAGTGGTGGCCGTGGAGGGGGAGGTTACTAATCAGGGGAGTGATGTCGATTTGAGCCTCGTTGTTTCTACCCAACTTGCTCCAACGGGTGGGGTGGTATCTACTGGCCAGGGGCCGAGTAGTATCGTTACCAGAAGCATGGTTGTGACGGAGACTGAGGCACGAGGGGAGGACGGTTCGTCTGGAGGGCAGGTTTACTGTAGAAAGAGACGTGCGGTCGGACTGCTGCGGGATGGCCCCTCCATGATAGAGGGTCGTACCACAGACAGTGAGGAGGCGGTGTGTGTTGACAACCCTGCCTGGGCTTTGGTGTTATCTCAGGTAGTTCCCCAACAGACGGTTCCGACTGGGATGGATGAGGATCCTTTAGCGACGGACGCGGCACCTTCCCCAGGTGCCGTTCCGGGAGTTTCTCAGGGGGCCCCAACCTCTCATTAATTAATGGCCATCATCGCCTGGAATGTGAGGGGGGCGTGTTCGCTAGGGAGGTGGAGAGAGATCTGTGGGGTGCTCCACAGAGAGAGATGTGACATTTCTGTTATCTTAGAGTCCAAGATCAAAAGGGAGAAGACTCTTACTCGACGGACCCCTTCTCATTGGGCCCAATTGCACAACCTGGCGCTTTGGGACATGGCTAGGATTTGGGTCCGCTGGAACCTGAAGAGTTGGGATGGTGACTTGCTCCTGCTGACAGAGCAGCTGATTGTGATCTCCTTCGTGAACAAGGGTGGCTTCCGGTTCCTGCTGGGGGCTGTCTACGGCCACAATGACAGAAGGCGTCGGGAGTCCCTATGGAGCGACATCTCCCGTATTTCTTCTGTTGCTGACTCTTCGTGCCTTCATCTTCTCTTGATCGGGGACTTCATTGCTCTTCTGCACCAAGGGAAAAAGCTGGGTGGCCGTCCAGTCCCAGATTCTATTTTATATGATTTCCAGAGATGCCTCCTGCTTGCGGGGCTTCGGGGATTGTCCCGCTCAGGCTGCATCTGGACTTGGCACAACAAAGCAACTCATAATAGGGTTGCTTGTCAGCTTGATCGAGCTTTGGGTAATGGGGAGTGGTTCCGTCACTTCCCCACCACTCCAGCTGAGGGTTTAGCTGCTGGGACGAGCGATCATTCACCCATCAGGGTTGGCTTTTCTGCTAGGCCTCTTGGGAAGTCCCGTCCGTTCAGGTACAACAACTGTTGGTATCTCTCGGAGGGCTACCTAGAGGCTGTCGCTGAGGGGCTCACTAGTGGTCAGGAGGGGACGGCCCAATTCCGTTTGGTTCGTCGCCTCAAGGCCACGAAGAGAGCCCTTAGGAGTTGGGTGACGGGGCTGCCCAAGACCACCTTAGAAGACAAGGAGGTGGAGTTGCGGACCTTACAGCAGGATATGCAGGCTGACATGCTGAATGGGGACCTGACGGCCAGAGAGAAGGAACTGATCGGAGAAGTCAACATCCAGAGGCTGCAGAAGGAGATTAGCTCGGCCCAGCGAGCCAAATGCTCCTGGCTGAAGGATGGCGACCGGTGCTCCAAGTTCTTCTATGATGTTATCCGGGCAAGACAAAATAGGAATCACATCTCTCAGCTACTTGCTGCGGATGGCACTCTGGTGGGGACGCCGGCTGAGATCCAGGGCGAGGCAGTCAGGTACTACTCTGAGTTATATTTCCAGACTGACTACCTTTCCGTGTTCCCAGAGGTTGTGACGAAGAGATTGGTGACTCCATATGGTAATAGCCTTCTGCTAGCACCTGTTACTTTGGAGGAGGTGGAGTCTATTGTCAAGGGGGCGGACCCCAACAAGGCTCCTGGTCCGGATGGCTTCAGCAGTGGTTTCTTCAAACGCTATTGGGACATTCTAAAGCACCAGGTAGTGGAGGTGGTACAGGAATTCTTCACCAAAGGGAAGCTCTTGAAGGAGCTGAACCATACTTTTCTGACCTTGGTGCCAAAGAATGAGGGAGCGACTGCACTGGCGGATTTTCGTCCTATTGCGTGTTGTAATTATCTTTATAAGATAATTACGCACCTTATGTGCCGGCGGATGGAGGGGATCATGCAGGACTTGGTATCTACGAATCAGGCTGCCTTCATCAAGCGGAGGTCGATCGCTGAGCACAGCCTCCTGGCTCATGAGATGGTGAGGGGTTTTAGCAAACCCGGAGGGGAGAAGGCTTGTGTTAAACTGGATTTGCGGAAGGCGTATGACATGGTCAATCGGGACTTTCTCTGTCATCTGATGTCCGCCATGGGCTTCGCGGAGCACTGGGTCGCGTTGATTCGGGAGTGTATTACTTCCCCTACTTTTTTTGTTCTCATCCAGTGGGTTCCGTATGGGTACTTCCAGAGCAACCGTAGGCTTCGGTAAGGTGACCCACTGTCCCCTTACCTGTTCACGCTTGTTATGGAATACTTTACTTGCTTGATGGATCTGGCAGTGCACTGTGGGCGGCTGGTTCCTCTGTTCCGGCGGATGGTACCTCCAGTTACTCATCTTATATATGCGGATGATCTGCTTGTTTTCATCCAGCCTTCGACGGAGGGGTTGCTGACGTTGGCGTCTATCATGGAAGATTTGAAGTCCGTCTCGGGTCTCCAGATGAACAGGGATAAGAGTAGGGTCTACTTCAGCTCCCTGTGTACCCGGAAGGAGGAGCGGGCTGATGTGTTGGGTGTCGCGAGGAGTGATCTTCCGGTGCGCTACTTAGGAGTACCTCTCACTGTCAACTATGCACGGGATCAGGACTGCCATAGCCTGGTAGAGTATGTCCAGAGGAGAGTTGAAGGGTGGCAAGCAGCAGGTCTGTCATTTGGTGGTCGCATTGAGCTGGTCAGATCGGTGATATCGGTTGTGGCCCATTTTTGGCTGCAGTCCATCCTCCTACATGTGGCCACTATCCGACGGGTGGAGCGACTTTGTGCTGATTTCATACGGAGGGGAGGTCTGCATGCGATCTCCTGGGACCAGCTCTGTCGTCCCAGGAAGGAGGGAGGAGTGGGCCTTAGGCTGTTGTTGGAGGTTAGAGAGGCTTCTGCGCTTAAGCTGGCCTGGAGATTCCTCAGTGGGGGATCTCTCTGGGCGGACTGGATGCACAGCAGATACGTGAAGCAGGGCAATTTTTGGACGTGTCCTACTGACAACAACCATTCGGTCACTTTCAAGACTGTCTTGCGACACAGGGGGGTGCTCAAGTCTGCCATTCGGAGGGTCATGAAGGACGGGTCGGGTACGGACCTCTGGCGGGATCCTTGGATAGATCGGCGTTCGCTGTTGGACATCAGAGGAGCCCCGACTCATCAGGAGGACAGGCGCGGTCTGTCGTGCAGTCGCATCATTCGTCATGGGGAATGGAGGTCGGACTCCTATCGGTTCACTGAGGAGCTGAGTGGGAGCATTTTGTCTACTGTTATTGATCCGTCTCTGCCTACGGATCGATGGATTTGGGAGCCGACTGGAGCCTCTACAGGGACTGGGGAGTTCCAATTCCGTAGCTGCTACAACCTCGTCCGACGAGCCTTCTCGCTGAGTCCAGATTACGAGTTCGTGTGGTTCAAGGGTCTAGCCAGGAAGATGCAGTTGTGTGTTTACAAACTGCTACTGGGCCGCCTTTTGACCAGAGATCGTCTGAGTTTGTTTGGAGTGCCGGTTCCGGATCCCAAGTGTGTGCTTTGCGGTTTGGAGCCTGAATCTATAAAGCATATCTTCTTCGAGTGCACTATGGCATGGCAGATTTTGGCGGAGCAGAGTCGTGTTTTGGGAGTGTGCTCCTCCGGAAAATGTATTGGAGACATCATATCGGTGATCCGAGATAGCAGGAGTAGGGGGCAGGACTGGTACCGTACAGCCAGAGTTCGTCTGGCTGCTTCGGTTTGGCATGTATGGCGGGAGCGAAACCGTCGGATCTTTGAGGGGCTGGTCACCCTCCCAATTGGCATTCTCCATAACATCGAATTTGATGTAAATGCTATGGAGAATTGTTGAGCGATGAGTGGGAGTCCCACTCTGGTTGTATGTTGTATGATTATGGCTTTTCATTTGGAATAAAATTCACCTTTTTTCCAAAAAAAATATATATATAGACATACACACACATATGTATAGATATAAAAATATATATATAGACACACACACACACATACACAAACACGCGCGCTCATGCACTAGCTAAGACAGTGACCAACAGATTGGAGAGAGATTGTGCAGATTTTATATGGTGAGGTGGACAGCATGACAATAGGTGGTCCGACCTATGCAGGTCAAAGGGTGAATGTGGAGTGGTCTACAAGCACTGGAAGACATCAGGGATACATGTATGGAGGCTTGTGACAGCTGATACATTGTGGCTGAGTGGAGGAAGAAAGGCACGTCAAAGGAAGAAACTTCTGGGATATGTCGATTGATAATAACTTCACAAGTACATGTCAGAAAAAGATAATCTACAAGAATTAAGTATTTATGGTGTGAAGACTAGCATATGGTCGATCCTTGAATGAAAGATAGAAGGATCATAGACTGGTTTGGGAGTTCCCTAGCATTCCTGGGGTGGAACCAACCAATAAGTGCAGTAATTGAGGGTAGAAAGGAGCCGAAAAGAATTCTGATACTAGTGGATTTGTTGCAGAGATCAAGTAATTGCATATACAAATATCAGTTTCGACTATTGGGATGGCCAGCCTCAGAAAGATGGTATTTTCTCATTCAAATCAGCTAACAATATCTGCAGGAAGGAACATTCTACAGGTTGGGTGGCTCAAGGAGGTATGGTTTAAAGGGCATTGCACTAAAACGAGTATGTGTCTCTCCAAGCTGTGATGGATATATTACTTACTAAAAGAACTCGCTCAAATCAGGTTTTTTTTTCTTAGTCAATCTTGCCGTAGAAGAAACTAGAGATCATTTGTTCTTCAGTGATCTTGTTCTTCTTAAAAATGGAAGTTGTGCAGACTTAAGTTGCAAATTAGCAGGACAACTTGAAAGCTTATAGGGAACCCAAGACATCAGAACTTCTTCAAGAAAGCTAACAAAGTGTACTACCTAGCAAGAGCAGCACACTCAACTGCCACTTGGCATATACAGAAGCATAGTTTTAAAAGGCGAAAGGCGGACCAAGGCGCAAAGGTTCCTAAAGCCTGAGGCGCTAGGCGCAAGGCTCAAGGCGCGCCTTTTGAAAGCTATGCGCACTTTTTTCTTTATATGTAAAAAATATCTACATTTAAAAACTTAGCTACATAGAAGTCCAAATTCCTTGAAAATATCACTAATTATAGGCACCAAATTATTCTTTATATATATATATATATATATATATATATATAGTGCGGCCCAACGGGCCAAATGCTCCTGGCTCAAGGATGGGGACCGTTGCACCAAATTCTTCTACGATGTCATCCGGGCGCGACAACACCGGAACCGTATCCAGAGACTGATTGGCAGAGACGGGCGCCTTATGACTGACCAGGTTGCTATTCAGGAGGAGGCTGTCCAGTTCTACTCTGAGCTCTATCATCAGACGGATTATCCATCGGTTTTCCCGCAGCTGATTACGAAGACGTTGATTACGGAGTACGGCAACAGTCTTCTTATGGCCCCTATACGGATGGCGGAGGTGGAGACGATTGTGATGCAGGCTGATGCTTCCAAGGCTCCTGGGCCGGATGGGTTCTCCAGTGGTTTCTACAAACGCCATTGGAATTCCCTTAAGGCCTCGGTCCTTGCGGCTGTTCAGGAGTTCTTTGATACGGGCAAGCTCCTGAAGGAGCTGAACCACACCTTCCTGACGCTAGTGCCCAAGAAAGAGGGGGCGACATCTCTTGCTGACTTTCGACCGATTGCTTGCTGTAATTATTTGTATAAAATAATTACTCATCTTATGTGCAGGAGGATGGAGGATGCTATGCAGGGTCTGGTGTCTCGGAATCAGGCGGCCTTCATTAAGGGGCGGTCTATTGCGGAGCATAGCCTGCTGGCTCATGAGCTGATTCGAGAGTTCCACAAGCCAGGAGGGATGAAGGCGTGTGTGAAGCTCGACCTGCGGAAAGCCTACGACACCGTCAACAGGGACTTCCTCTGTCATTTGATGGGTGCGATGGACTTCTCCGAGACTTGGGTGGATAGAGTCAGAGAGTGCATCACCTCGCCTACCTTCTCGGTCCTCATCCAGGGTATCCCTTACGGGTTCTTCGGCAGCAGCAGGGGGCTTCGGCAGGGGGACCCTCTTTCCCCCTACCTATTCACCCTGGTGATGGAGTATTTCACATGTCTGATGGACATCGCGGTACATCGGGAGAGGATTGTACCGATATACAGCAGGGTCTCTCCGGTGGTCTCTCATCTCATTTATGCAGATGACCTTTTGGTCCTGTTGAGGCCTTCCATGCGAGGGATGAGGGAGCTTGCGGCAGTGATGGAGGAGTTCGGACAGCTATCGGGCCTCCGGCTGAACAGGGACAAGAGTAAAGTCTACTTCAGCAACTCTTGCACTTTGAAGGAGGAGCGGGCTATGGAGCTTGGGGTGGAAAAGGGGGACCTTCCGGTGAAATATCTGGGGGTGCCCCTTTCCGTCAACTACGCGAAGGATCGTGACTGTCAGAGCCTGGTGGATTTTGCACAGAGGAGGGTTGAGGGCTGGCAGGCGGCTGGCCTATCGTTTGGAGGGCGCATTGAGCTGGTCCGCTCAGTCATTTCTGCTATTGCTCTGTTCTGGCTCCAATCGATTATGGTTCCTCTGGCTACTATCAGAAAGATTGAGGGCATCTGTGCCAAGTTCATTTGGCATGGGGGGATACATGCCATCTCCTGGGAGCAGCTCTGTCGGCCTAGGAAAGAGGGAGGTGTGGGTCTGCGATCTCTTGTTTCTGTCAGGGAGGCGGCGGGGATCAAGCTGGCATGGAGATTCCTTCAGGGTGATTCTCTATGGTCGGCCTGGATGACTAGTCGGTATCTCCGGGGCAGAAACTTCTGGGTATGTAAAATTGACAACAACTTCTCTGTGTCTTTCAAGCATATCCTGAGGTCCCGTCCTGTTCTTCGGACGGCTTTGCGGAGGAGGATGAGGGAGGGAAGGGAGACGGATCTTTGGCTCGATCCGTGGATCTCAGGTCAGTCTCTCCTGGAGATTCTGGGCCCCCAGAGGGACGGCGTGGCATACAGAGGACTGACGTGTCGGCACATCATCCGTGGAGGGGTATGGAGGCCTGAGGAGTACCGGTTCACTGCTACGGTAGTTGAGGAGATCAGACAGGTGCAGATCACTCCTACGGCACTGTCTGATGTATGGATGTGGGCCCCTCCCGGCCGCTCGGAGGGTGCTGGGGAGTTCCGATTTAGCAGCTGCTACGACCTTGTCCGCCCCCACTTCGATGATATTGAGGAGTATGACTTTGTCTGGGGGAAGGGGCTCGCCAGGAAGATGCAACTGTCTGCATACAAACTGGTGTTGGGCCGGTTGCTCACTCGGGACAGATTGCTTCGGTTCGGGGTTTCTGTCCCTGACCCTAAGTGTGTTTTGTGTGAGACAGAGCCTGAATCTATTGGGCACCTGTTCTTCCAGTGCCATATGGCGTGGAGCATATGGGCAGAGCAGTGCCGGAGACACTTAGGAGGGGTTGGCAGGGAGCGGGACTTCAGAGGAATCCTTAAGTGGATTGTTGATTGCAGGGGCATGGAGCAGAGCTGGGCTAGGCGTGCTAGATTGAGACTTGCTGCGTCAGTTTGGCATGTCTGGCGGGAGAGGAACCGACGCATTTATGAGGGATTATCCACCCCAGTGGTGGGCATACTCCATAACATTGAGTCGGATGTACTAGTAATGTCCCCCTGAGTTGGGATTGTATCTTTATGTTGTAACCTTATTGAGATGATGGAATAAAATTTACCCTTTTTCCAAAAAAAAAAAAATATATATATATATATATATATATAACAATCTAAAAGCCCATTAGATATAAATAACCCAAACTATATACGTATAATATACAAACCACATATATATATAAGCCTTTAAATATAGAAGTACATTCTAATTTAGAAAACAATCTAAAACCCACAATAATATTAATGACAATAATTTCTATACTTTCCAATAAAATCCATAAACTATATAACATGTATATAGAAGGTTGGAATATATATATATATATATATATATATATATATATATATATATATATATATATATATATATATTAAAGTAACTTTACGCCTAGGCGCGCCTTGTTGAGCGCCTGGAGCCTGCGCCTTTCTACACTAGGCGTGCGTTTTTTTAAGGTGGTGCGCCTAGCTTGTTCCTAGGCGCTGTCCCTGTGCCTCGCTGCGCCTTGCGCCTAGGCGCGCTTTTTAATTCAATGTACAGAAGGAGAGAACAGGAGAACATATGACACTGATGTGACCTGTGAGATGTTCGTTTTCAGAAGAATATATCCAAATGTGGTTAGGGTATTATTATGCAGAAGTGTAACAGAAGATATGATGAGAAGAGCAAAGACATTATGTCTAACCAGGGAGTTGTTTAACTTGTGTCAGTAGGACATGACCATTGTATAACTGTAACCTTATTACCTTTACAAGAGCAAAGACATTATGTCTAACCAGGTAAGAAGTTCGTGCATCGCGTCGGATCGCATAGTTAAGGAATCGGACTATATCGGCTCGGCAGAGCAATAGACAAATCGGCATAGGTTGGTGGGCTCTAGCCCTTCTTTTCTACTCCTTCGTGCATTAATAAAAAAAGTACCCCTTGTGTGTTGGTAACATAGTTATTCAATGATGCCTGGTTGAGTAGATCGAATAAATATATATCACCTTGTATATTGAACACTAAGTATAGAACATTGAATAACTATATCGGAGCGTGTATCAGTGTACGAGTCATAGAGCATTGAATAATTGTATCGGAACGTGTATCAGTGTACGCATCATAGAGCATTGAATAACTGTATCGGAACGTGCATCATTGCACGAGTCGTCTGTGGTAAGAGGCTTAGACAGCGAAGCGAGTAGTCGTGGCACAATACCACGAAACTGTCGGTTTGAAGATGGTAGGCTTCGTCAACGAAGTGAAGAGTTAGGGTTCAAAACCACAGAACTGTTGGATGTGGCATGGTGTCTCGGTATGTTGGGGCCTATGGGTCGCCATTCGGAACACTGATCGGATATGTAGTGATAGCGCGACAATGATATAATGTGTCGAGTAATTATGTACATTACTTTACTTGCGTTTCGATACCATGCATGTGTTTTATAGTCGGCTATTCACGCATTCGCATGGTCATGGATAGCCTATGCACAAGACATGGTTCCTCGAACGAGTCACGCCGGGACACCGAGATCGTTCGGCCTAGGAGGAACAAGCGGATTCACCGTGTCATATGACGGAATAGCACGAAGTATTACGGGACCGCAGTTGGGCTTGCAACCCGACCAGAAGGGTGTGTCGTAATACGAATAAGTTTGTGCCTTCAATGGGGCTCACAATTTGCACGCGAATTGTTCATCACTTACCACGAATATAGTCAGAGGTATCGGCGTGCGTGTCTCCAGTGACTTTTATATAGATAAGTATCGACATGCTAACGTATGTATGCAGGGACGATAAGTATTCACCTTGCATCAGTGCAAGGGTGGGTACATCGGTTATGGTAATAAGTTACTCATAAGTAACGTTGCTTAGTATGTTTCATGTTTTATTTACGTTATCAAGTATAAGATGTCTATAATTTACATCTTACATGCGTACATGCTTTCCTGCTTTTAGTAGATGTCATGGATATGAACTGTAATCAATCTAGTTCAATATAGAAAGATCATCATACAAATTGTATGCTTCACATGATTACTTAGTGTTGGTTTAGACGAGTAGGTTTCTCCATTCACCAGTACGCAATATGTACTGATACCCAACTCCCTAGGTACGGAGATCTGCTCAGTCGTACCAAGGCGTTGGAAACTCGGATTAGCAACATGAAGATGTTCGGTCGAGGATGTTTGTTTGGATATAGAAGACATGATGTACGAAACGACGAGATCATTTGTGAGCAAGAGAGATCACGAGTGTTGTAACTTGTAAGCCAACTTGGCATATTCGTGGGGCTATTGAGAGCCTTTGTAATCAACTGCTTTACAATAAAAGAGATTTGTTTTGTATACTCTATTGTAACTTCAGTATAACTCTATTTTTTCTGTTGCAATGTCATCGTTTCGAGATAACCATTATTGTTTTATCATCTTGCCTTGTACAAGTGCAATCTAGACTTGTACGACATCACATCCGGTAGCTGACTTTCGGCTTAGCGGAGTAGGGACGTGACACATAAAGCTACATGTTTTGAAGTAAGCTTACAATAATAATAATAATAATAAGACAACTATAGGAATCAACTCGGAGAAGAAAAAGTACAAGCTTAACAAAGCCTAGTTTCAAACCAAAATGAAAGCCATGTTAGGAAATTAGAGAATCAGAACCGCACACAGTTCATTCTAACTGGTGAAGTCGGTAGAAATATTCAGAACCATAAATCCTCTAATTATACGTTAATGCAACTCCAGCGTACATACATAAGCTACATGTGTCGAAAGTAAGGTAACTTAATAGAAGAAGGAAAAAAAGACAATTATAGAAGTCAACTCAGAGAAGAGAAAAGCCTAATTTCAATTCAAACTCAACGTGGAGACCATGTTAGGAAACTAGATAATAGAACCAAACTCAAAGTTCGTTCTAACTGGTGAAGTCTGATGAATATATTCAGAAGAAGACCTTAGTTCATCCTAATTGGTCGCCCACTTAAGTCAGACTACATGATATTGGTCAAAATTCCTGTATTTATAGGTCAATGCAATTTCAATTTTTATTAAGAAATAATATCAGCTATTCACCCTAATTCTTATCGTCTCTTTTCCTCCCTCATATACCCTAGTTTTTTCAACAATTATAGTTGAATGTTTGTTCTAAATATCTTGATCAAATTCTTGAGAGAGGGTACTCTTGAATGTGACAGCAAGACTGAGCTTGCATTTTGCAGGAGAGCACCTCACTATATCATCGGCGCAGATAGACAAGAACTTGCAAAACATATTGCACACGTGCAAGTTGTAACATATATTTAATGTGAACACATGCAAGTTGTAAGATATATTTAATGCAGGCGACTTAAAAGATGCAAAGACAAAATTATTCAACGAATGCAGGCAACATGCCTATTGCACCTGCCATCATTTTCAATATAACATTAACTACAGAAGCAAGAAATTTATGTGAAATAAAAAGGAAATCACCTGATAATATCGTACGACATGTTGGTGCTGCAATCGAGCAAGTGTAGCTACCTCCCTGAGAACATTGTCATAGTGACACACATCAACTGTGTATCTTATATATATATATATATATATATATATATATATATATATATATATATATATATATAACATAAAGAAATTGAAAGAACAGAAGATTCTGAAAACAAATTTGTAGATGACCTCAAGGTAAAGCAAGAAATGACCATTATCTTCAAAAGACTGGAAAATCTCACTGCTTGTAATTCCATGAATATTATTTAGTTTGGTATTTCATTGTGGAAGCGAAGGGTGCAGCCAAACTCATATTTATTATGTGTTTGCACTTTCTTTGTCATCTTTGAAATTCCCTAGCTCCCTATTTTGTGTGTATGTGTATTCCTGTGAGTATTTAGTACATGTATTCAGATTTATGTCTATGCTTCTTTTCGTTTCATACATATTGGGGGGGGGGGGGGGGGGGGGGGGGGGGGGGGGGGCCACGGTAGGCACGTCGTCGTTGCATAAATGAGGGAATCAAATTCATCGTTAGCCACTATTTATTGCATTCATTTTTAGCATATTTAAATGCTTAAATAGATCATTTCTATTTTTGCTAGATCCATTCTGATCCTCAAGTTTCTCTTCTTGTAGTTGTCAGTCACAAGGTAAATCATAAAAAATATCGTATTCCATGCTCTCATTCAATGCACCAAGGATGTCTGGTATCTTATATCGAATTTCATTGAAAATCAGAAAGAAAGTAAAAAAGATTATTCTCAAATTACAAATTGATAATATCTAAACATATCATATACAACAAATAAGAAAATGAATGTAAGAACTTCCCGAATCCGACAGATCAGAAAATTTTGTGTAGTTAATAAAATAACCTAAGTGATTCTTGTTCTTATTGGACACAAAGTGAAATGTTCCAATTGGACAATCATAGCTATCTAGTCATCAGTTGGATTCTCATGCTTTCATCATTCTTAAATTTTTGAAAACAGTAAGTCATAACTCTATCAGATCAACTCGACTCCACTACAACAATACCAAGTGGATCGCCTGGCATTGTCACCTCAAATAAACCCAAACCGTTGTATGATCCACATCATACTTCCATTATTTGATGTGAAGCATGTCTCCTATTCTTCTTGACCATATAGAAGCTGAACAACATAACGGGAGACCATTGATAATTGCATAGTTCAATATTCGGATCTTACAAATACATTTGTGATTGTCAAGTTTGCATCCTACTGATATACAGCTCTAGCAACTCCCCCCGAACAGGAAGTATAACAAATATATAAAAGTGCCTCATAGATACAATTTTGGATACAGATATACTAGACTACCATTCTCAAAACAAAAACAAAAAGAAAGGTCGAAGAAGAAGATATACCAGACTACATTTGTAAGCATGCCACAAATTTAAAACCAAAAGAATTCACAGAAACACGTATATACACTGGCGGAACCAGCTTGGGGTTAAGGTGGGCTCGAGCCCACCCAATTTTATTTTCCATATGAGTCAGCCAATACCCCAGCCCACCCCAGCTCGAATATCGTATATATATATATATATATATATATATTTGGAATAAGGGTGAATTTATTCCTCGCAATTAGCGGAAAAGGTATTAAAGTACAACATCACAACTCTCCATGCCCCAAAAATAGTTATGGGGTCATTACAGATACATCGAATTCTATATTATGAAGAATTCCAATACGGGAGACCATTGATAATTGTTGAACAACATAACAGGAGACCATTGATAATTGCATAACAGGAGAAGCTGAACAACATAACAGGAGACCATTGATAATTGCTGAACAACATAACAGGAGACCATTGATAATTCTTGACCATATAGAAGCTGAACAACATAACAGGAGACCATTGATAATTGCATAGTTCAATATTCGGATCTTACAAATACATTTGTGATTGTCAAGTTTGCATCCTACTGATATACAGCTCTAGCAACTCCCCCCGAACAGGAAGTATAACAAATATATAAAAGTGCCTCATAGATACAATTTTGGATACAGATATACTAGACTACCATTCTCAAAACAAAAACAAAAAAAAGGTCGAAGAAGAAGATATACCAGACTACATTTGTAAGCATGCCACAAATTTAAAACCAAAAGAATTCACAGAAACACGTATATACACTGGCGGAACCAGCTTGGGGTTAAGGTGGGCTCGAGCCCACCCAATTTTATTTTCCATATGAGTCAGCCAATACCCCAGCCCACCCCAGCTCGAATATCGTGTATATATATATATATATATATATATATATATATATATATATATATATATATATATATATATTTGGAATAAGGGTGAATTTATTCCTCGCAATTAGCGGAAAAGGTATTAAAGTACAACATCACAACTCTCCATGCCCCAAAAATAGTTATGGGGTCATTACAGATACATCGAATTCTATATTATGAAAAATTCCAATACGGGGGGTAGTTAAGCCCTCAAATATACGTCTGTTCCTCTCCTTCCAGATGTGCCAAACAGACGCAGCAAGGCGAACTCTGGCTCTTCTAGCCCACCCCGGCTCCCGGCCTCTGTGATCTCGGATCCAACTGAGAATGCTCCGGATGTCACGGTCCACCCCAACTCCTCCTCTCAGCTGTGCACACTGCTCAGTCCAAATGTGCCAGGACACCGGACAACCAAAGAAAAGGTGCCCCATGGATTCATTCTCGTCATTACAAAGCACACATTTGGCATCCGGGATCTGCATCCCAAATCGGAGGAGTCTATCTCTCGTCATCAATCTACCCCGGAGCAGACGATATGTACAAAGTTGCATTTTCCGTGCAACGCCCTTGCCCCAAATGAAGTCCACCTCCTCCTCCTGGTCGTGGTGGGTCCGAACCAAATTATAGCAGCTACGGAAGCCGAAAATACCAGACCCGCCCCCCGTACCTGGGCCGGCCCAGCTCCATGTATCCTCCGTCTGGCTAGCATCAATGATAGTAAGGTGTATCTCTGCTGCAAGCTGGGCAGTGTATGGGTAGCCCTCTGGCCTCCAAACTCCGTCTCTAATGATCCGACTGCACGTGAGCCCCCTTCCCGCTTCCCTGTCCAGCTGCTCTCCCAGAATCTCGAGGAGGGATCTGGAACCCAACCAAGGGTCTAGCCAAAGGTCGGTAGTCGTCCCATCCTTCATGCGCCTGCAGATAGCGGTCTGGAGCACCGGTCTACATCTAAGGATGGCCTTAAACGTGACCGAGAAATTGTTGTCTATCCTGCAGGCCCAGAAGTTGGTCCTCCGTAAGTATCTGCTAGCCATCCAGTCCGCCCAGAGCGACCCCCCCTTGATGAATTTCCAAGCCATCTTCACACAAGCTGCCTTCCTAACCGCATGGAGAGGCCTCAACCCAACTCCCCCTTCCTCCCGAGGCCGACATAACTGGTCCCAGGATATCGCATATATATATATATATATATATATATATATATATATATATATATATATATATATATATATATATATGAACTGTAAGTATAATCAAGTCATTTTTGGTTAAAATATCACTCTAATCTCAGTCTAAATTTGAAATTTTCCATACGAAATGGCTCTCTCATCCTAACCTTTTACAATAATCTCAATATACTGAATAAATAAATGGTTTATTATTCATCATCATCATTTAGACTAAAATCTTGATGGACAAAATTTAGGAATGTCATTTCTTCCACTCTTTGGCTTAAGGTGTCATAGAGATTGAATGCAATTCCCTATAACAATTGTATCATCTTACCTCTTCGTCTAGACTCTTTATAGTTTAGGAGAACTTGGAGAGTGTTTCTTAGTTGCATAAGCTTAAACTACATAACTAAAATGTTTTACTAGGTCTACGCAGTGTTGTCACCGGGCATTGAGGCGTGCACCAATGGCACAAGGCATATAGCGTGGCACATGCAGCTTGCCATGACACAAGGTGTTGCGCTTTATTGAGGCACCGTCTCACGAAACCTAATATGAAATTTTAGGTTTTACTTTGTTTTGGCTCAATTATGAATCCGTAACATGCACCCTACTCTAACGTAGTACCCCACTCGCATGCTTTAACTTTCTACTTTCAGAATTTCATCTTCGCCTTCTTTTATCTCTCGACCTTCTTTCAATTCTTCAGCAATCGTTGCTAACCCTCATCCCTCGAATGCCTACAACTTACTGCTAGTCAAAGGATTCAAGATATATTTTAAATTTACAAGTTTCATTTTGTTCATTTTCATGGTCTTCTCTTTTTAATTTCAATTTAGTCTTTGTTGATGATTTTCATGCATCGACAAAATTTCCCTACCTATGTCTAGTTACCTTCCTCAAGTTGGCTCTTTTATTTTGCAACTTCTTGTGAATTATTATTATTTTTCTTTCACTACATCAAACAATTCATAGTTAGGCTAAATATCGATCTTCCTTTACGGGCTAGCATCAATCTTCTTTTATGGACTACATGCCATTATCGAGTCCAGCAGCCTGTCGGGTAAGATTTAAAAAAAAAAATTAAAACAGGATATTGCAGTCAATTTTATTTTTATTTAAGTTTTAAAATAAATAAAAAATGTGGGCCTCACTTCAGTGAGGCACACACCACGCCATGCGCCTCGAGCGGTATATGTACCTTGTGCCTCGCTATGTGCCTTGCGTTGTGACAACTCTAGTTCTACCTACCCGCCACCTGGCCTTCTAAGTTTTATGACATGGCATTTTCATGCTCCTAGCTAACTTGGCTAGGATATGACGCCAATATAGAGGGTTGATGTGAATTGTGAAGTCAACAGCCAGTCCTAAAAACTATGTCAATTTTATGGAGTTTTTCATACACCGTAGCAGATCCCATTTTGATGGGAGAAGACTTGGATGGATGGTGATGATGATATAAAAAGAGCAAACTGGAACCTAAACAAAATTAGGTTCATGAAAGGAGAAAGAAAGACAAGTAGATAGATTTAAAGGAATCAGTAATTGAAAACGACAAAGACATGAGATCAAAGTGGATGAGACGTGGAGGAGAGGAAGTTTTCAGAGAACTGGCATGGTGAAGACTGAAGAAAGAGAAATAGCAGGTTGCCTTTTTCCTCCAATTATTCATATAGCACCATCAAATAAATGACACATAATCTGTGCTTAAGTAGGTGTGTGACTACCAGCCAATATCCCATATATTCCCTTGTGTGTGTGCACGCGAATTAGTACACAGATGTATAGTATGCACTGATGAACTACTTGCCATTATTCTGATTAAAACAGGATACTGATAAACAGAAATCAGGAGATATAAAGGATATATGAGAATCCTCTACAGTATGTAATAATATATAAACCTTAAAATCTTCTCATTCACATGAATATCTTTATCCTTCAGCCGAATCTTTTTTACTGCATAATGCCTTCCGTCAAGCTTATTTTTGCACAATACAACATGGCCAAAACCTCCATGACCTGCCAGAAAGCAATTACTTCAGGCAGGTGTGAACAAAATTACAACTGACATGTTTAAGTTCCTACATATGAAACCAAATGCATGCATGTTCAAGGGAACTATATTAGCATAAATGCAGCAACCCACCAAATTCAAAGTAAGTGCTAAGCTTCTAAGTCATCATCATTGTCAGTGTAACTTTTCACACCAGAATAAAGTCAATATGGACCAACAATACAACTTGAAAACGCTACATGGAAACCTCCGACGTTTGCAGATGAAAGAATGATGCATATACTCTCATGGGATATACCCCTTAACCTGGCCCGACTGAGTCGGCCCACCATAATAGAGCCCACGGCCCGCTGATTAGACCGGACAGCTGTAAAGGGGGAGAAGAGACAATGGAATATTTTTCTCTTCTGTCCGTACAACCTACGGCTATAAATACAATAGTGATTGATGGGACAGGTCGGCACATTCTTTTCTACTCACTTTTTTTATTTGAGCTCTACCTTGTTCGGTTACTAATTTAAGCATCGGAGGGGCGCAAGACCGAGCACCCCACCCGGTCATTGCGTCTTCTCTGCAGGAGCCTGAGGCGGCCAAGATCGGATCATCAAGTCCAATGCAAAGCAGTCGACCAAGCACAATTATCATTCTCTTGGACCGGACTGAGAACCAACCCGAAAGCCCACATCCGTGAAATGACCAGTGTTACATAACATCCAGTTTTGCTCCGTTTGTGGGAACTACACACCAACTTATACGCAAGGTCATCAAGGTGGAAACCAGATTGACAAGTCAACACAACCACGGGTACGGGCGAAAACAAGCATGACAATTGGACAAGTTGCTCGACAAGCGAATGAGCAGATGCAAGACTCTATGGTGGAAGTTCAACCCGAGCGACCAGGGTCGCCTCACTTGGGCAACTCTATGGGTCATGCCAAGCCACAAAACAATAAGCAGAACTGAGCAACCACAATACCGCAAATAGTTCAGGACTACATTACTCATGTAGCTGCGACCAACCTACAACTTCTGCAACAGCTATTAGCAGTCAAGCTGCTCCCAACCAAATTTGATGCCCCAACCGTAAGCACAGTACCCACCGGCCAGGCAAGTATTTGCCACCAGTCCCTCCCCAACCGTCGTTGTTCCATGTGTCAGTCTTACAGCAACCCCAGCTTCGGTTCACAATGCTCCGAACGTCGCAAACGTTCATCAAACATGTAAATAGTATTTACAAATGTCAGCAAGCTTAGCTCTTCCTCATTTTCCCATGCAATTCATGCCTTCGCCACCGCCCCAAACGTACGTGCCGACCACATGGGAAGATATACCACAACAAGAAATCTGAGCGTGCATGCCTCGTACGAGTGGGCATTCTTCATCCTCCTCTACCGTTGAAATACTCGAAGCCAATATACCGAAGAAGTTCAAGACTCCACTCATAAGTGAGTATGACGGTTCTATCGATCCTGATAAACACATTCAGAACTCCACTAAACGAGATAAACTCCACCGTTCAAATGACATGCCGGGTGTTCCTCATTTTGTTGAAGGGAAGGGCCCTCAAGTGGTTCAACCGACAACCCCGCGGTTCCATGTCATCTTTCGACAACCTCGCCGACAAACTTCGAGCACACTTTCTTGGCGGTAAAAAACAAAAAAGACAATGACAACTTGTTCATCCAGCAAGGCCCGAAGGAAAATCTTGAAAAAAACTCGAGCGATTCGAAGACATCCTTGACGAGACGGAGAACGTTACCGATGATGTTCATGTAGTCATCCCAAGGGCACCCAGTTCTTTCATATAATGAACCTCGAAGTTCTAGATACTTCCACGGAAGTGCACATCTCAACCTCGGGTATATCGGCCAGGAGGAGCGGGAGGGACCGTCCTCTTGCGCTAAAATAGATTCAGAAAAAGATAAACGACTGGTCAAAAAGAAGAACAGCAGGATGACCAATAAGCAGGGTCGTTGGACTCTACTCAATGCTAATTCATCGAACGTTTTCTTCCATATCAACCGAGATTCTAATACTTATATGCTCGGCCTCTCCGCACAAAGGCGACCAGTGAACCGTATTGCAAGTACCACAGTGGCAACGGCCATGAATGCCAGCACTGACCTCCATCAGGAGATCATACAGCAAACTAAAGAAGGCAAGCTCACTCAATTCTTAAAAAATCTCGAACGAAGAGAGTCGGTTAACAATTGAGTCCGTGCAAAGAAAGCAGTCCCTACCTCCTCGGCTAGACCGAGCACCTGATTTCCAAGGAGGCAGGACAAACTAAGGCGCAACTTTAGAGATAATTGGGACAACGAAAGATGTGTCTCCCCTGAGCGAGACAATAGGAGGAATAACTGAATGAAGTAAATAAAGAGACAAAAGAAGAGCCCGAATATGTGGTCGTCGCCATTATCAACGTGATCTGTAGCGGGTCCCGTAAGCGGAGGAACCATCGGAAAAGAAAGGCGAGCATACGCCAAGAAAATCAGACTGAGAAAAAATGGCAAGAAGGTTAATTTGATCGGCCCACAAGCGAAGAAAGTAATAGGATGAATAACCGATAATTTTCACAAGCGAGGACTTGAAGGGAGTGCGTCAAAGTCCTAATCGACAACGGCAGCTCGGTTGACATACTGTACAAGAAGACGTATGATCTATACGAAGAAAAACAAACCGAATACACCAAAGATGATTAAATAAACCCGAGTAACCTTTATGGCTTCACCAACCACTCCGTTCTGGTGCTCAATACGGTCGATTTGCCAGTAATGTTGGAGAGTACCCAAAACAAGTCGTGCATTTTGTGAAGTCTATGGTGATCAATATCCCATCAGCGTTTCACATCATCCTCTATCGAGTAACTGTCAATGGTCGATGGACGGTAGTCTCTACTTACCATCTCGTCATGAAGTTCTCGACAAACAATGTAGGTGTAGTCCACAACAAACACTTAGTCGCAGTTGTAAGAAAATGTTACCATAACAACATACTAGAAAAGTACACATGGAGCATCCGGGACACGCCTAGTTCATCGAAACTCGATGTTTAAACCCGTAATGTTGGACCGGAGAGGGTCTTGGCCGATAAAGAGCGTGTCAAAATCCCTATTTCGAGAAATAACTCTGACCAATGTCCATATATAGTGTCATTATAAGGTTTGAAATAGTACCACATCCCTTGTGCTCAAGATCAATACGAACATCTTCACGTAGTCGCCCGCTGATATATTCCAATATCATGACGCATAAGTTGAATATTAGCAAAACATATCCCAACCTTGAAAAAAGTGTATACGAAAGCATATGAGACATACATCAAAGGCTATATAATACAGGCGTGTAGCGTCCGATATTTGACGAAGATCATTCTATCAATAGATAGGAATAGACACAGCGGTCGACAAGAGTCGTCATATAACCGATTGTCCTATCGGGTCCGTCGCTTCTTTTCTAATCAGCTATGCAAACCTTACCCTGTCAGAAGGAAGGCTCATTTGAAACATTCAGTACGCGGTTCAGTAAAGCTTGTTGAAATCTATCGTATCCTATACGTTCAGTTTTGTTCCGAAAGTACGGTGGATCAATCTTTCTCTTTGATATAGCTGGAACTCCCCGATCCCACTGATAACGAGTAGGACCAAATTACTCAATTGCGGTAGTTGCTGAACAATACCACATAGTTCCAGCAACAACGAAAGCTACAAAAAAAGCAACGATACTACTAGGAAGTACAGTTTCAATATTGCCAATACGTCTGTAAAGCCGACCTCTTTTTTGCCAATCCTCTAGGTGTCAGCATGTCTGATGTTAGGCTCATAGAACCTAAAACCATGGTTGTCCCGTTCAGACTTGGCTTCCGTTGGAAAACCGACCTAGTCTTCTGGTCCTATGCTACATATTGATATTCCAACGATAGTTTTCGTATAGCAAAGAATTTTGCACTACATCTATCGATGAGCTTATATTTTTGTGAAAGCTACCATTATTACTATCTCTAGCCAGTCAAGCACTAGATACTTTTCCAGTAAGTGTTCTATGCTATACTCTTGCTCATTCTTGCAAGATTGCTCTATGTTAACAATGTGCTGAAATGCATTTTCTTCTCTTTCTTTAACAGTTTGGAGATCGTCATACACGGTTCTCACCGAGGAGTAGTACCTTAATCCGTATTTCGCAAGCTTTCGTCTTTATAAATGTCGAGCTAGTTTGATGTCTCGCTTAGTTTTGAATTCTTTCATCTCTAGTGTTTGCCTTTTCACCTCATACTTCTTATGTCTTTTCCAGAAGAAAAAAAATTCGGTTCCAAAAGAATAAGTGTTCACGACAGATGACAGCCATCTTCGATACGTCGATGGCTTTTAAAAATAAGGAAAGTATAAGTACAAAAAGGGGCTTAATGAATGGTAATGGTTGAGAGTTAGAGTATCGCTTTCTTATGGCAATTGTCACTGGTTCAAATCCAATAGTAGACTGGCATAAAGGGGTCAACTGAATAACCAAAGCATTTTTTAATATAACTTTGTAGGCCGAGGGGGATCCCCCTGACCCCATCTATCAGCTTGCTTCCCAGGAGGGGAAGGTCCCATCCCCCCAACCCGACCCCCTTTTTTTCTGTGCTCGCAACAAGATCTGCTATACCCCAACAGGATTATAGCAGTTCGATTCTGCAGTCTGTGAGGGGGTCGGTCGCTCTCTGCTAGCCATAAGGTTTGTAACAATCTTCTTATGTGTTGAAGCGGAATAGAAAGAAGCCATACATTCTTGAAAGAATCTCCCAAGCCCCTCTTTACCGATGTTCGCTTTCGCTTCAGCACCCCGTTGGTTCGTTCACATCAAGATGATACTTGGAAATATAATGTGAACAATCTCAATAATAGTTCTATGAACACTTATTCAAGTACAGGGTTTCCACTAGCGTTTACGAATTAGTATATCTAGGACATGAAAACTGACAAGAACTAGGCAAGCTTGCTGGCAGGAGTTCTCTCGTAGTTCAACGAGTTAAGGGAGGACTATTCGTGGGGGGTCGTGGAAGAATTGGGTTTGATTCTCTTTATATGCGATGTCCGATTATTTGGCAGTGTCGATCGGTTATGCTGTCGAACGTGGGAATTGGGCGGCTGGTTCGTCAGAAAAACAATACTGATACACTGCTTGTGAGCGGTAAAGAATCAATTCATTTTGCGCAAGAATTAGTGCATAAAAGGGTTCTCCCCACAAAAGAAACCCCTATTCTTGCTATTCTCCTAATTATTTGGATCTCATCACCTCTCGGACAAAAAAGAGGTTATTGGTTTTCTTGCTCCCGCTTCCTCATCTGCGCTCGTCAAGTCTTTTTGGGAGGTGAAACAGCAGTTGCGAAGGAAGGATCTGACGCAAGTTGGAGCTACGGATCGACAGAAAGCTAGGATTTTTCGTGCTTCTCCCTTCATATACTAAGGAACTAAGAAGTTAACAATCTCTCGGAGGGATACAGCCTCTCCCTTAGCCAAGGAACCATTGCCTTTCTTTGATCCACTTTCCCGAACAAGGAAGAGAACGATCATTTCGATAGTCAGCAGTTTGATCCTTTTTACCGAGAAGGTCTATGGTTCGAGTCCGTATAGCCCTAATTCCATTTTTGTCTAGACATTCTATTTCTTTTTTGAATATAATCGTTTTCATTTTCTCATTAGTACTTGTTTATGGATTGGTCGAGGTTGGTCCATCAAAATGAAAGCATTACCGCATGCTCATGTAAATATGTAGGGATAGTCAAATCAAAACAATAATTCATTCCGATAGATCAAATAACTATTTGTGAAATCCGTACTTGAAGCTATTCCAGTAATAGGATCGTCTTTGGTAGAGTTATTGCATGGAAGGCCCTTACAACAGTCCATGGTAAAAGGAATCTTCTTTTGACAGACCTTTCCTTGGGGTTGCGGCCTCTTGTTTTTCCTATGAAAAAATTGACTATTCACGGCACTGAATTTAAAGGAGATCGCCCCCTTCTCTTTCTCAATAAGAGTTATTGGTGCATAAAAAATAAAAGAGGTAGCACGGTTGTTGCTTGCGAATTACCACACACCTCATCCCATTTCACTAAGTGTAACATTCCCCGGTCCATGACCAATCCCTCGCTCATTTTGTTCGAATTATGGTTAATCGAGTGAGATAAGATTGCAAGTTGCGACTTCCATTCCCATCAATGGATTCTATTTGGAAATCGTGTTATTCGTTTCAATATGTGCTAACTTTTGTACATACCATGTTCTAAGGAATAACTCTGGGGAAGGCAGGAACTCCCGATGCAAACTTTTCACATCTATTCCTGACTTGAACGGCTTTCCCTTGCGGCGGCTTTTCCAAGGTAGAACAGAAGCTTGATTTTGATACGAAAATGAAGACTAAAGTGTGCGAAGTTGCTCACTCGGGACACTGTTGCGTTGCCTCGAGGGCATGGTAGCCCCGACTTCTATAGGCCCTTGGTTCGACGCAATGAATATGGTCGACTCATATTGAGCGAAAGCAATTTCCATGTTCATTTCTCAGGTCTCGAGGACCCATCCACATCATCTAACGCGAAATTGAATAGGACACGAACGATCGATTGTCCCTTAGGACTAGGACTGATAGGTACTTGCCATCTATCTAATAGCATCCGAGAATGCACTCTTAGCCGATTTTTTTCCAAGACGCAGAGAATACCCTTAGAGAAGGCAGAATTGGACAGATAGCTACTTTTCCGATCTCAGATGCGATATTGCTACATTGTTGGTGTTTTCGGATCAGATAGGGAACTTCTATAAAAGATCTTACCACTCATTCATCGTACTTATAAGTCAAAGTCACGACATGGGAGGCGCATAATAAGAACGTCGTGGTGGTAGTTGGCAGATAGTCAAGGCGAGCGGAGTGAGCTGAATAATCGAAGTGAGGTGAGATATATCGAAGGGAGGTGGTCGTTAGGGAGGTGATAGAAGTGAGATGAAGGCCTTTTTATGCAAGAACTTATTGCCCATTTTTCTGTCTTGGAATAGAAGGATATGCTCTCGCTCTTAAACTTTGAGCGACATAACTAGTCTTTTCTATAAATTCCATTTCGGCAGTCCACTCCTAACGAAACCATTTCTGATGGCATAGAGTAGAGGTCGTAAAGTGTTTCCAAAAATCTTTGTCCATCCGTAACGTACTCCAAGATTAGCGAAACATTGCACCTGACCGACAAAAGGCTATAGCACAAGAAAGTAGAGAAGCACGTGTCGATATGGTTCATAGGCGAAGTTCGGTATCCTAGATGGCTGGCCAACATAGTTCTCGTCAAGAAGAACGACAAAATGGAATATTGCAACGATTTCACCAACATCAACAAAGCATATCCAAAAGATAGCTATCACATTCGAAGATTGACCAATTTATCGACAACTCATCCGATCAGGGCATGCTTTACTTCATTAATGCCTACGCAGGTTACAGTCAGATCAAGATGCACCAGGACAACGAAGAGGACAACGCATTCCGTATTGTTATAAGGTTATGTTGTTCGGTCTAAAAAACGTGGGGCAACCTACAAGAGATTGATCGAACGAATGGTCCAATACCAAAATGGGCATGATTATAGATGCTTACATGGACGATATGCATGCCAAGCTTAAAAATCCGATAGATCACGTCAGAGACTTGAAGGAGATCTTCTCCAAATTCCAATGTTATAGCATGAAGCTCAATCCGGAGAGTGCGCGTTCAGTGAGCAGGCAAGCATGTTCCTTGGCTTCATGATAATGCAGCACGGCTCGAGACCAACCTGGACAAGATTCAGGTGATTATCGATATGAACTTGCCCCAGATGATCAAGGAATTCTAAAGGCTGACTGGACGCATGGCGGCCCTGAACTGTTTTCTGGTTCGGTTGGCAGATAAGTCCTTGCCATTTTTTCGAGCCATCAAGAAATCCAAGCCCCTACAGTGGGACGATAAGTGCCAACAAGCCTTCAAGCATCTAAATGAACACTTGCATGATTTGTTAACCATGTCCATGCCCGAGTTGGCGAGACCCTATACGTGTGTCTAGTTGTTAGCCTGACCGCCATCAGTTTTGTTATGGTGCGCTACAAGGGACAGCAATCACCAGTATACTTCATCGGCAAGACTCTACAAGAGGCCGAACTGGATTACAGCACGTTAGAGAATATAGCATTTGACGACAGAGAATATAGCATTTAACGACGTCCACACCACAAGGATGTTGAGGCATTATTTTCAGGCCTACAAAGTGATGGTACTCTAAGAGTACCCACTTGATCAATTCTTCGAGTGATTTGACATCATAGGGCAAATGCTAAAGTGGTCCATAAAAGTATCCCTGTATGGTCTCTTATACCAACAGTCCCTGCCACCAAAGGCCAGGCATTGACTTCATTGTGGAGTGCACTCATCCTTTATCCCACAGTACCACTAAGGTGTCAGAACAATTAGAGTTGCAGTCTCCCCCTCCGTAGACGCTTCACTTGGACAGCTCATCTAATTCTACAAACAGCAGGCCAGGGCTGGTACTAGTCAGCGTAAAAAAATAGATTAGACTACACTCTCCAATTCACCTTCTACGCGACTATTAACGAGATCGAGTATGAGTCCCTCGTAAGCGGACTCTGTTTAGTTGGGGTGCTCGGTATACTCCCCCTGAGAGTGCTCTCGGACTCCGAGTTAGTAGTCAATCAGATGAGCAGCGATTACCAAGCAAAGACCTAAAACATCGCCCTCTATAACCAAAAGGTGAAGCAGCTCGCCTCGATCATACCCCACATTATCCTCAAGAGGATTCCTTGACAAGAAAATCAGCGAGCTCACCAAGCTGACGTCGTCTTTCATGTCAAAGCTAATTCCAACAGCATACCAAGAAGAACTCCTAATACTAAGTTACTGAGAAGCCGAAACCTTGTAGGTAGGCCGACTGGACGAATGGTTTGAACGTCCATAATCTCTTATCTAAAAGGACGGCACCCTCTAGAACGACCCAGGAGAATAAAAAAAGGTCTGCATGTAAGCGATATGGTTCTGTTGGGACAGTGCAAAACTGTTCCGAATCGATTATATTCTCAGCGAGATTCACGAAGGAATATGCGGGAAACCATTGTTCCATCGTTGTAAAGGTGTCGACAATCGGCTTTTATTGGCCGACCCCCATGGTTAACGCATCAGACTTCGCAAAGAAATGTGACACGTGTCAAAGTACGTCCCAATTTTGCACCGACCGCCTGTCGAACTCACGTTGCTCAGCCTCTTCAATTCGATCCCGTTCGCCCAGTAGGGCATGGACATTTCAGTACACTGCCTGTCGCGAACAAACAACGAAGATTTGGATTCGTCATTGTGGATCAGTTTACAATGGGTTGAAGCAGATGTACTCACCAAAATCACCCAGAAGAAGATCCAAGAGCGTTTGCACCGCGTGATAGTCGCACGACAATGAAACACAGTTTAACAACAAAAGGACCAAGGCATATTGCACCCAATACGAGATCGCCTTGGGGTTTAGCTCAGTCGCCAAGCCTGAGACGGACTGCAAACCGAGGTTAGTAACAGAGAGATCATATCCGCCCTCAAGACCAAGCTAGAAGGAGTGGCCGCCCTCAAGACCAACACATGATACTCCCATCTGCCTCGCATTCAACACGGAAGTTGTAGTGCAATTAGAATTTGGAGCAAACAGCCACAGAGCCGACGCCGTTGAACCTAAGGGAAATGACAGGGGTCTGATCCAATCTAGACCTGCTCAAAGAACGACGCCACCGAGTGAGGCTCAAGATTGCAGAGTGCCAGCACGGCATGATTCAATAACACCACAAGAGAGTGAAGGGCGGAAGACTGAGGGTCAACAATCCAGTACTCAGGAACATGGAAAACATGGCCCGAGAAAGAACAAGTTGGAGCCGAGCTGGGACAGGCCCTAAATCATCACCAAGGAGATACGATCAGGCACCTACTATCTAGCAGACTCGCAGGTGGCCCCTCCCCCACTCTTGGAATATTAAACACTTAAATTCTACCATGTAACCTGAATAGCCTAATGAACAAGCGACATGTAGCTTTGAAAAGCTAGTGAATGAGTGAACTTATTTTTGATGCCACGTTTGATCATCAATAATCGATCGCTCACATTCTCGACTAGTTGGATACGGTAGGTCTTTCACCACCCACTCTTGCCACTTTGTCAATCTGCAAGGCACAGTCAGTTTACCAATCACCTGTTGTCCAACGCTTAAGATCGTGCGGCATGGTTGGCTTCACAACCACCTGTCAAAAGCACATTCTCTACTAGTTTGGTATGATCAATCTTGCACCACCGACCTTTGCTACTATGTCAATACACGAGGCACGATCTGTTTACCAACCACCTATTGTCCAATGCTTGAGACCGCGAAGCATAGTCGTCTTACTAGCCATTTGTCAAATGTACGTCTTGACTCGGGGTACAATAGGTCTTCCACCACCTACCCTTGCTACTATACTATTCGTGGGACATATGTTAGGTCATTGACAACGATAGATCAATAGGCATAGTCGGTGCCCTATGTCCAGGCCAGACATTCATGTAAACTCGCCTTCTCAGGAGTGAGCCAGACCAGTCAAATAGGCATTGCCTTCAGACATTCGTGTAAACTCACCTTCTCAGGAGTGAGTCGACCTATCGATCGGACAACAATTATGCTAACACTTGATTAGTTTGTGCAAGAAAAGAAAATGCTTTATTAAGATATAATACATCTCGTGAGCAGATATAAGATGAGTGAGTGCACTCAAGAATTTCAAAATGAGGACTACTCCTTAGAATCAAAGAGGGCATGAACGACGGACAAAACATTGGGAACCCTTGACCGAAAGAAAAAGAAGCCTAATGCTCCGTTAACACCCACCGCCAACGGTTGTGCAGTCTAGGTCTGGTGTTCTACATGTTGATACCTCGTTAACACATGTCGCTTCAACTAAGCGACCATGCCAAGCTTAGACTACCCACTACATATCCGGCCGACTAAACAGGGGGACTGGTCCCGGGGACGTCTTCGATGATCGTTGCTAAGTTGGGGTCGCTCACAGTTAAATTCGAATTATCACAAACGGCAGGAGCAACGTCACCTCCCACCACTTCGACTACCTTGGTGCCTCTTTGGAGATTTTCTCCTCAGATTGAATCATTCCTCGTCGAATTCAAAGTCTGGGTCCACCCTTGCAGCCAAGTTGTCACTTGCAAATGGCATGACATAATCACTACTTCCACAAAGTCATTTGTATACTTGGTGCTCGCCTTGTAGACATCAACATCTTGTTCCGCCTTCTAGAGGGTGATAACCCGTTTGGCAGTAAAGGAAGAGGGTTGTCTGATCTTTATGCTCAGTCTCCAAGACGAGCATGTCATACTTGATTCTCGGGTCATCCAAAGCAGCTAGTGCATCTAGGTGTGCTTGTCCCTCAATCTGGGTAACCACCTCGGTCGCATGTTACTTCAATTCGATCTTTTGAAGTTTGAGGGTCAATTTATTAAACTCAGTAGTCACAAACTAACTCATCATCGACCTTCTTCTTGGCCTCCTCGTACGCGTGAAGGTCATTTTGACTACTCTAACACTCTAGTATGTGGGGGCAAGGTTCTCCATCTCCTTGCTAAGGTCCAGAAGACGGTAGGACACAACAATTGCATGCAAGGCCAAAGAAAAAATATATATAAGTTCGTGAAGAAAATCGATTGAATCAAACAGCCAAATCAACAAGCGTCTAACGTGGCACCAAACATTGAAAATTGTGTCACGACCATAGACAGAGGTAGAGGTTCCATATGATTGCAGGGTCTTTCAGCATGGTGTCCCCTTATCCAACCTGAAGGTGAAGCGACAGTCAAGAACACACTCGGACCGCCATCGACAAGTACGATCGAACAGTAGAAGTGTGGAACTTGTTGGGATCCCGATGACGCCCGAAGTTCTTGACCCTAGCCTGAAGGGTGTTCTCATGTTCGTCTCCCGATGCACTGTCAGTGAACGACATATATTGGGAGAGCGCTTCAACAAGTCATCTTGAACCTCTCATCGAAGACGCTTACAAAGAATTGCCTCCGGTTTTTCGAGTCACTCTCTCTTGTCCACCTGGTAGGTCGGTCGACGACCAAATAGGTTGTCACGGTTGGCGCGACAGTATTGCATGAGACTTCTTAGGCCCCTTGAGCACTAGGACTCCGTACCTTACTCGGTCGGGAGGAAACTCCTAGTTGCAAGCTTGAGGAGCATTCTTTAGAGGGTTGCTTCCTTCAAAATTGATCGGCCTCCAACACTTGCTATATGGACATCAAGCCCTTCCCAGTCATGTGGTTGCAAGGGGAAACCAACTCTTGAGAAAGACTACCAACCGAAGGAGCAGCGATGTTGGTCTACCGAAAGATGCTCCCTCTAAGAACGCCTCTTGGAGATGACGACGGGCGTTTCTTTCCATTCATGCTTGCAAAAAAAGCAGTTGGTCAGACTCATGAAGCAAAAGGATATCAACACCATGCATTTGGTCGACGTCGATCAGTCGTACACTCGTACCGGTCATGACGTAGCGGCTTACCCGATCTCCCTTAGGTTTTTCTTTGTCACGATCTCGTACGTCTTAGATAAAGAAAACCTCGGATGAGCAGAGAACCTCCCAATGCAACCGAGCATCTCCCGACTTATACACTTTCTTCTCCGACTCGAGGGCTGAGTGATTGACCACCACAAGGTCAGGCATCGAAATCTTCTGGATCTTTGGACTTGATAATGAAGAAACGAGGCTTCCAAGTGTGGTATGACTAATGGATACTATACCGAACATCGAGTTGTTCGATCGGTGGATGCTATAAAAAGTGATCTAGTCAGCTCTAGCATTCGAAAAATGAACCTCGAAGAGAAGTCTAAGCAACTCCACCGAGAAAGGCACTCATGTGTCATAGAGCGGGGTGAGGAAAGGCATTTTGATCCTCCAAGCGTTTGGTGTCAACATGTTAAGTGCGGACCATAGTACTGAAAAATGGTGCAGACATTCGAATGTATCATCAGATACAGACCATTTCTCAGTAACTCGTCGTACACAAAAATCGTACTTACGTCATCGCAATGCATGACGGATTGTCGGTAGTCGAATAAACAGAGGTTATAAGTCTCGGTTGGTATGGAAAAGGTCTCGTAATAGCCTACCAGGTCCTCTCGAATTGTAGAGAACAGATATATATAAGTACCTTATTGGGCAAAGTGCCAACAAAAACGTTCGGTGCTACTCAAGAATCAGAGGTATTCAGGGGACACCTCCAAACGCGTCTGCTTGCACCGCAACGTAAGTAAAAGGACTAGACAACCAACCTCCAGCTCGGCCAGTAGAAGATATAGCAAACTGAGCTGCCATCCGCACGAATCAATCGCCTTCGTCGATGATCAAGGGTTCCATCGACAATATTAGTCTCTTCTTCATCCTCAAAGTCGGCTACCTGAGGTCAGAAGTAGTCTCCTGATCTTCCTATGACGAGTTATTGTACGAGTAGTTTATAGGACTCTAATTCGGAGTCAAGGTTCATCCCCTTAGGGGGCACTCGAATTGTCTGGTGAATCCTCATAACCACCCTACATATCGAAAGAAAAGAATAGAAGAAAAAGCTCTTACCAAATAAAGCTAAAGGAAGCACATCGGCTTAGCGACGAAGGAAGGAAGCATAGACTGGAGTAGCATCCGACTTGGTAGCAGAAGAGAAAGAAGCGACAAAACCGGTTCTCTTTCTTGGGGACCCCCTATATATAGTAAAAAATTGGCATTTGTGCTTCCTATGCAGTCCGCACATGCTTCCCAAGGATTTGACGATTCATATATCGGAGAGATTTACCCAAGTTACAAGGCATGTTCCATTGTTCAAGATCACGCCAACCCGTAACCCAATGTGAAATAGCAATAACTACAGGGACGGCTACCCTCAGACTGAAGATGGAGAAACAGACCGACGATAGTAGGGTCATATCCTTAGTAATGCTCGACCAAACCAACCGAAAGTTGCTCCGCTCGTCTAGGGACATTTGATGGAATATACCCCTTAGCCTGGCCCGAGCGAGGCGACCCACCATACTAGAGACTAGACAGCTGTAAAGGGGGAGGAGGGGGAAATTGAGTATTTTTGTCATCCGTCCCTACAACCTACAGTTATAAATACCCTAGTGATTGATGGAACATGTAGGCACATTCCTTCCTACTCACTTTTCTTATTTGAGCTCTCCCATGTTCCATTACTAATTTAAGCATCGAAGGGGCACCCGACCGAGCACTTTGTCCGGTCATTGCGTCTTTCATGCAAGAAACGGAGGATCCCAATACCAGAACATCCAAGTTCAAACCCAACGCGTAGCAGTTGACCAAATATAGTTATCACCTTATAAATACCCTAACGATTCATGGCACATTCCCTCCTACTAACTTTCCTTATTTGAGCTCTCCCATGTTTAGTTACTAATTTAAGCATCGGAGGCGCACCCGACCGATCGCTCTGTCCGGTCATTCCGTCTTCGCCTTCTATGCAGGAATAGAAGAATCCCAATACCGGACCATCGATCCCAAGGCGAGCGAGCATAGTTATCACCCTCTTGGGTCGGGCCAAATACCAACCTGCCCACATCCATGAACCGACTTTTGTTGTATAGCATGACGCTCCTCCAAACTGCAACAAGAAGTCAGCAAACAAACAATATCATGGAACTCAAGTAAGACAGACATGCATATTTTTTGTGGCAAGTAGGCTATTGCCTTAAAATTCTCCAAATAGCTATTGCCTTAAAATTCTTAACCACTAAATCTGTATGTGTTGTAAACCCGCTTGAACATTAGGAAGTACGTAAACTAAAGGTGATGTAGATTAATGACTTGGATTTACACCATGTGTGCACAAACACACTCGTGAATGAAGAATAGCTTGAATGATGGGTTGATATTTCAGCCATGAAGACTAAACGCATACACATGAAACACGAATGAAAGCACAGGCTGGCACTAGTAGATATGAATAAATTTGTGCATATATATTCCAAAGCAGATAAAATCCATAGGCTAGGAACAGAAACCATTTTAGTAAAAAGTAATATCTATGTAAGTTCAATTAGATAAGTTCCTTACCAAGAGAATGTATTTCCTCAAAGTCATTCAAATAACGAGAATTTGGAATAGAAGCATTATCCTCACTAAAATGGCTAACAGGTTTCCAAAACTGTGAGATACGTGAAGATGTCTACACAATAGCAGAAGAAAGAATGGAAAAAAGATCAGTGCAACAATTTCCTCAGACAAATCAAGAACAGAAGAAAGAATGCATAGAAATATAACTCAAAGATCTTCTAACCACGTGGTGCTTGAAAGCATCCTCAAAAACTGGGGAAAAGATTGATGGTGGTTCAGCAGCTAAATCCCTAGCTCGTTCTGAGAGAATCTGATTCATCCATATAAAATGGGGGATAGAAGTAATGTTCATATACTGAAAAGAATGAGTTGTCGATATGAGACCGACATAAACAAAAGCATACCCCTAATTTGTATAATTCTGATGATATTTCTGGCAAAGCATGAGAAAATGATCCTTTAGATGCGCAAGCCAGGTGAAGCAGGTGTATCTAGCATTTAAGATATAATATAATATATATATAAAAAAAAAAAAACTTAGTTCATGAATATAAGCCTTGAAATATTAGGGAAACAAGATATTGGAATACCATAAGGAGATCCCTTTTCTTGCTCTGAGATTCATTATCACCAGAAATAGAAGATGATGAAGCAAAAGATTCAAAATCTGAATCACAACTATCAACCTCTGTTATTTTCTTTTCGAAGATATGATCCTGCCAAAAGAACAAAACAAATAAGGTGTATTTACCTATGCCATACTATAAGACATCAGCTGCCAAAATAATAAAACGAATGCGGTAAATGGTAATTAACATTTGATAATCCGTATTACACAATGCAACAAATAATGGAACAATAATCTCACAAAAAATTAAAGTTAACATTCTTCTGTTGCTGATAGTGAATAAGGACACATCATCATGAAAACCAAGAATGCATAACATTCAGGAAAAGAACTTTCATTTTGTGATGTTATGATCTTCAAGTCATGTGAAATATCACATAGGAAGTAACATAGCAATCACAGACAGTATAGAAATGTTCCCCCTTTTCCTTAGTTCCATTCACAAATGAGAGCAGCTATAAAGGGGTTGATATACTGATAATGCCAGATTTCCTCTTTGAGATATGGCAAATCAAGATTTAGTTATTAGACATCCCCAAAACTGACCAATCCCCATCTGAACTACTTGGAGTTCTAGAGTTTAATAAAAAGGGGGAGGGGGGGATCAAAGAGGCACTCAGTCATTGATTACTGATAACTTCAAGCAACAGTTGAGCAGGATACAACCATTTATTAAACCTAGAAATAGCCTCTGATCAGGATAAGACTATTATCTGTTTCGTTACTTAGAGTTATGAATGAGGAATGACTCAAGGTGCTGATATCTATGAGATGAAAACAGCTTCTTTTCATTTATTGACACCAACACCTCAAAGCATGCCCCAGCAAATAATCTCTTATACTGAGGTGATTCCCACGTCTTCACAGTGGGGCTGTAATCTGAAGGCCCAAATAGTAAATGTGATACAGACAAGTAAATGAAGTTTGAATAATTTAGGTCGTTATCCTAGCCCATATGACAATGGTCTATTTGCAGCCGGATTAACCACATTTCTGCTGACTTTTCCAACAATAGGAAGAGGGAACACACCAGTACCTCCTTTCAGTTGTCGATGATTCAGTGCACTGACGTCCTTGACATATTTTCTCTTCAAAGAGTATGAAACCGGTCGTACTAGGTCCACCTTATGTATCTCGTGGAAAAAACATAAAAGAAGCATACCTTTTATCCCATCCTTTGAAGTAAGCACACGAATTCACTTCTCCATTCATCTGTAAGGGTCATTTCTTCAGTTGACCATGTCTTGTTTTAGAGCTATCCTTCAGGCTTCTTTAGGTATATTCCGATTTCAAGCAGACTGATCAACACAGACCCCTACCCTTTCCTAACAAACTCAACCATGAGTCTTCACTAGACAAGGTTCCATATAGTAGATAGTGGATTGATGAGAGAGCCCTACTAGTAGATAGCAGCAGCTATTATATATCAAAGTGTTATCTTGCAATACAGACTCTTAGCTATAGATAGTTATAATTTCGACGATGTAATACACATGATAAAGAATCTAATGAACTATTATAAATTCTTTTAAGATAAATGCTAAGATATTGTATCAGGGCTTTGAAAATTGCCACTAGTACAATAAAAAGACTATTGAATGGCACAAGCATCATACGCATGCACTATGTGCATTTTCTCACACATTTTCCATTTTACATTATGTGGTTTCTAGCACATTGCTCTTTGCTTTTGTTAGCTAAAACTTATGAGACGCTACAAAGGATGCTTCCAGGATTCGCGTCAAAATATTTTAATCGGGTTAAATGAGTTTGATTATGATTGGAAAAGAAAACAGTTAAAATAAATGTATCGACAGTCAAATTAAGCAATCCATACTTATATTAAGAATAAGCCAGTGTTCTAAAATCAGGCTAGGCGGACGCCTAGGCGCTAGGCGGCCGTCCACCGCACCGGAAACCCTCAACTCGGCCCTCCCAGGCGCCTGCCTGTTCGGTCCTAGGCGGGCCTTCGGCCAAGTCGGCCCCAGTTCGGCCAAGGCAGGAAATAAAAAATTCAAAATGTTCAAATTTTAAATTTCAGAAATATAAATTTTGAAATTTCAGATTTGAAATTTCAAAAAAAAAAAAAATCAGATTTCAAAAATATATATATTCAATAAAAAGTCAAAAAAATCCAAATTTCGTAAAAAAAAATTTAAAGAAAATTCAAAATTCAAAATTTCAAACAAAAAATTAAGTGCGGCCTAGGCGCCCCTTTGGCGCACCGAATCTGCCTACCGAAATTTATAACACTGGAATAAGCTTTAGAAAAAGATTTAAGAATAACCTCCATATACAATACATCTATTAAGAATTGCCCATGCATCCTATATAACAGTGCTATATCACTATATCTAGTCAACTACAGCGATCGACATTTTGTGTTGGTTGTCATTCAGTAATCCATGGAAGCGTATAATTGTAGAATAGCAGCAATCGGGGAAAAACACTATAGTAGCCATTACAATAGCTATATGGAAGACAATGCCAATGGACATAATTAAACTATCTCAAACAATCTATCATATTATCTCCAAAGGCACTGTTTTTAACTAACCATGATGCACTTTATTCCTATACATCTTCTTGTATTCCTAATTGTACATCCTAAAGTCTCATAATGTGTACTACGCTGTGAGTCATATGGTGTTCCCGGTGCACTTATTCACCCCCAAACCATCCCGCTCTAATTCCATTCAAGAACATAATCTCCAGCCTCGCCGTCCAAACAATTATACAACCTAGATAATAAATATGATGAGTTCGTTAAATCGTATATTAGTGAGTCAGTGTCAGTGTCAATGGGCTCAATTGAGCGAGCTTGATCTGCTCAAGCTTGGCTTGTCAAAATTTCATGCGCTTTAAGCCTGATTTGTGATTGAATCTAGCTTGATCTTCACCAAATATATCCATTCCTTCTATAGTAGCTGCTTCACCTTCAATCATATGAATTCTTGATGTTCCTTTTGTTTGGAAGTACTCGAGCATCTTGATCTTGGCATAATTAAAGTTCTTATACTTGAACATAGGGGCCCGCCTTTGCCCTTAACTGGTTAAAGCTATTTCGATAAACAAACAGAATTCGTTTATTTATTTGACTGCTAAGACATGTTTGCACAAAAAGAATGGAGGGATATATCGTATGGATCAAGATCCGCAAACCTGTCTTATTCATAATTGCTAAAATGTTCTAATAAAAAATAGAACATCTGGACAATGACTGTTAGATACCTATGAGGCTGCATGCACATAAGTAATAAATGTTTAGATATAGCTATAACTATAAGTTATAAATGAAGTGACTATAACTTCAACCCCTAATAAAGGTAGATAAGCTTTGCTCAAGCTTATCCAAGACAAGCCTGTTATCTAAAGCTTAGCTTGTATAAAACCTAGCTAATTTAACCTTGAGCTTGACTTAATAAGTAGGGCAAACAAATACGAGAACCAGTTCATCAAGTGAGGCAAGCTCTTCACACAATGAATGCTCATATTGACAGACATTTCTAGAACAAAAATCAGAATTGATCTCACTTGTTTCATATATTCTTGTAGAAGTCGTTTTCCTGTTTACATCCATTTCTTAGGAATTATAGATCCTTCCATCTAAAGCCTCAATGTGATAGATGGCTTTACCTGAGATTCAACCTTATCCAATGTAGTCATCTGAAATATATTTGTTGACACGGCACCATTTTTGTTGACAAAGCACGGAGCCTCGTCTTAAATGTACATAGTAAGTTCGTATGTAACTATCACAAAGAAGGAAGAACTAAATGTCAAAATTTGCATAAATCCACCGAAAGATAAAATAGATTCGTAATATTGAAGGCTCTTATCGTAGTTATCACATCATCATGTTCAATCACATAAAATAGAAAACAAAGTGAAGGCAAATTGTGTTTCCCGAAACCTGAAATTTAGCCAGTCAAGCAAGCTAGGACAGAAAAAACTAATATCATAGGCATGCCATATAGATCCATGCTAAAACATTAAATTGGGTATGAACTGGTGAAACTGTTCCGCAGTTTTAGCAGCAAACTTATGAGAGTTCAAATAGTATTATTGCACCAAGTAGAGGACCCATAAAATATATATAGCTATTGCATATTGCTTTAAACCATTATGCATGGTTATCGAGCACAAATTCGCTCACCTTATCAACTCCACCATAGACACCAAAATCTAGCAAGGTATGAAAGAACCTCTTGCACAAGGATGCTAAGACTTGCAGAAGGCCAGAGGAAATCGGGTAAATATGCAATACACAGTTCAGATCTGCACCTAATTCAGGCAACGCCTACTTCTAGTCAATGGAATATAATCTTTGGACAAAGGACATGCCCATAAGATACAAGTACATTATCCCATTCCACCTCTGTTAAAAGATTGGTATCCCTTGTTAAGCCCAAATGAACAAGTTTCTCGCTAAATCTCACTATATATTAGCACAGCCAGGAACCCAATCAACTGACAAGTGTATATGCTGGGCAATGGCAACACCCATGTCAGGGAGGTTACTCGGGTCACATTTACCCGTTAATGCTCAACTCGAACCCGGCCCATTTATAATTGACCCATTTAGGGTAGTCCCAGAACTGACCCATAAAACAATAGGTGAACCCGACCCAACAATTTTACTCGTTTAATTTAGGGCCAAAACGCTCAGAAGCCTCCTCTCCCCCTTCTTTCGCGTGTTTCCCTTCTCCCCCTTCCATAGAAACATCTTCATCCCTCCTCCCGTCATAGCCGCCCCTCGAGGTAGAAGAAGAAAGAGGGTAACGGCATGGTGTGTGAGAATGGAGGCTATGGGTGCTAACTGCTAGCGGCAGGGAATGGTATCAGGAAGACGATAGGGATCGTTGGCTGTGTTGGTCGGAGTCAAGGGAAGATCGTGAAGGAGACAGAGGTTGTCTATAGGATAGGGGTTGAAGTTAAATGGAGATGCCATGTAAAGGGAAGAAAGGGGACAGTTGTCTGTTTGAGATTTTGACTGATGAAGGTTGAGGTGAGGAAGGAGATGGGCGGGGTACGGCTTTCAAGAGGAAAAGGGAATGGTGGAGGAGGAAGAGAGAGCAGGAGGCGTTTGAGATGCCATCGGCTAGTGCACAGTAGTGAGGAAAGAGATGGATTGGGTTCGGTTTTGAGGAGGAAGAGGAAATAGGAAAATTGTATGGAGGATGATCTTTATGGTTGTCTGGGTACGCCAAATCTGGTTGGGGTAAAGTGTCGGATATGAATCAACTTGTTTAATAAATGAATGGCACCCGACCAAACACTGCACTGCAATGAATGCAGACAGGCCTATTTGTTAATGGGGTTAGACAAGAGACCATTTTATACCTCACTCAAACCTGCCTAAGAAGACAGGTTTTTTGAGTCGTGTAAATGTGTCGGGTCAAAATGTCAGACTTTAGGCCAACATTAGATTGGCTAATTCCAAAGACAATTCGATATACAGTTTTTCGTAATAGTCGACTGTCACCAAGGGTTCTTGTTGAAACTCCATGTCTTACGCACTATTTTGCTCCTTGTTTCTCCTCTACCTTGAGGCCATGCTCCAATACTGGAACACGACCTTCTATACCCCAAATGAAGTCAATTATAACCCACGGTCCTCCAAGATCATGATGGATATAAGAATTGCATTCATTTCTATGGCACAATCAAGGTTGTAAAAGGCATTAGGCGCTAGTCGGACGGGCACCGGACGCCTAGTACGTCTAGACGGACCTAGGCTGCCGCGGTTTAAAAATTTTAAAAAAACTACTGGAACTTGCAAAAAAAGTACATAAAATCCAATAGTCGAGGGTCAGGGGGAATATGTGGACGTCAAGATGGGCATCGGGCGGACGCCAGGCGCCTACGCCTAGGTGCCGCCTAGGCCGACTTTAGAACGCTGCATAATAATTATAAGGTCCAAATTGAACGACATTCCATGAGGACAATATTTTTTGTCAAAATATGTAATAATTATTTAGAATATTCAACCTTTTGCAAAAATCCATCACTTTTGTCAACACCCTAGAATCAAGCATATATAATCCTAAAGTAATATAGAAATAACAAACTGCAGAATAAATCTTATATATTAGTATAATCTTGGTCAATATTCCTTGGAATATTCAGTTACAAGGTTTCCCTTCTTTTCACACTTTTAGTTCACAGAAAATAAATATTGTAGAAGGTATTGCATTCCTCGCACTTGGTAACAGGGTAGAAGGGGGATATTAGAACATTTCACGAAAGTATACAACAGATAATCCCACACTGAGAGCAGGATTCACTTGCCTATGCAACTCATATATCATTTAGACTAGAAAGATATGATAATGATAATAGGTTATGATAGAAGAGTGATACTACAACAGCAAGAGAACCAGAAAATATGAATTGGTATACATAAATAATACAATCTTACCATGAAAAGAATTTGAAAAAAAATGCATAATTCAAACAGTTTTTCTACCTCATCCAGTGTGGTGTCAAAATCCTTCTCAGAAGGATCTACAGCTACTTGTAGATCATGAACAGTTGGTGATAACTGTGTGTTGATAATATCAGATTCTTTGTCCACAACAAGATTTTTGTCGACTTGAGGCAGTATACCTTGTTTTGCAGCATGCAATACTTTAGATTTACTCTTCAAGAGATGCTTCTCTTTAACTGTATTTACCACGTTAGCCGGAGTAGGGTTATCTAACAAGTTTTTGTTTCTTTCTTTGTCATAAATACCAGATTGCTCTCTGAATAATCTACCAGAGTAATCAGTTTCAACTTTTGCTACATAACCACCCCATGATGCTTTGTCACCATATTCACTGTAAAGATCTATGGGAACAAAAGCATATGATTTTTCAAGAAAGCAGCTTTTGTCACCAATAACAGGTGTACCCTCATAAAGTGGCTGATCCTTCGCATTAGAGGCAAGATTGTGTACCTGCCAAGCGTAAATGTATGAGAAAAGAAAGCAAAAATCATATGACGCACCAGATGCTACATAAGAATAATACCAATATTTTCACAGTGGCATACCCTCAAACAAGAAATGAAAGAAGGAGAATCAAACAAAATCAAATGGTTGCAGTGACCAGCAAAACAAATAGCTTAAGGTAGCTTTGAATAGTAATCATGCTGAATATCTGGTCTTACCTAGGATTGAAGGTATATGCAGTATGGAGGGAAGTTCAAGGTAGGTAAGTGGGTGCGAGTTCAAATTTGGTGGTTCTGACCAGCAAACTAGGACAAAGATCAGGTCTGAGAGGTGATTCCGATAGGGAACTGCAGCCTGGGGCCCAGGACACTCAGTTAATTAGTTGAATGTCTATACTGAAGGTAAATTCCATTAGGCTTTAGGAAGGTCTCAAAGCTACAAGAAATTAACTGTTTGTACCTAAGGTGGATTCCATTAGGCCTTCACAAAGCCCCAAAGATATATTACATTAGGCTTGTAATTCTAAATTGTAGATCGAGTCCAAATATGTGATCTGCTCCGTGAAATTTTGACATTGGTAGAGAAGCTAGAGATAGGATCAAAAATGGAGTCACCATAGGCTGAAATATTCTCATATTTGTGATAGCAAAATCTGCAGATGGCAAACTTTGGTTTAGCTTCTAGGACAAGACCCTGACGAGGAAAGTTTATGCTTGGTATTCTTGTGTGATGGTATTTGGAGAGCATACTTATAAGTATTCATGTATATACTCCATATTTAGTTTCATATCGGAAAAAGTCGAGGAAAGGTGACTCACCCTCACCTATATACGGTACTATGTTTTCCCTAATTGAATAACTCAATCATAACTTGACCCAACTTCTCAACGTGATAACTTTCCAACCTAGCTCTCCTACCATCCGAGTGTTTCTCTCTCTTGCAGTGCATTGTCGATGGCCTTTAAATCAGTTGGACATCAAAAATGTCTTTCTCAATGATGATTTAGCTGATACTGTATATGCAACAACCTCCCCGTTGTTAGACTACAGGGGAGTTTTTTGTTTGTCATCTCCACAATCATCAGCTGACGATGGTTCTTTTGGTATATATTGATGATATTATTATTACTTGTGCAATGATATTTCTTGGACCTCCAATGGTGATTCTTATGCTATTTTTTTTGGGGGGGAGCGATATTGCAAGCAGTGGTGATTCTTTTCTCTCCACAACTCACCAGATCATCAGCTGACAGTGGTTCTTTTGGTATATGTTTATGATATTATGATTACTTGCAATGATATTTCTTGGAACTCCCAAGGTAAAACCGTAAAATATCACCTTTCAGCTAATTTTCACACCGGATTTTGGTGTCTTATGCTATTTTTTTGGAGGGTGGGGGGGAGAGTGATATTGCAAGCAATGGTGATTCTTTCCTCTCCCAGAAAAAGTATTTTATTTTGCACGACTCCATATATCTGGGTTGTAGGCTAGCTAATACTCCTATAGAGGGTAATCTGAAGCTCTCCTCTCCTATCTCTTTTTCTGACTCTCTTGCCTAATCCAGATTACTATCGTCGCCCTGTGGTCAAACCAATATATTTGACCATCAGGATTGCTATCGTCATTTTGTGGGCATGTTAATATATGGACTCTCTTGCCTAGTTACTTGATGCAGCAAGAAACAAACCGTAGCGGCCCTGCTCTTCTGTTGAAGCCGAGTATCGCTCGATGGTCCATATGGTTTCTAAGCTCACATGTCTGAAAGGTCTACTCACTGATTTTGGTGTTGCAATCTTTTTCAGCTCTTTTCTATTATCACAATCACATAGCTATTCACATTGCCGAGAATCCGGTTTCCCATAAGCGCACCAAACAAATTGAGGTGGGTTGCCACTTCATATAGGAGAAGATCAAGTTTCATTCAATTCAGATCCAGTATATTTATGCTTCATCTTAAAACACTCACATCTTTACCATGGCCTTGTCTCGCCCTATTTACCTTCACTTTCTCTCCGAGATAATAGCTCTCGACATCTACGCTCCATCTTGCAAAGTGTTCTTTTATATAGCCTATCTTTGGAAAAGTCTAGGAACACCTATATATTATATTCTACTAGTGGATAACCCGTGCCATAATGGCACGGACATGAACCCAGCCTTCTCGACGTAGGCGTGCAGGCACAGGGCCAGCGCCAGGGAGTTCCGGACGGAGACGCGGCCTCCGAACCGGCCTAATATTTATTTAAATACATGTACTGCTTAAATATATTTATTTAATATTTATCAGGTATTGTTCTGTATTTAAATTCCTTTAATTTCTCGCTAATTATTTTTCTGCATTTTACTTTCTGCTTTTACTTTGCTTTTGGGGTTCGGCCCGAGTTGGTTTATTTTCCGGCCATTGGGTGGATCAACATGAACCCACCTACCACCACCCCAATTTAAAGTCCCAAACCCTTTCTCTCTCTTCATTACTTCTCCTACTCCATTACTCTTTTTCTTCATCCTCCATAACTCTCCCCACCTACCCAGCCGCATAGGCAAGTGCCAACTTGCTTCATGATGGAACCCCAGTATTGTTCTTCCATCATCTTCCTTACTTGATCTTAAGCCTCTTTAGTATTTAGTATTTGCAATTTCCAATGCTCATTTCATGTAGATCTAAGTTTAAAGTATTTTCGGATTTCTTGAGTGTTGATCTAGCTAACCTTGTTATTTTCAAGTTTTGATGGTTCCATATTGTAGAGAATTTCGTTCTACCCCATTTTGACCTATGGAAGTCCAGATTTGGACTTGGAATGAAGGATTTAGGGAGCGTGGAAGCAATGGCTTCCATGGTTCTGTTCTCGAAAAATGGAGAAGAAGAACAGTGCTGAGCCGCATGGCTTGCACGGCCCAGCCGCATGAACTTTATTAGCCGCATGAGAGTACTTGACCGCATGGAATTTCATGCGGCAAGACTTCCAGCCGCATGAGCTCGCTTGAACAATTGCCGCATAGAACTTAGCAATTCTGAGCCGCATGGCACTTTCCCCAGCCGCATGAATCTTTCTATTCTCGGCCGCATGAGCTTGATTATTTCTTCAGCCGCATAAGGCTTATTATTTCTCAGCCGCATAAGGCTTATTATTTCTTAGCCGCATGAAACTTTCTATTCTCGGCCGCATGAGCTTGATTATTTCTTCAGCCGCATAAGGCTTATTATTTCTTAGCCGCATAAGGCTTAAATACTTAGCCGCATGAGGCTTATTATTTCTTCAGCCGCATAAGGCTTATAATTTCTTCAGCCGCATAAGGCTTATTATTTTCCAGCCGCATAAGGCTTATTGATTCCCAGCCGCATATGCTTTGGTGATTCCAGCCGCATTGTTTTCCAGCCGCATAAGGCTTATTGTTTCCCAAGCCGCATATGCTTTGGTGGTTCCAGCCGCATAAGACTTATTGTTTCTTAGCCGCATAAGGCTTATTGTTATTTCCTAGCCACATGACTGAGCTTGAACCCCAGCCGCATGAGACCTGATTCTTGGACGCATGGCATCGAGCCGCATGGAACCCCATTTGTCCGGCCACATGAACTCTAGCCCATAAGGCCTTTTAGTTGATTCTTGTCCCAATTGACATTGATTAACATTGATTGTTATCTTGGCATTAATTAACATTGATTGCGACCTTGACTAATAATTGATCATGTGTTCCTAGTTGGAACTAAGAGACTGGCTAGTCGTCTTATTGAATTGAATGAATGAGACACGTTCATATTAACTATGAACTATTGTAATCGATTGGCCGATCCCGAATATTGACATATAGATACATGCAGGCTTCAATTTATTTATTTATTATACGAAAGCAGCATGTGTACTTTATGGTCAAGACATGGTTATTCCGTGGTTAATTTTGATTGTTGCATTACGCTATGTAAGACCTACAACCTAACCACACGGGTATCGTTGTAGAGTTGTGCATATCGTACCCCGTACAAGGTACTCATTCTGAATGACCATGATCCACGGCATGAAATTTCACTCAACATAGAGACTATTAAGTTAAATAAAATAATGATTGCATGGAGAGAATGGATTCCCGAGTTCTTACATGGCAGCCCTCTTTGGGACTATTAGTGCCCGACAGGCCGGCTAGTTCCCACAGATACTGCAAATCTGCCACACGGGCAGGGAGCGGTATCTGCTTATATTATTGTATATTGTATATTGATGACGGGCGTCCCGCTGGGACTCGTCTAATTCATGATTGGCGCAATTGATCGACTGGATAGACTAGCCTTGCTTGCACATAGTAAGAACTGAGGAATCCTTTATTGCATATTTCTAAGGTAACTTAGAACTCACAGTAGCGAGCCGTAGTAGTTGCACGGCCGTTTAAGTTGACTTGTTTGTGTACTGTACCTACTCTATTAACTAACTGAGATGATCAGAATGTCAGGACATGACGTGCCAACTTCTGTCCTTGTTTGGTTGGGAGGTAGTTCGAAGTGTCGTGATGTTATGTGAATCCCAGTAGCAAGCAGAGATCTATTATTATATTCTCTTATTACTGGTTCAATTCCTCATATCGTGCTTCCTTGCGGTACTTGCTATTAGAGGTCTAACCTCTCTGGTTTTGCATGGCCAGATTTAGAGCCGGTCCCCGAGGATTCAGCTTACTTCCACCTCCAAGATGGTCAATACTAGAGGAATGATCGCAGGAGGACTCGAGTGGGTTCCTTACTTCCCCGCTCGTTTTGTTATTTACTTTATACTTTGTCGTTTGGCACCGACATGTTAGTCGGATCGTCTTGTACTTACTTTTACATAATTGTAACTAAGTCAGGCTGCAGCTGATAACAATTGTGTATACTTTGCTACATCATCGGGCTATGTTTTGTAAAGCCAGATATCAAAAACATTTTGACTGAGCGTTTGGGATGCCTTACTGCTTTATCTTACATGTTCTTTATTTCTGTTCCTTGTTTGAATGATTGAGACAATAGATGTGAAGTGACCATAGCGAGACTTTCATGTAGTATGCACCCCCTTGTCTTGTAGACAGCATTGATCGTATTATAAGGTATTCTTCTACCCGTAATACGTAGCTGGCTGAGTCATTCCCCCGCTCTCCAGTATTCTGGTTCTGGGGCGTGACAAGGTTTCAGTGGTGGCCCATGCAGGTCTGATTTCAGACTTGTTGGGTGTTTTAATTTATAGGATGTCTCAATCACACATGTTCCCCCGTGATCTCATGATTCATTGATTCTCAACCCTAGCTTGACATTCCAGTATCCTTCGACTTCATTGATCCTTCATGTCCGGTCGTTTGATTGCTCTCTTGTCCCTTTCCTTAGGGGCACTTCGTCTGCATCTGTCAGGGTTGGACAGCAACAACAAGAGCAACATGGACAACATAACCAGGTTGGTCAGCTACAAGGGCCAGTGCTACTTCAAGAGACTATCCAGGAAGAAGTGATAGTGGAACCAGCAGCTGGACCGCAGTATCCGGAGGTTCCAACACCGCCAATAGTTCCACCTATCCCTGTGGAAGTAGACACACCAACCCTTCTGGAGATCATGAGAGGGATGATGGCTACTCAGCAACACCAGATGTTGGCCCAGCAGCGCATGCACGCTCAGTTGCAAGAGCAGAATGTACTACTCAACCAAGGATTGCAGACGGCTTTGGAAAGAGGGGCAAGGACAGATTCAGGAGCATCAACCAGATTTTGCAAGTACAACCCCCGCCGTTTCGAGGGCACGGAAGATGCCATCTCAGCAGATGCATGGCTTAAGGATATTGAGGCTATTCTGACGGCGGCTAAGGTACCGGCAGAAGAACGTGTGGATCAGGTGAAGTTGTTACTTCAGGATCTCGCACGTGATTGGTGAGAATCAGAGGAAGTAGGCATCAGACGTCCTGTTGCTTGGGACAATTTTACTGCAAGATTCAAGACGAAGTACTATGGAGTTGTGGCGCAGTTTGAGCTACAACAGAAGTTTATCAACCTCAAGCAGGCCGGCAAGACAGTAGATGCTTATGCAGCAGAGTTCTGCAGATTGAGTAGGTTCGCCCCAGAGATGGTAGCAACAGAGAGCCAGAGGGCTATGAGGTTCCAGCAAGGGTTTCATCTTGAACTCTTGCAATTGATAGAGGGGCACAATTATCAGACTTTCGATGAAGTGTTAACGGCGACCCGGAGGCATGAGATCACCATTCAGAGGATCACGGCAAGGACTGGAGGTCAGAAGAGATCCCACAGTCAGATTGAAGGAGGAGGGGGAGTAGCGGCCCGAACAACGGTACCGTCCCTTGGCATTCGCATTCACGATGTGGCAATACGAGGGCCAGCACCACCACCAAGACAGCAGCAGCAGCAGCAACAGAGGAAGAACCAGCAACCCCCAACGGGCTGTACTGTAACTCCCTAAATCATATTTGGTGATGTTTTGAAATTTTTCTAAAATATTGTTTTTATAGAAAACATGTTTCTTTAATAAAAAGAATTTTTATTCTAAAGCAGATTGTTTCTCAAAATAAAATTTATTCCCTTAAATGAGATTAAGCATTTTGTTATTATTTTGGCAAATGATTCTTGTTAAGTTTCGTGGATTAATTTGTTTTTAGTTATTAACGGTTATTGATTTATAGATGATGGTTATGAATTACTGTTGATTTTATTCTTAATTATTAATTAGTTATTATTAGCTAAATCTGTTTTAGTTTGGAAAAGTATTTTGAATACTAGTTGACGTAATGATTTGATTTACGAATTGTTGAAACAAATTTTGTAGCTAAATTCTACTACATGGTAGTTATATTGATTTCACTACTAGTGATTACTTGATTGTCTTATTAATCATTTTCGAAATTATATATTAAATATTAAGAAAACTGATTTTATAAATTAATTAGTAACTAATTCCGTAATTAGTTGAGACTAATTATATTGGTTAAATTTTGCTAATCCTGTTATTAGGCTAGTGTAATTCTGTTTTTTGAAGACTGTTGGATCATCTGTTCTTTTCGAAAACTATTGGAGGGAATTTGTTGATTTATTGGAAAAACTATTTTGAATTTGAAATCTGTTTTAAAAACTATTGGAGGGAATATTTGGTTTTGGAAAGCTGTTTTGAAAATCTGTTTTAATTTGAAATTACAATTCTGTTACAGCTATTCTAATTTAGCCCCAGATCTGTAATTATTTACCTGCCACTGCCATTTTATTTTACCCCCAGATCTACCCTAATTTACCTACTGTGCCACTCACACACACATATTATTTTACTATATATTACACGCAGCCCAATGCAATTCTGACAGCACAATACACTCCACTCAATTCTCTCCCTGACACGTCACCCTCTCTCATCTCTCTCTCCAGTCTCTCTCTCTGTCCTCTCTCTCTCCTCACTGGGAAGGGCTGAGCTCAGCCGAGCACCACCGCCGAGCACCTCGCCGGAGAGCACCGCCACTGGCGATCCCGGCCATCGACCGCCGCCTCGATCCTCGTGCACCGCTATCAGCAGTGAATCACCTCGATCCTCGCGCCATGCCATCAGTACGGAGCAGGGAGCCTCGAAGACCGCGCTGCCACCTTGGGCCGCGTGCACCGCCAGAGCGCTGCCTCGACTGCAGCGTCACTGCCATCAGTGGAGCGTCTTGGAGACCGCGCCACCGCCATCGGCACTCGAGCGCCGAGCCACCGCCTCTGTGTTCTCGCAGACCGCGCCACCATCACGAGCAGCGAGCCGCCGTCGCTCGCAGGGCCAACATTCACCGGAGCTCCACCTCGCCAGGATCGCCGTGGATCGACTACCCCGTCAGGCTGGTGAGCCCCTCTCGATCTACTCGAACCCCCTTTTCTTCTTGTTTTTCTAGGGTTTGGGTGTGGGATTGGGGAAGTTCTTCAGATCTAGATTCTAGGGTTTGCTAGAGGGAGATAGGAAGTTCTGAAGGAAGCAGACGAAGGGAAGAAGAGAGAAGAGCAATACTTAGGGTTAGGGTTCGGGTTTGTGACTGTGTGGAAGGAGGAGTAGCGGCCAGTGTAGAGGAAGACCTAACAGCTAGGGTTTCTTGGTTAGGGACCGGTGAAGTAATATTAGGGTTAGGGTTTCGGGCTGGAGGAGGTGACGAAGTTAGGGTTTCGACCCAGGCTGAGGAGGAGAAGTCGGTCGGCTGGAGTGATTGACCTAAAAACTAGGGTTCGACTAAGAGAACCTGGAGCTAGGGTTTCCTAGCTAGAGGAAGCTGTGGCCATGGAGAGAAACACTAGGGTTAGGGTTTCTCTTGGCTGGTTGAAGGAGGTGAAGAAGACGAGAAGTTTCGCCGAAAGACGAAGGGGGGAAGAAGGAAGTGGAGGTTGGAGAGGAGAAGTTGGTCGGAGAAGACCGGAGACGGAGCCTCTTCGCCGGGACGGAGGCTCGTCTGCTGGAGAAGATGGAGAGCTCTCTCAAGTCTCCAGGGGGGGTTGCTTCGCCGGAGCAGATGAAGTTTCGTCGGAGAAGACGACGACACGTCAGCTCTTCTCTCGACTCTTCGGTGGATCTGGAAGAATCCAGTGAATGGGTGAGGAGAGAGAAGAAGCCAGTTAATATCTTGAGTCAGTGGGCCGGGTCTCGGGCCAGTGAGCGGGCTTGGATTTTGGGCTGATCAGTTTAAGAGGAAATTAAAGTTTTTATTAATTATCAGAGATTAGAATTGTGGGCTGGGTTTTCGGGCCAATGGTTTGGGCCATAAGGCCGGGCTGGTTGAGTTTAGAAATAATTAAGTTTAATAGAGGATTTGATTAATTCTGTGGGCTTTGAAGTCGGGCTGAGTCTTTGGGCTTATTTAATTGTTTAAGTTTAAATGTTTTAACAGTGAATTTATAGTTAGATTTTGGGCTTGTATTTTGGTATTTAAATTTATAGTTATTTAATATTGTAATATGTAATTAGCATAATTGGTTCTGGAATTATTATTATATTAACAAATGTTTACTCTAAATATATTTTGCTAGTAAGAATATTCATAAATAATAATTAAAAAAATGTGTTTCTAAATTATTTTGGTAGTAGATGTATATGTTCAAGTTCTAGCTATTATTTAGATGATATTATTTGATAAATTTTCTTGCTAATATTGTTATCACTATTACTTTAGTTTATAAAATAATTTCTTTGCAAATAGAGCTTAAATATTATTAAGCTAGTAATTGTTCTATATATGTAATAAAGAGTATTTTCACTAAAACGTATTTTGATCAAACTATAATGTTTTCTAAAATATGGTTAGAAATAGTTTAACTAGCAGTTATTCTGTGTATAAATTTTTCTAACACAAATGATTTCTTACTAAAATATAATTAATGATATTTTCAAGCTATATCGATTTTCTATAATGTTAATAAAACATTTCTTAGTTTATTAATTAAAGACTTGGTAAATAACTATATCTAGCTAATGTCATTATTTCAAAAACCCTAAATAACTTGTACAAATATAACAGGTGAATCATTGCAACCATGCAGTACTACTCTCGTGCAACAAAACCGAGGCAAGTACACTGACTTGACTTGTACCTTGTTTTCTGTCTTACCTTCATGTGCCATGTTCTCATATCGGACACGAGATACACACGATTGTCTTGTACCATTGTTCATTGCTTGTGCGTCATTGTTATTACGGGATTGGGGGAAATATTAGCTTTTGTATGACCACACCCAACATAGGTATTGTAGATAGCCTAATCGTACACTTCACGTACGATGAAGCCGTACCTTGTAGAATTGATTGACTCATTGATTGATTGATTGATTGCTCCTAAGCCGGTCACACATTAGTTATAATATTTCAAAATTGTCACAATTGCATATTGATTGTCGTGATTGATTGCCTTGTACATTGATAGCCGTGTTCATTGTCTAGCATCTTGATTGTCATCCATTGCCTGCAGTTTTTACATTTCATTTCTGGTACCGCAGTTTCAGTTTCATTTCATGTTCTAGCATTCTGGTATTCTGGTTTCACCTTGTACTCTGGATCACAGATTACATTGTATATTGTCTGGTCAGGGTTGTACTTTGCTCTTTTCCTGATAAGATCGTTGCAGGTGAGTGGAAGATTACATGGAGCTGGTGATTGCTTGGATATTGCAGCTTTTTATTTCAGTTTATTTTTCTGGATATTGTATCTTAGAGATTCATTATCGTATATTTTTCATTGGACCGGATTTGTCTCCGGCTGAGTTTGTATTTAAAACACTTGATGGATATCGGTGATTTCTGGGAACGTTATAAAAGCTGTGTTTTGGTTTACATTACATTGTGACTTTGAGTTTTCCTTAGTATTGTACAGCTTACTTCGTCGTGTCCATCGACGAAGGCTGGACGTGTCCGACTCGTATCCGATTATTCGGGAGCGGGTCGTGACATGCACTTATTGTGGGAAGGTAGGGCACACTAGAGATGTGTGTCGGACATTGAACGGACAGTGTTTGATATGTGGAAGTCCAGATCATCGAGTTTCCACCTGTCCTATGAGTTCGAGGTCAGGAGGACCAGTGCAACAATTTTCTGCTCTGCCAGCACTAGGGGCAGGCCAGTATCGAGGACCAGCGGTGGCAGTGAGACCGTTGGCACAGCGCCCGTTCATGTCGCAGGCTCAGATGTTTCGGCAGCAGGGACCGCCGATGCAGCAACAACACAGACCACCCCAGCATCACCAAGGCAGGGGCCAGCAGCAGCACCAGGCTAGGCCGCAACATGGGAACCAACAAGGAGGTCGAGGGCAGGCATTCACTCTGTCCTTGGAAGAGGCATTGGCATCGGGAGATGTTGTGGCAGGTAACATTCTCGTTGCCTCATATCCCGCAGTAGCATTGTTTGATTCGGGAGCATCACACTCATTTATATCTGCACAATTTGCAACATGGCTAGGAATGGAGTTCGAGGCATTGCCAGGGAGGTTGAATATACTCACTGGTAATGGGCTCGTAGGAGTTAGTAGAGTTATTCTAGCGTGTAGCGTTGTAGTTTGTGGGCATTCCTTACCTGCCAGGTTGATAGAATTTCATGTTGAAAATTTCGACGTTATCTTAGGCATGGACTGGCTGAAAGACAGTCATGCGACAATAGATTGTCGTAGATGGAGTGTATCTTTTGACATTCCAGGCATGAAGAGGTTCACCTTAGTCAGATCAGCGACAACTCAACAAGAGCAGGGAGTAGTAACGACAATGGAAGAAGTTCTAGTTCCGAAAGTAGTTGAAGAGTTTCTAGACATATTTCCTGAAGAACTTCCAGGTCTACCACCGGTTAAAGATATTGAGTTCAGTATAGAATTGGTACCTGGAACTAAACCGATATCAGATCGAGTTTACAGAATGGCGGATTCAGAGCAGGCCAAAGTATATCAGCACATAGAGGAACTGAAGGAGAAGAAGTTCATCCAAGCTAGCATATCACCATAGGCAGCACCAGTGGTACTTGTGGGAAAGAAGGATGGGTCATCCAGATTGTGCATCGATTACAGGAAGCTCAACGCGGCAACCATAAAGAACAGGTACCCACTACCCAGGATCGACGACTTGTTTGATCAGTTGAGCAGAACTAGAGTTTTCTCCAAGATAGATCTTCGTTCAGGGTATCATCAAGTGAGGGTTCGGAAGGAGGATATTCCCAAGACAGTGTTCAGGTCGAAGTATGGGCATTATGAATTCTTAGTAATGCCGTTTGGTTTGACCAATGCTCCAGCAACATTTATGGATTTGATGAACCGCATCTTTATGCCATACTTAGATCAGTTTGTCGTTGTGTTTCTTGACGACATTCTCGTATACTCTGCCAGTGAAGAGGAGCATGAAGATCACCTCAGGAAAGTGTTACAGGTTCTGAGAGAGAACCAGTTGTATGCCAAGCTCAGCAAGCGTGAATTCTAGACGGATCACATTTCATTTTTGGGTCACATCATATCAGGAGCTGGAGTAGCAGTGGATCCCAAGAAGGTAGAAGCAGTAGAGACTTGGCCAGTACCCAAGACCGTAGCTGATGTGCGGAGTTTCTTGGGATTGGCAGGATAATACAGAAGGTTCGTATCAGACTTTGCGAGACTTTCAGCACCCATGACCCGCTTGACACGGAAGGATGTACCATTCGTCTGGTCGGCAGAATGCCAGGCATCATTTGAGAATCTGAAGCAGAAGTTGATATCAGCGCCTATTCTTACATTGCCAGTTGGACCCGAAGGTTTTACAGTATATTGTGATGTGTCAGGGAAAGGACTTGGATGTGTCCATGTTATGCAACATGGGAAGGTGATAGCATACGCATCTAGGCAACTTCGGGACCACGAGAAGAATTATCCAACTCATGACTTGGAGTTGGCAGCAGTAGTATTTACTTTGAAGCTATGGAGGCATTACTTATATGGTGATCGAGTGGACATATACACAGACCACAAAAGTCTGAAGTACGTCTTTACGCAGAAGGAACTGAAGATGAGACAGAGAAGATGGTTGGAGTTGATCAAGGATTATGACGTGGAGCTCAAGTATCATCCAGGCAAGGCTAATGTGGTAGCAGACGCTCTTAGCAGGAGAGGCGGCGCATTTATGTTGACGACACAGAAGCACATCTTAGAAGACCTTCAGGAAATGGGCATCGAAGTTATACTTCCTAGTGATGTAGGAATTTTGGCAAGTCTACAAGTTCAATCTGACTTGGTAGACATGATCAAAGCAGCTCAGGCGCAAGACCCAAGGATTCAGAAGCTTAGGACAGAATGTGAGTCAGGACTTAGAAAGGAGATGCAAATCCATGAAGATGGCACACTTAGATTTGGATCACGTCTATGTGTGCCTAGTGGAGATATCAGACAGGAGGTTATGACAGAAGCTCACAGTTCTCAGTATTCTATACATCCTGGAGTGACCAAGATGTACCAAGATATCAAGCAGCACTTCTGGTGGAACGGGATGAAGAGGGAGATAGCTAGATTTGTTTTCCATTGCTTGGTATGTCAGCAAGTGAAGGCAGAACAACAGAGGCCAGCTGGATTATTGCAACCGCTTCCTATCCAAGAATGGAAGTAGGAGCATATTACCATGGACTTTGTGACCGGTTTACCGAGATCACCAAGTGGTAAAGATGCTATTTGGGTAATAGTAGATCGGCTTACAAAGGTGGCACATTTTCTTCCTTTCAGAGTAGGGCAATCTACAGAAAAGTTGGCAGAGTTGTATATGCAACAGATAGTCAGACAGCATGGAGTCCCTGTCAGTACTGTGTCAGACAGAGATACCCGTTTTACATCACATTTCTGAAAGAGCTTACATCATAATCAGGTACCAAGTTAAGATTTAGTACGGCTTATCATCCACAGACGGACGGGCAATCAGAAAGAACAATTCAGACTTTAAGATATGTTGCGAGCTTGCACCCTAGATTTTGGAGGGTCTTGGGAGAGTCACATGCACTTAGTCGAGTTCTCGTACAACAACAGTTATCAAGCCAGCATCCAGATGGCGCCATTTGAAGCACTATATGGTAAGAAGTGTAGGTCGCCACTAGCATGGGATGATATCGGGGAGAGGAAGATGCTAGGCCCAGAAATGATTGTTCAGACAGTTGAAGTGGTTAAGGGAATTAGAGAGCGACTTCGAGTTGCGCAGGATCGGCATCGTCATTGGGCGGACCAGCACCGTAGGCCGCTAGAGTTTTCTGTTGGGGACCACGTGTTCTTGCGGATCTCACCTACTCGTGGGGTCATTAGATTTGGCATTCACGGAAAGTTGAGTCCGCGATACGTGGGCCCATTTGTTATCCTTGATAGGATAGGCGATGTTGCTTATCGTTTATCCCTTCCACCTTCGTTACTAGAGGTGCATGACGTGTTCCATGTATCTCAGTTACGTAGGTATGTGTCGGACCCAAGTCATGTCCTTGATCATTCTGAGCTGGTTGTTGGTACCAACCTATCTTACGAGGAACAGCCTATGTCCATTTTGGACCGAAGAGAGAAGATACTCAAGAACCGAACAATTAGCCTTGTCCAGGTTGCTTGGGGTCATCACTCTTTGGAGGAGTCAATGTGGGAACGTGAGGATGATATCCGATCACGATATCCGCACCTGTTTGACTCACAAGGTATATCTCTTTCTGTATACCTTGATTGTCTTAACTCATGCTTGTCACCCTATGAGTAGAATTACTTGATGTCGTAGATTGTTAAACATAGATATGTTATTTGCTATTTGACATTGTAAAACGATTGCTTGCTCGAATTGCTTGTACTTAGATTAGTTTAGCTCCGATGTTTCTATCCTGCTTGGATTTGAAATTTCGAGGACGAAATTTTTCTAAGAAGGGTAGAGATGTCATTTCCCGTTCCCAAAATACGTATTTTAAATACATGTACTGCTTAAATATATTTATTTAATATTTATCAGGTATTGTTCTGTATTTAAATTCCTTTAATTTTTCGCTAATTATTTTTCTGCATTTTACTTTCTGCTTTTACTTTGCTTTTGGGGTTCGGCCCGAGTTGGTTTATTTTCCGGCCATTGGGTGGATCAACATGAACCCACCTACCACCACCCCCATTTAAAGTCCCAAACCCTTTCTCTCTCTTCGTTACTTCTCCTACTCCATTACTCTTCTTCATCCTCCATAACTCTCCCCACCTACCCAGCCGCATAGGCAAGTGCCAACTTGCTTCATGATGGAACCCCAGTATTATTGTTCCATCATCTTCCTTACTTTATCTTAAGCCTCTTTAGTATTTAGTATTTGCAATTTCCATGGCTCATTTCATGTAGATCTAAGTCTAAAGTATTTTCGGATTTCTTGAGTGTTGATCTAGCTAACCTTGTTATTTTCAAGTTTTTATGGTTCCATGTTGTAGAGAATTTCGTTCTACCCCATTTTGACCTATGGAAGTCCAGATTTGGGCTTGAAATGAAGGATTTAGGGAGCGTGGAAGCAATGGCTTCCATGGTTCTGTTCTCGAAAAATGGAGAAGAAGAACAGTGCTGAGTCGCATGGCTTGCACGGCCCAGCCACATAAACTTTATTAGCCGCATGGGAGTACTTGACCGCATGGAATTTCATGCGGCAAGACTTCCAGCCGCATGAGCTCGCTTGAACAATTGCCGCATAGATCTTAGCAATTCTGAGCCGCATGGCACTTTCCCCAGCCGCATGAATCTTTCTATTTTCGGCCGCATGAGCTTGATTATTTCTTAGCCGCATAAGGCTTATTATTTCTTAGCCGCATAAGGCTTATTATTTCTTAGCCGCATGAATCTTTCTATTCTCGGCCGCATGAGCTTGATTATTTCTTCAGCCGCATAAGGCTTATTATTTCTTAGCCGCATAAGGCTTATTATTTCTTAGCCGCATGAGGCTTATTATTTCTTCAGCCGCATAAGGCTTATTATTTCTTCAGCCGCATAAGGCTTATTATTTCCCAGCCGCATAAGGCTTATTGATTCCCAGCCGCATATGCTTTGGTGATTCCAGCCGCATAAGGCTTATTGTTTCCCAAGCCGCATATGCTTTGGTGGTTCCAGCCGCATAAGGCTTATTGTTTCTTAGCCGCATAAGGCTTATAAGGCTTATTGTTATTTCCTAGCCACATGACTGAGCTTGAACCCCAGCCGCATGAGATCCGATTCTTGGCCGCATGGCATCGAGTCGCATGGAACCCCATTTGTCCGGCCACATGAACTCTAGCCCATAAGGCCTTTTGGCTGATTCTTGTCCCAATTGACATTGATTAACATTGATTGTTATCTTGGCATTAATTAACATTGATTGTGACCTTGAATAATGATTGATCATGTGTTCCTAGTTGGAACTAAGAGACTGGCTAGTCGTCTTATTGAATTGAATGAATGAGACACGTTCATATTAACTATGAACTATTGTAATCGATTGGCCGATCCCGAATATTGGCATATAGATACATGCAGGCTTCAATCTATTTATTTATTATACGAAAGCAGCATGTGTACTTTATGGTCAAGGCATGGTTATTCCGTGGTTAATTTTGATTGTTGCATTACGCTATGTAAGACCTACAACCTAACCGCACGGGTATCGTTGTAGAGTTGTGCATATCGTACCCCGTACAAGGTACTCATTCTGAATGACCATGATCCACGGCATGGAATTTCACTCAACATAGAGACTATTAAGTTAAATAAAATAATGATTGCATAAAGAGAATGGATTCCCGAGTTCTTACATGGCAGCCCTCTTTGGAACTATTAGTGCCCGACAGGCCGGCTGGTTCCCACAGATACTGCAAATCTGCCACACGGACAGGGAGCGGTATCTGCTTATATTATTGTATATTGTATATTGATGACGGACGTCCCTCTGGGACTCGTCTAATTCATGATTGGCGCAATTGATTGACTGGATAGACTAGCCTTGCTTGCACATAGTAAGAACTGAGGAATCCTTTATTGCATATTTCCAAGGTAACTTGGAACTCACAGTAGCGAACCGTAGTAGTTGCATGGCCGTTTAAGTTGACTTGTTTGTGTACTGTACTACTCTATTAACTAACTGAGATGATCAGAATGTCAGGACATGACGTGCCAACTTCTGTCCTTCTTTGGTTGGGAGATTGGTTCGAAGTGTCGTGATGTTATGTGAATCCCAGTAGCAAGCAGAGATCTATTATTATATTCTCTTATTACTGGTTCAATTCCTCATATCGTGCTTCCTTGCGGTACTTGCTATTAGAGGTATAACATCTCTGGTTTTGCATGGCCAGATTTAGAGCCGGTCCCCGAGGATTCAGCTTACTTCCACCTCCAAGATGGTCAATACTAGAGGAATGATCGCAGGAGGACTCGAGTGGGTTCCTTACTTCCCCGCTCGTTTTGTTATTTACTTTATACTTTGCCGTTTGGCACCGACATGTTAGTCGGATCGTCTTGTACTTACTTTTACATAATTGTAACTAAGTCAGGCTGCAGCTGATAACAATTGTGTATACTTTGCTACATCATCGGGCTATGTTTTGTAAAGCCAGATATTAAGAACATTTTGACTGAGCGTTTGGAACGCCTTACTACTTTATCTTACATGTTCTTTATTTCTGCTCCTTATTTGAATGATTGAGACAATAGATGTGAAGTGACCATAGCGAGACTTTCATGTAGTATGCACCCCCTTGTCTTGTAGACAGCATTGATCGTATTATAAGGTATTCTTCTACCCGTAATACGTAGCTGGCTGAGTCATTCCCCCGCTCTCCAGTATTCTGGTTCTGGGGCGTGACAGTGTTGTATTGGACCTCCTATAAGTATCAACAACAGTTCTGACAATTTCTGGTCGGAGCACAAGAGTATTTTCTTTCAGCACTTCAGAAAATGTTATAAGATGTTCACAAATATGTATGAAGTCGTAAGAAATGAAAGGTTAAAGCTTAATGATATTTTCATTGATTATCATGTAGACATATGTTGGTTTTGGTGAATCTTTGCCTAATTGCATGATTTCCATGGAATTATGACATGATAATTGTACATAGGTACATGATATTGGATATCAGATGAACTCATATCAATTAGAGGTCAACAAACAGGAAACCAATACCAGACATATGGGGGAGAGATGACATCATGATGGTATATAATAAAAATTCCCTTCATATATGATATGTATTAAAAAAAAATCAGAGTATTAATATAAATATAATAGACTTAGTCCTTCGAATAATTTAGAATAAGATTTTATCCATATACATATGTTAAGTCATACTAGAAACTAATGAAACATATGTATTTTATCTATAACCGGGTTTAAACCAGAGTGAAACCCATATTAGGCCGATATATTGGCTAGTTGGTCCGGTATATCGGCCTCTTTGGCCGAGATACCTCTTTGGCCGAGATACCGGCCGATTTGGCCTGAATATCGCCAATATAGATCATGACCAATTTTTTCCATACCGGTCACCACTATTGTAACTGTAGCCCTTCGAAAACATCATACCGACAATATACCGGGCGGGCAATATGACCAATATCCTGAATAGGTGATAGTTCAATATCCAACTTACTAGATAGGCTTTAGGTTTTACAATTGAAGCAAAAAACGGAAGTAGAAAACATCAAGCTCACATTTATGCACGTGCTGGAAAAAAAACTCACATTTATGCCAGTTTAGACTATATTTTAAAAGTTTTGGCCAATTTCAGCTTTTTTCAGGTAGATTTGGCCAATTATGGAAAATTAAAGTCAATTTCATAAAAAAGATGTATGGACAATTTTGCTAAGATTCAGCCAATTTCGGCCATAATTTCAGCTATAACAACCTGTGTGCAAGTTACACGGCATGGTAAGGGCACAACAATCTGGACACGAGGTTGATTTGGAGTGTCCATTGCATTTTGTAGTAGTGTCCAACACAAATTGGTAGGGACGCCGATCGGATTTTCAGAGTGTCCATGCTACCTAGATAACAACCCAAGATAAAGTCTTCCAATATTAGCCCGAGATCAGGGACATGAACCGGTACCGGTTTTAAGGTGCAGTTCCAAATCAATTCAGCTCAATTTCAATCAGTATCAGCCCGTTTTCTAAACCTTCATACGTCAACCCAATCTCAGCAGGTGCGACTAAAAGGTCTGACCTTTGCTCTTTCATAAGAGAAAAAATGGAGGTTTACGACCTTAGGTAGGTGGTTGCTTGGAGGTTTGATGGATAAAATGTAACACACAAACAAATTAACACAAAATCAGAATTCCATGACTTCAACCAGATAATGCTTCTAATACCAGGAAGTTTAAGTCATAAAAAAAAAATCCAGAGCATTGTGTAAGTTGACTCACAGATTCTAGTGATTGTACAGCTGATGCAATTTCAGATAGAAACTCTTGTGCAGCCTCTACAAGATTGAAGATCATCACTCTACCTTCTCGTGCATTAATGGTTGCCTGAACAAACGGGAAAAAAATAGACAGATCAATCAACTTTAGATGCATATAAGACACGCCAGAAAGTATATCCTTTGAGATAACAATCTATGTAGGTTGTACACAAAATTAAGGCTGCCGCAAAACAAGCACCAAACAACAAATTACATTATGGTAATTAAAGACAATGCAGTGTCGAAGCTATGTTGCCCCCTCTCAAACAATTAATGTTCCAAAAAAAAACATGAAGCGATGAAGGGTACTTAAATTTGTGTTCAATTTAGCAATTCTAATTATTAGTTGTTTGAAGGCCTTTGGTTCTGATAACAGACCTACCTCAAAATTTCTTTGCTGACGTTATTTCTTGGATTTTTATATGATACACGCTCGAATGGCGATCATCTCGGACATTGCCTAATTATGAGTATGTTTGGAATAAATTCATTTAGGAGGAATTGAAAAGGACAATTTAATATACTTATAAAATATATTGTAATGTGTGCCTTCCATACATATCGGACTCACATAGGATGGAGGTTTGGCACATCGAACAACACATATCAGATTGAGGTTTGACATACTGGATAGAGGATATTAGACGATATATCGACGATATGTAAAATATTGGGCATTCATAACATGCACCTAAAATATGTTCTCCCATATATAGATATTGATGAAAATTAGTTTGAATGGTCATCTTAGCTTAGTGTCACACTAACTAATGAAGTAGTTACGTGTAATCAGTTTTACAAACAAACTTGTTATAAAAGGAAATATAATAAAGAATATACTTATCTTTATACTAGGCAAAAATAAAGAATAGAGTAAGATAATCATAAAGATCCCTATACTAAGTAGAAGGTTAGAACAAGAGAAAAGGAAGAAAAAAACAAAAACTATACTGTGAGGAAGAACATATTTACTGTAGTTGGTAATGACCAGAGACTTTGAGCCAACATAGCTGCCAAATTCTCTGATGGCCCACTAGTGACAATGAGAGGAGATATGGGAAGAGAGACTGGGGGGCCAGGACATCAATCGGGCATTGGAGATCAGGTTTAGATTGTACTACTAGATCAACGGATAGGATTTTACCAATCCTTACACATTAACACTGTACAACCATATTTTACACATATTGCCTAGTCTAAATTTTATTTCGATAGAGGCAGATTTAGTAAGTCTGACACGATATATTGGATGGTATTTACCGAAGAGCTTTGCTATGCCTACAACCAAAATTTACAACCCTCCTACAACCCGACACGTGTCGGGCTTCGATTGGAGGAGGGGAAGAAATGGTGGGGCCGGGTGGAGCCCATGTAGCAGGGGGGGGGGGGGGGGGGGGGGGGGTGAGTGGTGGTGGGACTCGGTGGGACCCATGTGTAAGGGGTGGGAGAGAGTAGTTGTAAGAAGGTTGTAAGAATTTGGTAGTAAACTTAGCATTTTTGTTTACCGAAACAAACAAATGATTTTTTATGCATATCAATGTCCCTTACAGATCTGAACCCAACATGGCAGATTTATGTGCTTAATGTGTTTATCAATATTACATAAAGCACTAATCTGAAAAAGTTTTGGTGGGGAACCCTCGACTGCAAGGTTTTAAGTTCTTGGCTACTTTCGCCCAATTTTTATTGGGTTGGTACTGTCCGATCTGAAACCCAACCCAAAACTCTGTTATATCTGAACTAAAACTCATTAAAAGAACATCCATGTCATCAACAAATATTCGGAATCTGTTGTCCCCATGGAGTAATAAGTGTCTTGCTCTATTTAGGGATTTCAATACAAAAGGAACTAGGGAAATTCTATATGTTAGAATCATAGAATATTATATATACGTGTATAACTTTGAAACAAAATTTCATAGATGTTATATTAAAATATGTATTCTTTAGTGGAATGTAAAATTAAATACAATTATATAACTTAGAATGAAGTTATATAAAATTGTATCGCTTGATATAAAATAGGTGTCAAATTCGTAGATACTTAGTAAGTTGTGGTTACTATCAATAGATAATTAATTTTGTTACTCATAATGTTAATTGCTTCATATTCAGTAATTTTGAATATGTAATGGATTCAACAATGTTGTTATAGGTGATAAAACTAGTCAAAAATTAATAAAAAAATAAAAATATGGGGCCAAACTAAGATGTATAAAGGCCCACAATATATCACATCATGAGAGCAAGGTTTGAAGTAATAGTAAAAGTATCAGTTTCGGTTTTGAACCCTTCTCATGAACATAGTCACAATATTCATGCATAGTTATAGAACGGAATTCATCCGCAAATAATACATTAATTCACGAAAATACGCCAGTTCGCAAACTACTCGTTATGTTCGCAAATAAAACGCGAACTTCGCGAATTATTCATGGATAATAATATAATATAACTTCTTTGAAAGTTTAATGCTGCTTTTGATGTTCAGCATTTTAAATGAGAGATTTTAAATAGGAGATTTTAACTGGAGATTTAATTGGCAATTCTCTTAATGAGGGATTTTAAATGGCGAAAGAGTGCTCCTATCATTGTGAGGACACATTTTATGGTTGTATTTTGTTAAATATTAATATTAGTATTAGTAGTATTGGGATTTAGTCCCACATTGGATAGAACAATAGTGAGAGGGTTAGCCTTTCAATATGTAACTCCCTCATCAATAATAATTATTCCATTATTCCTATTCTACATAGTTCAGAGCCTAAACCCTAGCCGTCATCCACCCCCTATCTACTAAAAACCCTATCGTCCCGCCACTCTGCTGCTACAGTACCGCCTGCAACAACAGTACCCCCCCCCCGGGCTACAGTGTCGTTGTTACAATACCATCCTCCCCCCTTTATTTTTCTTGCAGCCATCGTCATTGACGGAGAAAGACAAGATATGCCATGACATGAAGTTGCTCACGTTGAGGTCTTGCTTCACTGATATCCGTCGTTAGAGGTAATATGCGGTCGATCTCATCAGTCATAGCCTTAAAAGTCCGAAAGTGATCCTTATGAGATTTGTCTTCCTGATTTGCTCGGTATACACTAACAACCGAGTCGTAGATACGAGACAAAATGCGTCTGCCATCAAACGTCGCCGCCAGGACCTCCCATAATTCCTTGACTAAATCCGTATTCTGAACCATGTCTTCCACCGATGGTTTCATTAAATTCATCAACTGTGTAAACAGTCGACTGTCATATGTCTCCCACTGCTCAAGTATGGGATCAGTCTTTGCTGGAGGGTTATCAGTCAAATGTTTGGACAACCGCATTTTCCGAAATGTCTTCTCGACCTTCTTTTGCTATGTCGAGTATCCCTTTGGTCCGTCCAACCGTCGATCGACAAGTCGAATCGATAAAACCGTCATGCCGGTGCCCGTTGGTCCCGCCATTGTGTTTTCCACGCTAGTATCTGTAGTACTGCTATTCGTCTCAGTGTATGTCATCCTTCAGTATTCCTGATTCGACCGTCGGTTTGATCTTTCCAACTTGATACTCACATCAACTATGCCAATGCGCTAGAAACGTAGTCAGACCCGGAACGCACATAGGAAGCAGAGATTTGAGTGTGGATCACACAAACTAGGACAGTGAGACAACCCAGGTTACTCTCTGTTAGATCCCGATGTGAAGATCAAGTAAGGAAAGAAATAAAGATTCACACAAAACAAGCCACTTGTCTGATCTTTATTAAATTCCTGAAGCCGATGTTGAGAGTCAGAGGTTCCAACAAACAAGTCATTGTTTATCCTCTGAAGATCCCAACATTTTTTCGGAAGTCGATGTAAAGAGTCAGAGGTTCCAGCAAACAAACCATTGTTTACCCTCTGAGGATTCCAACATCTTTTTCTTTTTTTTCTTTTTTTCTTTTTTTTGGAAGTTAGGATTTTTAAAGAGAGGTGGCGGCTAGGGTTTGGATAGTGCTAGGGTTCATGGTTAAGTTTAGGGTTTGGAAAGGAAAAGGGCGGCGGCCGCAAGGGAGGGTAAAGTGTGTCATTTGCAGAAGGCCCTCTACGGTCTCAAACAATCACCTCGTGCATGGCTTGGTCGATTTACACATGTTGTTACTCAATTTGGTATGTGTCAATCAAAGAAAGATCATTCGGTATTCTATACATTAGCTGGAAGGATACTACTTGGTGTCTATGTTGACGACATTGTGAGCACAGGAGACGATAACTAGGGTATTACAGGACTAAAGAAGTTTCTAGAAGACCAATTTCAAACCAAGGATATGGGACTATTGAACTACTTCTTGGACATTAAAGTCACACGAGATAAGCAGGACATTGTAATGTCTGAAAGAAAGTATGTGCTGGATATACTAAATGATGCAGAAATGATACAAGCCAAGGGAGCAACCTCACCCATGGATCCAGGGACAAAGTTACGCATAGACGAGGGAGTCCTGATGACCAATCCGGATCAATATCGTCGAGTAGTTGGAAAACTAAACTACTTGACGGTCATGACTCGCCCGGACATTTCCTTTGCCGTGAGTGTCGCAAGTAATTTATGGCCTCTCTACGAGTTCCACACTGGCATGACTCGTCCGAACATTTCTTTCGCCGTGAATGTCGCAAATATATTTATGGCCTCTCCACGAGTTCTATACTGACAGACAGTTCTCAGAATTCTGCACTATCTAGTCCAGAATCAGAAAAAAAAATTTGGATGGAGAATCATGGACATACTCATGTTAAGTGCTTTACTGATGCTGAATAGGGTGCAAGCCTGACAGATAGATGGTCTACGTCTGGCTACTCGGTATTTATTGGTGGAAACTTGATATCGTGGAAGAACAAGAAGCAGAGGTGTTATATCTAAAATATCTTCTACAAGAGCTTGGATAAGAAGCAGGATCTAAAGCAGCAGATATGTGGTATGATAACCAGTCTGCTATCCATATTGCTACGGACGAAGCACATTGAAATCGATATTCACTTTGTCCGTGATGAGTAGAAAAAGGGGATGATAAAGTTTCACCATGTGAGGACCGGTGATCAGATAGTCGATATCTTTACGAAGTCTCTTTTGGGTCCTCGAGTTCAATTTCTGTGTAACAAGCTGGGCATGATTGATATCTATGCTCCAGCTTGAGGGGAGTGTTAAGTATTAATATTAGTATTAGTAGTTGGGCTTTAGTCTCACATTGGATAGAACAAAAGTGAGAGAGGTTAGCCTCTCCTATATATATGTAACTCCCTCATCAATAATAATTATCCCTTTATTCCCATTCTACATATTTAATGGACAGAATTTTCGTAAGTGTTTTTGGTCAAGAGTTAATGCGAATGACAACTAGAAAATATGAAACAGATATTTTGAACCGAATGTACAAGACTTTTACACATAAATACCTTAAGTTATACCTATCTTCTAGTGGGTCCTTAGCACCATACTTCTCACAAAAACTTACCTACATACCAACTTTTGCTGAACATTTACCGAATTTTCCGAATATTTTCCGAATTCTAAACTTTTCAACCTTGTTGAATTATCCCCGCTCGCTGAACTTGTGACTATGCCCATGAGTATGGGTATCGTCAGTTTCGAATCAAAGTTTCCGTGTTCTTCATTTCAAAAGCAAAAAAATAACAAAATATTACATAACTTTAAAAAATGTAATACATTTAGGCATAATTGTATGTATTATCTGCTCGTTAGTTTTGAATAGAACAATAGATAATGCCTTTTATTTACTTGCTTTTAGACAATGTACACACGTAACACATAGTTCTTAATGGAATAATGATGGATGAATATAGTGAATATATTTTATTTTTTTGGAAATGGTAATTGTATTACAAATGGCTACCGAAAGGCCCACAACTTAGCCTGAAGGCCTAATATTCGGTCTGAAAGCCGGCACGAAGGCCCACAACCTGGCCCGCACCCGGCCCACAGCACCCACCAGCTACCACTTTAATTTCCCACCACTTGAAAATTAAAGTGCTTCCCCCAAGGCGTGAACCCACAACCTATGGGGGGATGACTCCCACCATAGCCACTTGAGCTAGAGGTGCCTATTGAATATAGTGAATATATATATATATATATATCTTCAAGAAATGGTAGTGGTTACAGTGTGTCCACAAACTTCCTTATCGACATTATGTACCATATCAATCTTAGCCACAATTGAATCATTATGTTGAATGTTGATACTGTTTACACATATTCTCTTTTTCTATCAACCTTTTTTCTCTGCTGACTGACCGGGCAAGAGAACCCCAATGACTATCGTTCAGCATCACCCCAGTATCCCTAGGGATCAGTATCAGGTCAGATGTGCCAAAACGGCTGATATTGCAAAGCTTGCATTAGAGAAGCAACTAGGTGCTCGTATCCCACATTGATGTTTTCAGCTTTTATATGAAAGGGTCATGGTTTTAGAAGATGAGTAAATGAGGCTGGAAGATGGACTAGAGCCTAGTACAAGTTATCTAAGCAGTAACATGTTTGTATAGGATAGGCAAAGGAGACGAGAGAAAGAATTAAAAAAGAGCCAGAAGGAAAGCAAAAGAGAAGTAAAAAAAATATGAACAAACAAGGACAGAAACATATCCTTCCGCTAGCTCCCTCACGACCTCCATTCACCAAGACAAGAATGGAGATGAGGAAGGAGAAGCAAGAGAGTGGCATAGTGGAATATCATGAAGAACGAAATGGAGTAGGCTGTGTAACTTTACTACAACCACCTAATTGGGCATAGATCCAATTATGCAGGCTCTAGTTTATAAACAAGCCTCAATACAGCACTTCAATGGCCTGATGATCCACCTAGAAGTGTGGCTCAGCATGGATGACTGCAAAATAATCATCGCTACTTTGGACCATCTTAGCAAGCAGACTGCAAAGGACAAAGTAGAGCACCAAGTTGGCAAGCGCCTAGACCATCTTTATGACTATGGTTCACGTTTGAAAATGCATATCAACTGTCTTGGATCTAAGCTGTGAAAGGTTCGATCTCCAAAATCATGAAGTTAACATTAGTTCAAGAATCACATTTAAGGGATGTTTAAGGGCTTCCAACTCATACCAATTAATTGTGTAAAATCCATGATTGACCCAACATTTCAAAAAAAAAATGTTGAAACTAATGTACAAAAGCTCTGCAAAGCTAAGAGATGCTAAATTTTGAAACATATGTGCTAGGGCACTAAGAAGAGCAAAAGATGCTAAGTTACTATTAGTTATACTTGAAACAAAATTACACTGATAAATGTGGTTGCAAAGAAAAGAAATGAACAGGAAAACACTTGGAAAATACATTTACTCAAACGATCATCTTTGGGCTAAAAGTCCCTGTTTGGAAACCGGTTCTGGAAACTTATTATGAGCATCGGCATCGGCATCGATTTGGTAATTTCATACCAGAATATGTTGTTATTTTCAAAAAAAAAAATATAATATAAAATATTTGATATATTTGAACATAATTTTATATATTATTTGTTCTTTCTCGTTAGTCTTAAATGGAATATTATTCAACATTGTTGAATCACTTGCCCATAATAGATAATATTGTTTAGTTACTTGCCTTAACACAGGTTACAACTACAATAGATCCTTTTTGAATGCAACAATTTTAAGAGGGATGAATGTAGTGAATTTATAGATATACAACTTTGACAAATGGTAACAATGGTTACAGTCTATGGATAAGGAACCTTGTCGTCACTCTAACCAAGGTTCACATCATCGATATCGGAATCAGTCAACCCTTTCTATGAGTATCGGTAATGGAGGTTTCAGATCGAAGTATTGAATTCTTCATTATGAAACCAAAAATGAGAAAAAGTATTTTAAAAAGTTATACGAGACGGCCGATGTATATCAGTATGGGCCAATAATGTGAACTATAACTGTAACACGTCAATCTTTGGCACGAGCGAATTATTGTGTCGACAGTATTCTTTTCCTTCTCTTTTTCCGTTTAACTTTTCTCTGCTGAATTGGCCAAGAAAGAGAAGCTCGATATCAGTATCGGCCACTATCAGTAGGGTTCAGTAACAAATCAGGACATGCCAAAACCAATAAAATAAGGCCGCTACGTTTTGGTATCATCTGATACTACAAACTATGCTTTCAATGTCATGGGACCATTTGACTTAATCATTGCTAGAAAACTTGCTTGGAAGGATCAACATATAATTTTGTAAAATTGAGAATACACTAATAACAGTAAATTTTGCATGAAAAAAAAAAGAGGATACTCAAAAGACCACAAACTCAACGTCTAGAGTGTGAATTTGTACATAAAAATGCTATAGTCAGAAACTGGAATTAGGAGGTCCTTGAACCTGATCAATAAGCAATGAGAGAAGTCGATCCACTTCTTCCTTTGATAGACCTTTCTCAGGTAAAATCTGTATCTTGGGGCACTTGTGAGGATAGCCAGGTAAGAATCTGAGTTTTACAGTGTAAAGGTTAGGAAAACAAACACATAAGGAAGAACTTTGCCTGCAGTGCAACATTTCGACCTTACTAAAAGACGGGCTGAAACATTGAGATCCTCATCAACCATGTCATTTGAGCGAGGCCTGCTCAGTTTTCCAATTCCTATTTAGTACCATAACAGACACTCTAAACCAAAAGTCAGAAGCCTCGATTTAACCACAAGTGCTGCTCATCAGTGAGATACCTTATATTTATGATAACAAATTGAGTATGATGTGATTCAGAGGCAACTTCGATGTCATCTCCAAAAATTGCAGCCCTGAAAACAGAAGCATTAGAGTACATGAAACTATCCATAGAAAATATCCACAATCACAGACTCAAAATAGCATGTCAACAGTTTATATTTGATGAGGCAAAAAGAGCAGAAACAATCTTTAATTGATTAAACGTGTTTATTTTACATCATTGACATGAAAGAAACAATCTACAAATTTACTACAGGAGAATCTAATATATAAATGCATAAATAATCCAAGTTAAGAATTTGATATCCGTGCCCATATTTGTATATGACACTTATTGGACACAATACTTTTTTGGTACTCCTGTCAGATATGGCTCACCCATGTCTAGGCTCCAAAGTGACCTAAAACATAGTTGAAAGTGATCTTTGGCATGTTCCTAACTGTATCAAAACACAAATGAGAGATGAAAAAGTAACATTTCTTTGTAGTAAATGCTTTCCAGAACTTGTCCAAACATAGTTTAATATAGATATTACTAAGATCTAATGTGAAAAATATAGACACAAACATGTTTTCATGCATATATAACCATATCCATATCGCAAAGTTTTTAAAAAATGGCGTATTCTGGATTCATACAGTGTTCGTATTTGAATCCATGTCCATGTCTATGCAACCTAAAATAGAAGCTATTTACTTACTAAGACAATTAATAAATTAAGTTTAGATAAGAAAAGAGATCCACATATAGTATTCATCTTGCCTAGCTTGAGAATGTTTTCTCTCGCCTAGCTCAAACATTCAAAAGTTAAAAACTGCCTCCAGTAACTACAGTAACCTTTTACAACTCTAGGAATTTCCTTGAAAGAATGAACACACCAAGAGAAATAATATATTTGTTGTCAAACACATACTGACATGAAAAAGTTACGACATTGAGACACCAAAATATACACAGCATGCAAGAAGTGATGCCGTGTCCATATCTAAACTCCATTGTGTTCTTTTTTCATGGCATATATCCTTTCCTAAAATTAGAACAGTCATAAAGTATGATATGTTTTTCACATATAAATCCATTAACAATACAATCTCTCATATGTGGTACGAATTGCAGCATGTTTGGCGCCGTTTGGCAGATGTTCATTTTCCCAAATGGCCATTTCTGGCAAGGTTTGCAGTATCCTTAGAAACCGATATTGAAATCACCGAAACTACCCAAAATGACCTATTCAAAAACATAGGCCTACTTTGGGAGCAGAGGTTAATAAAATGGAGTTAGGTTTATTTTGGAGTTTTGATATTTGAAATGGTGAAACTACAGTTACAAAACTAAAGTTATACTCAAGTTAGGAGGTGTTTGGAGTTTTGTAAAAAAAAGAAGAAGAAAATGGAGTTCCACAAAATCCAAAAAAATAGAGTTTTTCCAACTCCATTTTTGGGGTTGTTTGAGAGTTAGAATTGGAGTTTACCAAAACCCAAAATGTCTCCAAATGCACCGGAGTTAAGTGATTTGGAGTTTGGGGGCCTAACTCCACCAAACCCCAGTTCTTTTTCAAAACTCCTTTCCCAACTCTTGCCGAAACTAATATGCATCGGAAATGATACCAAAACTAATACTGCAAACTGCATGTTTAATAGGCGTTCCAGCAATGGTTGTTCAAGTCCCAAACGAGCATGGATGCCTGGCCCAAATGAAATGAACCACTAGACAGTTATATTCAACTCGAAATGGCCTCCAAATAAACGACTATGCAAGTTCATATTGTTCTAAGGCTTGGTTCAGGATTGCTGCTGTTTTCCAAAAAGTGGCAGTAGAAGCAGCTTTTGACATCAGGTTCCCACCTGCTTTCAAAAGTTTTCCCAAAATTGAACTGGCTTTTCAAAGCCTTCTTTATAGACGTAGTTACCAAACAACTTTAGGCCTGCTCTTCAAAAGAACAAGCAGAAGCATCCATGATAAGCAATCCCCAGGGTTTAAAGTGTAAAAAAAAAAAAACTAGTCTTTATATTACTTGCAAATATTTGCTATACAGAGCACGTGATGCTCAGTCTTTGGACCAACTGAGTCATAATCTCAAAGCTAGGAAGCACCAACAATCTCAAAATTGTTCCGTGTCCGTGTCGCTTCGTGTCGGACACGAATCAGAAAAACATGAGAAAATCCAAAACACGCACAAGGACGCGCCAAAATCAATGCCACGTCCGTGTCGCCGTCCCCTTGACGTGTCGTATAGTACTCGTGTCCGTTAAACATAACAACAAGAACAACAGAATGATTGCAGATTGTTGGGAACTCACAGCGCGGTGAGCTCCTCGGAGAGGAGGTCCTGGTCGTCCGCCGAGTGCGAGGAGCGGTCCTTCGATGGAGCGCTTCCCCTCCCCTTCTTCTTCTTCTTCTTCGCCGAGCTGTGTCCCATGGCAAATCAAAACTCGATCTCTACAAATTGAATCCACAAAAAAAACCCTAAATTAGAAACGCCAATGGAGAACGAGAGAAACCCTATAAAAATTGGGAATTTATTTGGAATTGGTAGACCTTTGAAGAAGGAAAGATGAGAGCACAGAAATGGAATGAGCGGAAAAACTGTGGAAAATTAATCGAGAGAGAGAGAGACTTGGAGTTGGAGAGGTCTTTGAAGACTCAAAAGTAGCGCTGCTATCGGGTCGGGTTGGGTTGGGTCGGGACAAGTTTTGGACCCAGACACTGCCGTATAAGTCTCGGGTGCGGATCCGAGTCGGGTTCGGATTCTCTGGCGCCGTACCAAGAGCTCTCTCGAAGCTAAACTTTGATACAGAAGGCTGTATCAAAGTTTTGATACAGCGTTCCTAAAAAAAAAAAAAAATTTGATACAGCCTCTATATGACAAGTGGTCTCCCTATATATATTTACTTACACAGTTACCAAAAAATAAGGTGGGCCCACATGTCATACATCTGTATCAAAGTTTTTTCCATGTCTCCGTTGGTGATGTCGAATTTTAGCCTTCTAGGCCCGGGTTTTGAACTCGGGACTCGCCCGTATTAAGACCGTACAATCTTTGGGTGAAGAAAATTTTATATTTTCAAAAATCAAATTTTTAAACTTAAAATCTTTCAAAATTGATATTTCCATATATTTGTTAAATATAGAAATATTTGGGGCAAAAAAATAAAATAATTGAAACAAGGATATAAAAAAACAAAAACAAAAAAAAATCTTAAAAAAGGAAAAAAAAAAAAGATGAAAAATTGGAAAAAAAAATACCAGACAAATAATTCTAAAAAATAATAATAAATAAATAACTAAAATCATTGAAAACATTCTTAAAATGAAAATAAAACAAAGAATACAAAAAATAACAAGAACAATTTATTAAAAAATGAAGAAAAAAGACGGAAAACAAAACAAAACAAAAAAAGAAATAAACAAAAAAATTCTAAAAAATGAAAAACATCAACAAAAAAGGAGTACAGAAGAACAACAGGAAAAAAATACCTGGATGAAAAAAATATCCACATATTTTTAAGGATCGAATCCTCATGCTTTATGGATAAATAATTTATCCTGATATTCGTAATTTTCAAAAATAAAGATTTATAACCTAAATCAAACATGGAAAATAAGTTTTCCATCTTAAATTTGTCGGAAAAAATAGTGTACCAAACATCCCATATGGATATATTAATTAGTCAAAGTCTCCTACCTCTAGTGGTTAACAAATGGAGACATAATGTATCATGGTTGGATGGGTTTGATCCACACAAGAACATATTATTTCTTCCAATAACAATGGGAGTTTAAAAAAATAGTTTTAATATACTTTTAAATTTTTATGTGATTATACTACGAGGCGGTGCGAACTAATAAATCATTTGTGAGGGACAAAAATGCCACAAAAGTAAAAATGTTGCTTAAGGTAATTGAAGTGATAATCTCCAAGTTCATTGGTCGTTCTGGAGGCCTTTGGTTGGGCTGGGACGACACCATGACAGCCACCGTTACCTATTCCTTACAGCATATCATCCTCATTTCCATTGAAGCAACAACCGTTGCCTGGATTCTACTCTGCATCTACGGATGTCCCAAGAGGAAAGATAGACCATTACTCTGGGATACCATTAAATCCCTCTCGGATTCCTTCACCACTCCATGGTGTGCGATCGGAGACTTTAATGCAATCACTGGGCCGGAAGAAAAAGTTGGCGGGCACTACTATGATTAAATGTCTTCTGCCTCATTCACACCCATATGATGAAGCAATCTGGCCTCATTGATCTAGGCTGCATCAGCCCGACATACACTTGGTCTAATAGTCGATCCCCTAACCACCATATCAGAGAACGCCTCAACCGAGCCATGGCTGACGCGGACTGGTGCAACACATACCCCCATTCCACGGTCTCTATTCTTCCCCGAGTGAGTAGCGATCATGCACCTTTGTTGTTGAACCAATAACAAGCTCAATCAGAAGGGACGACCTATCCGATTTGAATCCTATTGGATGCAATGCGAATTATTATCAAACGTACTCTCCGATATATGGCGGGAGAACAGTGTGAGCACCAATCCATCTCTCCTTCAGAAATTACACTCGACACTTATGAAGCTTCACAAATGGAGGCAGCGTAAGTTTGGCAACATTAAGAAGCGAATCAATAATCTCCAGAGTCAGCTACTCGACATCCAGGCAGGTAACATTTCTGCCCAATCTCTTAGAGAGGAAAACAGTATTAGTACTGAACTAAACGACCTTCTCTTACTCGAGGAGGTCTACTGTAGACAGCGTTCTAGATGCCAATGGATAAAAGAGAGGGATAAAAGTACTAAATACTTTCATACCAAAGCTTCAACTAGAAAAAGGAGAAACGAGATACGATGTATCAAACTCCCAGATGGAGCATGGACTACTAATCCAAGTTGATTGCTACTACCCTCATTGGCCACTTTGAGAAGCTCTTCAGTGTAGCGAAAGCCATCAACACCGACCACTCCATCCCCGAACCGCCGGTGCTCATTTCTACTATGGAGAATGAACATCTAGGTCAAGTCCCGAGCCAGGAGGAGATAAAGCAAAGCTCAACTGTATGGGGCCTCTTAAGGCCCCTGGTCCGGATGGAATCCCTGTCACGATCCGCACACTCTTTTCGGATACGAGGCGTGTCCAAGCCCATCCTACGCCGCAGTATCGACGGTAGAACGATGTCTAATACATATACAAGTCACATAGTCTATAGAACAAACATGGTAATCCAGATCTCATCCACAGAAAAATATGATACAATCAACTAACTCAAATGAGACTGAATAATATAAAATAGAATATCAAATTTATCCAGAATTGTCACTTCCCGTTCCCAGAATATGTATTTTTACATGTACTGCTTTAATATATTTATTTAATATTTATCATGTATTGTTCTGTAATTAAACCCTTTTAATTTTATGTTAATTAATTTCCTGCAATTTTATTTCTGCATTTTATTTCCTGCTTTTATACTCTGCTTTAGTTTTGCTTTGGTTCGGCTTGGATTGGTTTACTTATGTTGGTTTATCATGAACCGATACAAACCCCCACCTACCACCACCCCTTCATTTAAAGCCCATCCTCTTTCTCTCTCTTCATTACTTCACCATTACTCTTCTTACACTTCTTCTTCCTCCATAACTCTTCCCCACCTACCAGAGGTCTAGGCATGTGCCAACTTGCTTCTTGATGAATCTCCATTTTTGTTGTTCCATTGTCTTCCTCTCAAGATTCTTAGATACTTTAGTACTTAGCATTTTCAATTTCCATGGCTCGTTTCTTGTAGATCTAAGTTTAATACATTTTTCAGATTTTTAGGTTTTGATCTAGTAACTTTGTTATTTTTTGAGTTTTGATGGTTCCATGTTGTAGAGAATTTCGTTCTACCCTATTTTGACCTATGGAAGTTCAGATTTGGGCTTGGAATGAAGGATTTAGAGAGCTTGGAAGCAATGGTTTCCATGGTTCTGTCCTTAGAAAATTCGGAGAAGAAGAACATATCATGGCCGCATGACAGTGCTTGACCGCATGAGTCTTCATGCGGCAAGTCATCATGGCCGCATGGGCTTAGTTAGCCGCATGAGCTTAGTCAGCCGCATGGACTTAATCGGCCGCATGGCGCTGTTCAGCTGCATGGCTGAGCCTGAACCCGCAGCCGCATGAGGCTTGTGATTTTGAGCCGCATGGCGCTCATTATCCGGTAGCCGCATGGACCTCAATTATTCCCAGACGCATAAAGATAACTTTCAGCCGCATGACGCTGCATAATTTATCAGCCGTATATAGGCTTGCATCTATTCAGCCGCATGGAATTTTCCTTAGCCGCATGGGCATATGTTGCCCGTAGCCACATGAGACCCCTTTAGTTTCTAGTTGCATAGGGTTTTGCTAATTCGGCCGCATGAGACTATTCTGTTCCGGCCGCATAGAATCACCCTTGCCCAGCCGTATGTAACCCATTCATTCCCGGCCGCATCAATCAATAATTTCCCGGCCGCATGGATGCTAGCCATAATGCCTTTTTGGCTGATTCTTGTTTCAAATTGACATTGATTGACATATATTACCATTGGTCGATTGACTCGGCATTTATGAACATTAATTATTGTCTTGACAGTAATAAACAAGGATTGTCATCTTAATTTAATAATTGATCATGCGTTCCTAGTTGGAACTAAGAGACTGGCTAGTCGTCTTATTGAATTAAATGAATGAGACCCATTCATATCATGAACTATTGTAATCGACTGGCTGATCCTGAATATTGGCATACAGACACATGCAGGTTTCAATTTATTTATTTATTTTTACAAAAGCAGCATGTGTACCTTATGGTCAAGGCATGATTATTCCGTGGTTAGTTTTGATTGTTGCATTACGCTATGTAAGACCTACAACCTAACCACACGGGTATCGTTGTAGAGTTGTGCATATCGTACCCCGTACGAAAGTACTCATTTGAATGACCATGATCCACGGCATGAGATTTTGCTTAAACGTAGAGACTATTAAGTTAAATAAAATAATAATTGCATGGAGAGAATGGATTCCCGAGTTCTTACATGGCAGCCCTCTTGGGACTAGTAGTGCCCGACGGGCCGGCTGGTCCCCACAGATACCGCAAATCTACCACACGAGCAGGGAGCGGTATCTGGTTATATTATTTATTGTATATTGTATATTGATGACGGACGTCCCGCTGGGACTCGTCTGATTCATGATTGGCGCAATTGATTGACTGGGTAAATAGCCTCGCTTGTACATAGTAAGAACTGAGGAATCCCTATTGCATCATTCTAGGATAACTTGGAACTCACAGTAGCAAGCCGTAGTAGTTGAATGGCCATTTAAATTGATTTGTTTGTGTACTGCATCTCCTCTGTTACCTAACTGAGATGATCAGAATGTCAGGGCATGACATGCCAACTTCTGTCCTTGTTTGGTTGGGAGGTTGGTTCGAAGTGTCGTGATACTATATGAATCCCAGTAGAAAGCATAGATCTATTTATCATACTTTTTTTTACTGGTTTTATTCCTCATATCGTGCTTCCTTGTGGTACTTGCTATTAGAGGTCTAACCTCTCTGGTTTTGCATGGCCAGATTTAGAGCCGGTTTCCGAGGATCCAACTTACTTCTACCTCCAAGATGGTCAATACTAGAGGGATGATCGCAGGAGGACTCGAGTGGGTTTTTTACTTCTCCGCTCGTTTTGTTATCTACTTTATACTTTGCCGGTTGGCACCGACATGTTAGTCGGATTGTCATGTACTTACTTTTGCATAATTGTAACTAAAGTCAGGCTGCAGCTGATAAACAATTATGTATACTTGCTACATCATCTGGCTATATTTTATAAAGCCAGATATCAAGAACATTTTGATTGAGCGTTTGGGACGCCTTACTGCTTCATCTTACATGTTCCCTATTTTTGTTTCTTGTTTGAATGATTGAGATAATAGATGTGAAGTGACCATAGGGAGACTTTCATGTAGTATGCACCCCCTCGCCTTTTAGACAGCATTGATCGTATTATACGGTATTCATCTACCCGTAATACGTAGCTGGCTGAGTCATTCCCCCGCTCTCCAGTATTCTGGTTCTGGGGCATGACAAGGTTTTAGTGGTGGCCCATGCAGGTCTGATTTCAGACTTGTGGGGTGTTTTGATTTATAGGATGTCTCAATCACACATGTTCCCCCTTGATATCATGATTCGTTGATTCTCAACTCCAGCTTGACATTCTGGTATCCCTTGACTTTATTGATCCTTCATGTCCGGTCGTTTGATTGTTCTTTTGTCCTTTTTCTTAGGGGCACTTCGTCCGCATCTGTCAGAGCTGGACAACAGCAACATAGACAGCATGGACAACCTATCCAGGAAGAAGTGATAGTGGAACCAACAGTTGGACCACAGTATCTGAAAGTTCCAACACCACCGATAGTTTCGCCTACTCCTGTGGAAGTGGACACACCAGCCCTTCTGGAGATCATGAGAGGAATGATGGCTACTCAGCAACACCAGATGTTAGCCCAGCAGCGCATGCACGCTCAGTTGCAAGAGCAGAACGTACTACTCAACCAAGGATTACAGACGGCATTGGAAAGAGGGGCGAGGCCAGATTCAGGAGCATCAACCAGGTTTTGCAAGTACAACCCCCGCCGTTTCGAGGGCACGGAAGATGCCATCTCAGCAGATGCGTGGCTTAAGGATATTGAGGCTATTTTGACAGCAGCTAAGGTACCGGCAGAAGAACGTGTGGATCAGGTGAAGTTGTTACTTCAGGATCTCGCACGAGATTGGTGGGAATCAGAGGAAGTAGGTATCAGACGTCCCGTTGCTTGGGACGATTTCACAGCAAGATTCAAGACGAAGTACTATGGAGTTGTGGCACAGTTTGAGCTACAGCAGAAGTTTATCAACCTCAAACAGGCCGGCAAGACGGTAGATGCTTATGCAGCAGAGTTCTGCAGATTGAGTAGGTTTGCTCCAGAGATGGTAGCGACGGAGCGCCAGAGGGCAGTGAGGTTCCAGCAAGGGTTTCATCTCGAGCTCTTGTAATTGATAGAGGGACACAATTATCAGACTTTCGATGAAGTATTAACGGCAACTCGAAGGCATGAGGTTACCATTCAGAGGATCACGGCAAGGAATGAGGGTCAGAAGAGATCCCACATTCAGATTGAAGGAGGAGGGGGAGCAGCACACCGGACAACAGCACCATCCCCTGGCATTCGTATCCACGATGTGGCGATACGAGGGCCAGCACCACCACCCAGGCAGCAGCAGCAGCAACAACCAAGGAAGAACCAGCAACCCCCAGCGGGTTGCACTTATTGTGGGAAGATAGGGCACACTAGAGATGTGTGTCGGGGTTGAACGGACTGTGTTTGATATATAGAAATCTAGATCATCGGGTTACCACCTGTCCCATGAATTCGAGGTCAGGAGGACCAGTGCAGCAGTTTCCTGCTCTGCCAGCACCAGGGGCAGGACAGTATCAAGGACCAGCGGTAGCAGTCAGACCGTTGGCACAGCGCCCGTTAATGCCGCATGCTCAGATGTTTCGGCAGCAGGGACCGCCGATGCAACAACACCAGCATAGACCACCCCAGCATCATCAAGGCAGGGGCCAGCAGCAGCACCAGGCTAGACTGCAGCATGGGAACCAGCAAGGAGGTCGAGGGCAGGCATTCACTCTGTCCTTGGAAGAGGCATTAGCATCGGGAGATGTTGTGGCAGGTAACATTCACGTCGCCTCGTATCCCGCAGTAGCATCGTTTGATTCGGGAGCATCACATTCATTTATATCTGCACAATTTGCAACACGACTAGGATTGGAATTCGAGGCGTTGCCAGGGAGGTTGAATATACTCACTGGCAATGGGCTCGTAGGAGTTAGTAGAGTTATTCTAGCGTGTAGTGTTGTAGTTTGCGGGCATTCCTTACCCGCCCAGTTGATAGAATTTCCTGTTGGAAATTTTGACGTTATCTTAGGCATGGACTGGCTGAAAGACAGTCATGCGATAATAGATTGTCGTAGTGGGAGTGTATCTTTTGATATTCCAGGCATGAAGAGGTTCACCTTAGTCAGATCAGAGGCAACTCAACAAGAGCAGGGAGTAGTGACGGCAATGGAAGGAGTTCAAGTTCCGAAGATAGTTTAAGAATTTCTAGACGTATTTCCCGAAGAACTTCCAGGTCTACCACCGGTTAGAGATATTGAGTTCAGTATAGAATTGGCACCTGGAACTAAACCGATATCAGATCGAGTTTACAGAATAGCGGATTCAGAACAAGTCAAGGTATATCAGCACATAGAGGAACTGAAGGAGAAGAAGTTCATCCAAGCTAGCATATCACCATGGACAGCACCAGTGGTACTTGTGGGAAAGAAGGATGGATCATCCAGATTGTGTATCGACTGCAGAAAGCTTAACGCGACAACAGTAAGGAACAAGTACCCATTACCCAGGATCGACGACTTATTTGATCAGTTGAGCAGGACTAGAATTTTCTCCAAGATAGATCTTCGTTCAGGGTATCATCAAGTGAGGGTTCGGAAGGAGGATATCCCCAAGACAGCTTTCAGGTCGAAGTATGGGCATTATGAATTCTTGGTAATGCCATTTGGTTTGACCAATGCTCCAGCAATATTTATGGATTTGATGAACCGCATCTTTATGCCATACTTAGATCAGTTTGTCGTGGTGTTTCTCGACGACATTCTTGTATACTCTGCTAGTGAAGAGGAGCATGAAGACCACCTCAGAAAAGTGTTGCAGGTTTTGGGAGAGAACCAGTTGTATGCCAAGCTCAGCAAGTGTGAGTTCTGGACAGATCACATTTCATTTTTGGGTCACATCATATCAGGAGCTGGAGTAGCAGTGGATCCCAAGAAAGTAGAAGCAGTAGAGAGTTGGCTAGTACCCAAGACCGTAGCTGATGTACGGAGTTTCTTGGGATTGGCAGGATATTACAGGAGGTTTGTATCAGATTTTATAAGACTTTCAGCACCCATGACCCGCTTGACACGGAAGGATGTGTCATTCGTTTGGTCGGCAGAATGCCAGTTATCATTTGAGAATCTGAAGCAGAAGTTGATATCAGCGCCTATTCTTACATTTCCAGTTGGACCTGGAGGTTTTACAGTATATTGTGATGCATCAGAAAAAGGACTTGGGTGCGTCCTAATGCAGCACGGGAAGGTGATAGCATATGCATCTAGGCAGCTTCGGGACCACGAGAAGAATTACCCAACTCATGACTTGGAGTTGGCGGCAGTAGTATTTTCTTTGAAGCTATGGAGGCATTACTTGTATGGTGACCGAGTGGACATGTACACAGACCATAAAAGTCTGGAGTACATCTTTACTCAGAAGGAGCTGAATATAAGGCAGAGAAGATGGTTAGAACTGATCAAGGATTACGACGTTGAGCTTCAGTATCATCCAGGCAAGGCTAATGTGGTAGCACACACTCTCAGCAGAAGAGGCGGCACTTTTATGTTGACAACCTAGAAGCACATTTTAGAAGACCTTCAGGAGATGGGCATAGAAGTTATACTTCCTAGTGATGTAGGAATTCTGACAAGTCTACAAGTCCAATATGACTTGGTAGATAGGATCAAGGCAGCTCAGGCACAGGACCCAAGGATTCAGAAGCTAAGGGCAGAGTGTGAGTCAGGGCTCAGGAAGGAGATACAAATCCACAAAGACGGTACACTTAGGTTTGGATCACGTCTATGTGTACCTAGTGGAGATATTAGACAGAAAGTTATGACAGAAGCTCACAATTCTCAGTATTCTATACATCCTGGGGGGACCAAGATATACCAAGACATCAAGCAACACTTCTGGTGGAATGGAATGAAGACGGAGATAGCTAGATTTGTTTTTCGTTACTTGATATGTCAGCAAGTGAAGGCAGAGCATCAGAGGTCAGCTGGGTTATTGCAACCGCTTCCTATCCCGGAATGGAAGTGGGAGCACATCACAATGGACTTTGTGACCGGTTTACCGAGGTCACCAAGTGGTAAAGACGCCATTTGGGTGATAGTGGACCGACTCACAAAGGTAGCACATTTTTTTCCTTTCAGAGTAGGACAATCTACAGAAAAATTGGCAGAGTTGTATATGCAACAGATAGTCAGGCAACATGGAGTCCCTGTCAGTATTGTGTCAGACAGAGATACTCGTTTTACATCACATTTCTGGAAGAGCTTACATCATAGTCTGGACACCAAGTTAAGATTTAGCACGGCTTACCATCCACAGACGGACGGGCAATCAGAAAGGACAATTTAGACTTTGGAAGACATGTTGCGAGCTTGCACCCTAGATTTTGGAGGATCTTGGGAGAGCCACCTACACTTAGTCGAATTCTCATACAACAACAGTTATCAAGCCAGTATCCAGATGGCGCCATTTGAAGCACTATATGGTAAGAAGTGTAGATCGCCTCTAGCATGGGATAATATCGGGGAGAGAAAGATGCTAGGCCCAGAAATGATTGTTCAAACAGTTGAATTGGTTAAAGGAATTAGAGAGCGACTCCGAGTTGTACGGCATCGACATTAGGCGGACCAGCATCGTAGGCTGTTAGAGTTTTCTGTTGGGGACCACGTGTTCTTGCGGATCTCACCTACCCGTAGGGTCATTAGATTTGGCGTTCGTGGGAAGTTGAGTCCGCGATACGTAGGACCATTCATTATCCTTGATAGGATAGGCGATGTTGCTTATCGTTTGTCCCTTCCACCTTTGTTACGAGAGGTGCATGACATGTTTCATGTATCTCAGCTGCGAAGGTATGTATCGGACCCAAGCCATATCCTTGATCATTCTGAGCTGGTTGTTGGTACCAACCTGTCTTACGAGGAGCAGCCTGTGTCCATCTTGGACCGAAGAGAGAAGATACTCAAGAACCGAATGATTAGCCTTGTTCGGGTTGCTTGGGGTCATCACTCTTTAGAGGAGTCAACGTGGGAACGTGAGGATGATATCCGATCACGGTATCCACATCTGTTTGACTCACAAGGTATATTTTTCTCGTGTACCTTGATTGTCTTAACCCCTCATGCTTGTCACCCTATGGATAGAACTACGTGATATCGTAGATTGTTAATATAGATATGTTATCTGCTAGGTAACATCGAATGATGATTGCTTGCTCAAGTTTCTTGTACCTAGATTAGCTTAGTTTTGATATTCCTATCCTGCTTGGATTTGAAATTCCGAGGACGGAATTTTTCTAAGGAAGGGAGAGATGTCACTTCCCATTCCCAGAATACGTATTTTTACATGTACTGCTTTAATATATTTATTTAATATTTATCATGTATTGTTCTGTAATTAAACCCTTTTAATTTTATGTTAATTAATTTTCTGCAATTTTATTTCTGTATTTTATTTCCTGCTTTTATACTCTGCTTTAGTTTTGCTTTGGGTTCGGCTTGGATTGGTTTAATTATGTTGGTTCATCATGAACCGATACAAACCCCCACCTACCACCACCCCTTCATTTAAAGCCCATCCCCTTTCTCTCTCTTTATTACTTCACCATTACTCTTCTTACACTTCTTCTTCCTTCATAACTCTTTCCCACCTACCAGAGGTCTAGGCAAGTGCTAACTTGCTTCTTGATGAATCTCCATTTTTGTTGTTCCATTGTCTTCCTCTCAAGATTCTTAGATACTTTAATACTTAGCATTTTCAATTTCCATGGCTCGTTTCTTGTAGATCTAAGTTTAATATATTTTTTGGATTTTTAGGTTTTGATCTAGTAACTTTGTTATTTTTCGAGTTTTGATGGTTCCATGTTGTAGAGAATTTCGTTCTACCCCATTTTGACCTATGGAAGTTCAGATTCGGGCTTGGAATGAAGGATTTAGAGAGCTTGGAAGCAACGGTTTCCATGGTTCTGTCCTTAGAAAATTCGAAGAAGAAGAACAAATCCTGGCCGTATGACAGTGCTTGACCGCATGAGTCTTCATGCGGCAAGTTATCCTGGCCGCATGGGCTTAGTTAGCCGCATGGGCTTAGTTAGCCGCATGAGCTTAGTCAGCCGCATGGACTTAATCGGCCGCATGGCGCTGTTCAGCTGCATGGCTGAGCCTGAACCCGCAGCCGCATGAGGCTTGTGATTTTGAGCCGCATGGCGCTCATTATCCGGTAGCCGCATGGACCTCAATTATTCCCAGACGCATAAAGATAACTTTCAGTCGCATGATGCTGCATAATTTTTCAGCCGCATATAGGCTTGCATCTATTCAGTCGCATGGAATTTCCCTTAGCCGCATGTGCATATGTTGCCCGTAGCCGCATGAGACCCCTTTAGTTTCTAGCTGCATAGGGCTTTGCTAATTCGGCCGCATGAGACTATTCTGTTCCGGCCACATAGAATCACCCTTGCCCAGCCGCATGTAACCCATTCATTCCCGGCCGCATCAATCAATAATTTTCCAGCCGCATGGATGCTAGCCATAATGCCTTTTTGGCTGATTCTTGTTTCAAATTGACATTGATTGACATATATTACCATTGGTCGATTGACTCGGCATTTATGAACATTAATTATTGTCTTGACAGTAATAAACAAGGATTGTCATCTTAATTTAATAATTGATCATGCGTTCCTAGTTGGAACTAAGAAACTGGCTAGTCGTCTTATTGAATTAAATGAATGAGACCCATTCATATCATGAACTATTGTAATCGACTGGCTGATCCTGAATATTGGCATATAGACACATGCAGGTTTCAATTTATTTATTTATTTTTACAAAAGCAGCATGTGTACCTTATGGTCAAGGCATTTCCGTGGTTAGTTTTGATTGTTGCATTACGCTATGTAAGACCTACAACCTAACCGCACGGGTATCGTTGTAGAGTTGTGCATATCGTACCCCGTACGAAAGTACTCATTTGAATGACCATGATCCACGGCATGAGATTTCGCTTAAACGTAGAGACTATTAAGTTAAATAAAATAATGATTGCATGGAGAGAATGGATTCCCGAGTTCTTACATGGCATCCCTCTTGGGACTAGTAGTGCCCGACAGGCCTGCTGGTCCCCACAGATACCGCAAATCTGCCACACGGGCAGGGAGCGGTATATGGTTATATTATTTATTGTATATTGTATATTGATGACGGGCGTCCCGCTGGGACTCGTCGGATTCATGATTGGCGCAATTGATTGACTGGGTAAACTAGCCTTGCTTGTACATAGTAAGAATTGAGGAATCCCTATTGCATCATTCCAGGATAACTTGGAACTCACAGTAGCAAGCCGTAGTAGTTGAATGGTCGTTTAAATTTGTCACGCCCCAGAACCAGAATACTGGAGAGCGGGGGCAGACATAGCCAGCTACGTATATGAAAATGGAATCCATCTCGCTATACGGTCACGGCTGTCTAGATACATGAGGGTTTATTTACAAGCCAACAGTCTCTTAAGGTCATGAACAAGCCTAGTGTCTCAATCACAAGCAAGTAAGTAAAGGTTACAAGAAGTGTGATCATTAAATATACAATAGTAAGGCGTCCCAAACATTACATATTCTGCTGATCATGAAGCTAGTCGTTACAAAATGTTAGGACTAGCAAGAGTTTAGTCATACATGATCAACCCTAGGATCTGTCAATCATGTTACAGCCCGTAGGCAGACAGTAAGTAAAGTACAATCGAGCTAAACAAGTGCTCGTCGGCTAAACGCCTCAAAAGAATATTTCTACAATAAAGTGGGAGATCAAAAATAAACCCACTCGTTGCCAGGGTTCCGTCTAGTGGCCACCATCTGGCTGGAAGGTCGGTAGATCCTCTGGAGCTGCTCTGAAATCTGGCCACACAAAACCAGCTGGGTCAGACCCCAGAAAGAGCAAGTGCCACAAAGGAAGCTTCACTTAGAAACTAAAACCAGCAATCAGCACAAGAGTATAAATAAAAATAAGAACTGGAAATAAGAAAATGCATCAGGATGATATATGACGAGATAACCATGGAACTATTCAGATAACCAGGTTACAACCCGTAAACCAAACAAGGACCGGGGTTGTAACCCTTCGTCTGAACAGAACTTGGAGTTCTCACCATTTATCGGTAAAATAAATACAAGCATTCTGGTCATGCAGTAATCTGGAACAGGATCAGGATAAGACTAGACTGGTTAGACTCCATCCAATCATTTCACGGCCAAACAAGAATTACGGCTTGATACATTAACTAACTAGGGTTGTCACAAGCCTGATTACTAGCAAGATGCAGTGAGATTATTCCACAGCCACAAGCCCTGCAGACCATCTAGGTTACCCGGGTTGAAGGATTTAGAGTTGAATTCAGGTGGGTACATCGTCCAGGAAACGAATGTACCCTTAGGTAGTTTGAAGGGTGCAACACATGACAGTATGTCACGACCTGCACCCCTTTTTTTTTTTTTTAAACGGATACGAGACGTGTCCAAGCCAGCCTACGCCGCAGTGTCGGCGGTAGAACGCTGTCACGGCCATGAAGATCAAAATCACAAATAATGCTCAATCACATAATTAATTTAACTTACAAAGATCACAAGTTTTACATTTGCAGAAAAATATAAACTTGTACAAATATTTGAATGACTACAACTCAACTATCTAGCTAGTCTCTAGGCCTTTGTCTGCAAGTATTCCTGTCACTTCCCAAGCTAAATGAATCCACGGCTAACCTGAAAATGTTGGTTTCCAGTCAGGAATGGAACGAGCACAATTCACCGAATGCAATTTCAAATAAAGAAAATGACTATAAGACAAAGGTTAGACATCAATCATGAGTTTTGAAAATAACAGTAAAGCCGTAAGAAAAATCAATAGTAATAAATAGACCAATATACTTTCCACCGTTAGAAGTACCTTTGACATGTGATCGGTCTGGGGTGCTACACCGCACGGTCTACGAGGTCTACTTTACGAGGTCTACTTTACGAGGTCTACTTGCAGAAAATAAACAATGTCTACGAGGTCTACTTGCAGAAAATAAACAATGTCTACGAGGTCTACTTGCAGAAAATAAACAATGTCTACGAGGTCTACTGCATGAAAATAAACAATGTCTATGAGGTCTACTGCATAAAAATAAACAATGTCTACGAGGTCTACTGCATGAAAATAAACAATGTCTACGAGATCTACAATGTCTACGGTCGGATCACACATCCTTGGTACTTCTCATTCCCGACTCAATAATTTATAATAGAGTATAAAAATGACATAACCAATGACTAATCAATGAAATATAGTATAGATCAATATCGAAATGCAAACAATCAACTGTACTCGCCTGTGGTCCTGTGCTGGTGAAACCGATGATCCAAATCACTCAATATACCACAATAGTCAAAACCCGTACAATAGTTCCCGGAAGCTGAAATAAACCATACCAATAATCTCAGAATAGTCCAATTAGCTAGGATTGCCTGTCCTTACGTCCAATTCTGGACACAGGGGCAAAACGGTAGTTTCGGGCCAAAACGGTGTCCGCCGTTGGACCCGCTTTGCACCGAAAAGCGTGCCAGAGTCAACGGTCTCTAAAGTCGTCAAACTACATGTCTACGGATCCAGTTTTCCGATACGAACCCAACCGTATGTCCAAAGTTGGATTCCGGCGGGCCGTGCACAAAATCGCCCGTTGAGTGGGACCGTGGGGCCCGCAAAACGGTGATTTTATCAACGGTCTCAGAATCGAACCAAACTTGGCATACAGGACCAGAAAAACGATATGGTCCTGTTGGCGCAAGTTTCGTCTCGATCTGACGAGCGTGCACAAAGTAATTGAGAAATTTGCAAAGTGCTCGATACGGTGAATTTCGACGGATACGCATCAAATTCGTCGCGCACACGCGACCAATTTGAATTCCGCCAAAGCCCACACGACCACAAAGGCGTTACGCAGCTTTCGATCCTTTCGGTACGCGACCACGTTGTCCGGATTGGCGTGACGCACGTCGTGTGGATGGTTTTCTAAGTTTTGAAAACAGATTTTTGACGAAGTTTACATGTGAATAATTCTCTGTACAAAGTAATTCTTTACAGACTTCTTACTGGACTTTTCTAGCCCTACATGTTGTGATTAACTTCTGTTCAGTAAGTTTTCTGATTTGAAGAATAAATTGGTGGGAATTTCGATGTCAAGTTGGGTGTTTGGACTGGTTTTGTGTCCTGTTCTTGAACAGGTTTTCGATGAAGTTTCCATCGAATTTCCGGGCAATAGGTTCGTTCACGACAAAATCTATGTACTGGGATAAAAACTCGGTTATATTGGCTTCGTACCTGCGAAACTCGTTCATGAAACGAATGCTCGGGTTATCGGGAAACGTTGCGAGAAGTTGACCCTTCGGAACCGCCATACTGCTGCTGTCACGCCCTGTCACGCGCGGTCGGCGCGCGCACGCCTTCCTGTGACCGCCGGCGGTGCCTCGCGGCGGTGCTCGGCCGTCGGGGGGCCGCCCAGGTGGTTGGGGTCGCGTGGGGTGGCGGCGCTGGAGGTTTCGTTTAGGGTTTGCTCTTTCTTCGACTCTCGATCTCTCGGCTACCGATACATACGATATATATATATATATGAACTCACTGGTGTTGGAAACTAAGGCTCGGGACTTGAAGACTTGGGGTCAGGCCGGCCTCACATGCTGGGCTCGGTTTAATTGATCAGTGGGGCTTGGTGCTCGGCCTTGAGGCCGGGCTGCTACTGTTTTTCCTATTCCTTTACATATGTATATTTTTTTTTTCCTATTCCTTTACATATATATATATATATATATATATATATATATATATATATATATATGTATGTATATATACATAAAAACTTATGTACATATATATACATATATATCTACACACTTTTCCATATACGTATTTATTTATACGCACACACACTTATATATAATTATATATTTCCCTATATGTATTTCTATATATACAATACTTACATGTTATTGATTATATATTTCTATATATATATATGTATATCTTATTTCTATTTCATTTCTATTATACAAATATATGTGTATATATATATCCCACATATATTTATATATATCTATCCTTAGAATCACAAAACCAAAAATACTTTAAATATATATTATAAATATCAATACTCTTAATATATATATAGAAAATCCCATTTATACCTACACATATATAAATTGGACTTACCACAATTTGACTCAATAATAATAATAATATAATAACGAAATTTAATAAAATAATAATGGTGTATATATATACCATTATATGCAGTCTAAAAATCTACAATGCACAAAGACTCATCTTATACCAATATCATTGAATATTAATTAATAATAATATTTATAATACTTAAATTACGAATGTTTAGAAATAGTCATTAAATCATTAAAACAGAATGTAACACACTCGTACCAAATTCCATCAACGTGAATGTCCTCGGACGTGTCGCATGACCACATGGGCTCGACTCAGTTCGGGTCCAGTCTAGACTGGTTTGGTATAACTGGTCTCCCGAAGACTCAATAATATAATTAACTAATAAATAAAGTCTTCGGTACGTGTTGAGTCGCAACTTGGCCTGGTTTTCCTAGTTAGGACAATCATATGACTCGGTATTCCCCTACCATGGCGAAACACTAGTCAAGGCACGCTACTGCGCTATCCGTGCCATAATTCCTAGTCGTCTTGCACTCCAATTCTTAACCTTGGCTAAAACCATCTATCGTACTAATTAACTAAATAATTATTTATAAAATCTAAAATCACCATTTCAATAAAATTAAATATTCCCAAAATATTAAAAAAATTCCGGGAAGGGAGGCTACAAATCTACCCACCTTAAAAATAATTTCGTCCTCGAAATTCTAAATCATAGTCATGACTAAGATTCAAAAATAATAATAATAAAAAATAAAATAAAGGAATAACTCCACTATTACCACAATCTTCTCAAATTTAATTTTCTCAAAAAATATTTTATAACCTTCTCTAGTTATTTCGTAACCACGGAACTTCGAGGACTTCTACCCACCTTTGGTCACACTACTCCTCAAAACTAAAATCTTAAAATTTTCTAACTGGTTGCTAACAACCTATCAACAAATATCTAGGCATATGGTATCTATAATCCTCTCGTATCTATCAAGTAAACCAAAATTCTTTACAAACAAAAACTTACACAGGTAGTTAAGAAATATTGGTAAATTCGAATAAACATGACCATTCGTTGCTCCGAAAATAGGAAGGACAGAAAAATAAGGAAGAATAATTAAGAGCAAAGTGAAGTTTCAAGAACGGTAGAGAATGTCCAATAGTACAGATAGAAAGAGTTTATGAACCACTGCCTTGTTTGTTAGGCGAGTTACTCTAGTCCAGTGAACTGATAAATCGAAGAATACTTGTTTCTTAGAGGGGCCTGCAATCCGTGCAGTACAGAAATTTTGTTCTCGAAGTTCTAAACAAAGTTCCAAAATAGAACGGACATTGAGAAATCCAAATTGTGATCTTTCCGTGGTTATTTAACAACACGGGCAAGGGATACGAATGCAATATAGGATTGTATCGCGACGTCCAAGTAGTTGGCATAATAGTTACGAAGGACATCACATTCTGAGGGGTGGAGACTACATAATAGTTATGGGGACCTATTTCAAACAGATCGATTTTATAGATCAACTATGGGGTTTGTCTGGAAGGGTTTTACTGGACCCTAATGGGTTTCCTATTTGGATATCACTCATTGGTTGGATGAACCTAGGGTCTCAATCTATATGGACTGACAAGATCCCAAGATAAAACTATGTCTACTAGGTTAGGGTAACCTAGAATAGGGTTCCTTCCAAGTGGTTGAGCTAGTTGTTAGTCGGGTTGGTTAGCAAGGTCTATACGCCTGAAATGCGCCTTCAGTGACTTTCCTGTTTAAGTAGCACATGAGGCCTCAATTGGGTGGACACTAATGGCATGTGCATAGTGGGCTTCGAGTAAATCGTAACCATATATTGGGTCGATTGAGTTGAGTCAAGGTTGAGACTCTGGTGGAAGTCGGAAAGTTTTACCGGTATTAGGATAAGGGTTATAGCTAGTCCTTTTAAGCTGAAAGTCGTACCCCAAAAATAGAGTACAAGGGGACGGATTTGAGTGGGACATGATATACCTAGATGAAGGTGGACTCGTCTAGATCTTGCATATAAAATTTGTTGGAAGGTAACAGCTGGTCTCGTGCTCTGAATATTAATGACACGGCCGGAAACACAAATGCTCTAAATGGAAAGTGGGAGTCCAAGGGCACTAATCATCATCCTAATGGAAGTTGTTCTAATCACTCGGTAATCCTGGTATATCCTAAAATTTTAGAAGGCTTACAGTCTACCCACCTTAGAAGCTAGGTTATGGTTTCAGGAATGATAAGGTCAGAAAAATTCCAAAGTCCGGATATTGTACCTCGACTCTTGTAAGTGAAGAATAAGGCACGGCGTAACGGGATACAGTATATAAGTCAAATCAAGGATCGTTCCTCAATGGCGTATACAATGGCACATGGTCGATAAAATAAATAACCTACTCGTCCACCGTATACAAGAGTTATCGACGGGGCAACCAATCTCGGGTTGAGTGTCTACCATAATCATGGTAAATGATTGTCCTTACTCTTGTCTATTCATCTCATGACTAAACTGTGGGCTTTGGTCGATGAAAGGTTGGGTTAAGGCTTAAGGATTGCTAGTTAAGGCAAGCTTCCAGCAAATAATTAGAGACTCGCAACCTTTGGTCTCTAAAGAACAGGTAGTCTCCTAGGTAGGCATTTCGACTAAGGGTAAAACCCTAATCATTCTCAAATTCGAATGGCTAGAAGGTCTTAATAGTAGTTTGAGGGTCGAGAGGAAACGAGTAAATTTGTCATATGACTAGCCGATGATAGCTACACTTGTGTATACCACTATCATAGCCATGGGGATACTCTGTATCTCTCTACCATTTACGAGCTTCTGTCTTTCCAAATTAGTGAAAGACAGAAACAATAAAGAATTCAAGAAAGATGTTACTGAATACAATCACGTGATCCAAAGGCGGACGTATAATTCAAGAGGAATTGTCAAAGCAGTCGCGGATGAGATCCTAGATACCTATATATCTCCATCCATGTAGTGTAATTAACGAAGAGCGAACCAAATGCATCATGGTTGATCAGACCATAATATACTGATTCTGATTAGACAATAAGTTAGCAGGCGTCCCCACTAAACATATGCCTCGAATCAAGCTCGAGAATAGAGTGAGCTTGCAAAACTAAGCTGTAACAGCAGCGTTGGTCAAGATAGTCAAGATACAAGTACGCGAGATTTTTGAAAAGAGGCACAAGTAGTTCGAGTTTTGTGGGTATCAAAAGTTCACCAGGTGTTCTTGCTTATACAGTCATCCTACTATCTTCTTATCCATAAGGCCTTATTTGACTAATGGGTTATTGACCTCTATACTCTATATTCTAGGTAAATCTATTAGTGTCAGTCGATATCCTCGTCAATAGGTCACAAGGTCCACAGAAAGCTAGATCGGGAGACGTGCTATCCAACTTACAAACTTCTACTAATATCGGTTTCGGATCTTATAGAACATACAGGGCACCGTCCTATCCTCTATAGTATCCTAATTTATAATCACGTTTGAAGTCATTTCACCGAGGACTACGCCTCGCCCGTAAAATCGGGCTGTGGTAAACCCTTGGTTTCGTAACTCAAATATGATACAAATCGAACATTACTTAACTCTATCCAATATTGATTCAAGGGTAACTACGATCAAGGAGAGGACCACTAGCCATAGTTTGGCAATATCCCATCACCTATATTTTCTTAACTAATTTCATCTCTAGGGGTTGTGTCTTGCCAGCGCGCTACTGGCTGCAGTGATTCCCTAGTCTCCAAAATTTAAATAAGTGACGACAGTGCGCTGCTGTCCTGCCAGTATGAGTTAACTAACATTCCCTTAACTATATCTGTAAAAAAAAATTCCTGGGCTTCTAGGAATTCAAACAAGTCGACTATGTAATAAGGCATAAATATTTGTCTTACCAGTCACACTCTTTAAAATAAGAGGTTGCACAGAAAAGAAATATCTAAGGACAAAGTGTTGACACAAAGTCACAGTCAACCAAATATTGACTACATTGACCAAATAATATTTGTATTAATTCAATACGACACACGACGACTGCATTCAGTTCAAGACAGATGACAGCTCAGTCTCCGGCTCTCAGTGTGTTCTGGAGTCTGTATTTTATGATTTCATTGAGTCTAGATTGCATGTACTCTGAGTCTTGCTGAGCTCTTGGAACTTAGTCTATAACCTACCCAAAATCCCAAGCTCCACTGAACCAAAAACTGCCCACTGGTCCCCTTAGAACCACTCTGTGCTCTGGAGACAGAGTTCGGGCCGAACTCTGCCTCCACACAGAGTTCGGGCCGAACTCTGTCCCCTAGAAATCAGGAACCCTAATTTTAGGGATAGCTGGTTGCTAGCTGTCCAACGGCCAAATTTTTGAATTTTCCTACCCGAATTCTGGCCGAATTCTGCCTATAAAAACACTATAAATAGGGCATGAATTCTCTCATTTCAATCCATCCAATCTTCTCTTCTCTTCTCTCTTATAAGCTCAATAAGCCATACCCTTCCCATCTACTAGCCACAAGCCTCCTAAGTCTCGAGTGCTCAGCATCTCTCAGTTAGGATTCTTGTGCAAGAGTTGAAGAAGTCGCTTGGACAATTCCAAGCAAATCGCCACTGCGATCCTCTGTTAGAAGTTGACGTGCTCTTCTGAAGAAAAGGCACGGGTTGTAAACTACTATTTCACAAATAGTGGATTTAATCCTGAGCTAGAGTTCTCAGGCCTGGACTAGTCCTCCACGAGGGAAACCAGGTTAAAATCGCTGTGTTTGCGTATGCTCTTCTGCTCTTTATTTATTTTCCGCACTTTACTCTGATTATTGATTGTTGGTGAAAGAGTTATTTTTAATTGGCTATTTTTCTATATAAACTCTATTCACCCCCCTCTAGAGTTGCCAAACTGTTCTTCAATTGGTATCAGAGCTCTGTTCTCTTTACAAGGACTAACATCCTAAGAGCTGATCCATGGCAACCACACAATCCTTGATTTCCAATCATGGTGAAGGTCAGTCCACTCATAGGCCTCCCCTATTTGATGGAACTAACTACACATATTGGAAAACAAGGATGAGCTTCTATCTTAAGTCTCTAGACTTTGACCTGTGGACTGTCGTCACTGACGGTTACAAAAAGCCCGCCAGGATAGTTGTCGATGGTGACCTCATTGAGAAACCACACGACAAATATTCTGTCGAGGAGAAGAAACAGGCAAGTCTAGATGCTAGGGCTATTAATGCTTTATTCTGTGCTATAGACAGGAATGAGTTCAACAGGGTTTCTACTTGCACCACTGCTCATGAAGTATGGAGACTTCTAGAAGTGACGCATGAAGGAACCACACAGGTCAAGGAATCTAAAATAAGCCGTCTCACTCAAGAATACGAAGCCTTCAAGATGAAGCCAAGTGAGACGATCACTCAAATGATCACAAGATTCCTCGACATCATCAATCCTCTATCTTCGCTCGGAAAGCAGTACTCAAACCACGAAAAGATTCGTAAGCTGCTCAGAGGGCTACCAAAGATTTGGAACCCTAAGGTGACAGCCATCATAGAAGGAAACGATCTCACAACAATGTCAATGGAGACCTTGATGGGTAAGCTTATGACTCACGAGCTTGACCTCAAGGACTTCGAAGAGCCTGCTCCGAAGACCAGGGAGATCGCACTCAAAGCTCATCATCGAAGAGCTAATCATGATGAGACCGAAGAAGATAACTCGGATGATGAAGACCAAGCTCTCATGGTTCGCAACTTCAGGAAATTCCTTCGCTTCAATCGAAGGAAGAAGGAATCTCAAGAAGACGATGAAGAAGAACCAACTTGTTACGGTTGCAAGAAAACTGGACATGTCCGAAAAGACTGCCCATTCCTGAAGAAGAGCAACCGCTATGAGAAGCCATACAAAAAGAACTCATCAAAGAAATATGCCAACACAGGCATCTGGCATGAGAGTGAAACAAGTGACTCTGAGGAAGAAAAGGACTCTCCTCAAGATACAGCAAATGTGTGCCTGATGGCGACGTCTAACAAGGTATCTAACGAAACTCTGGATGACTTCTCTTTTGATGAACTTGGCGATGCTTTCACTGATTTACTCGATGATCATAAAAAGGTCATCGGTAAATATAAACATGCCAAGGACAAAATCAAAAGTCTAGAAGATGAGATACAAAGAATTTCCTTACTTCTTGATAATGTTAGAGACACATCACCCACTAATGACGCTGATAAAGTATCCAAGCTTAAATTAAGCTTGCATGATGCCGAAGCACGTATTGAGCAACAAACTCAAGAAATCACTACACTCAACACGTTGCTTGCTGAAGAAAAGAGTAGACACAAGATTTCCATGACTAAGATATATGGCTTAAATATTAAGGTTAATGAACTGCAAGCTGTTACCAAAAGATTAGAAACCAAATTGGGTAAACAGGTTGTTCAACCTCAAACCCAATCACATGAGCACAACACCACTCATGCTAGTCAACCACGTCATTCTCATGCAGCACATAACCATGCATTCATATACACCAACTTTCACAAACCACATGCACGTAAGAACAATTCTCACTCAGTACACAAGCATCATGCACAAAGACACAATCAACATCACTCCACACATAAAAATCATCATGCCATGCCATATAGACAAGATCATCATGCAATGCCATATAGACAAGGTCCTCATATACCATATAGACAAAATCATCATGTCATGCCATATAGACAAAATCATCATGCCATACCATCTAGACAATATCAGTATGTCACACACCATAGACAATACCATCATTCTATGTCTCAAAGACACCATCACCATGCCACTTATTCCATGCATAATCATCCTCACCATGCTAACTCTTCACATCATGTCCATCCTCATCCTGTTGCTTATAGATATTATTCTCATGCTCCTAGTATAAACAAGAATGCTATCTGTACTTATTGTGGATTACATGGACACATCTCACCACAGTGCAGAGTTAGAAGACTTGTAGATAAAAGGATATATGCTTGGTTCCCAAAGACTAACTTTTCAGGACCCTCAAGAACTCGGGTACCAAAGGTCACATCTACTCTTGATGTAGGTGGACCTTCCCTCCTCAACTGAAAGTAAGTGGATTCTCGATAGTGGATGCTCGCGACATATGACGGGAGACGCAAATCTTTTTGCATCACTATCGATGAAGAGAGAAGGATACGTATCCTTCGGTAACAATCTCAAAGGGCACATTATAGGTAATGGTATCATTGGTCATCCTCCCTCTCCTGTAATAAAGGATGTCTGCCTAGTGACCGAGTTAAAGCATAACCTGCTCAGCATTAGTCATCTTGCTGATCATGGATATGATATTAACTTTGGACAAAACAGTTGCTACATCTATGATAGGTCAACTGGAGACATTGCTTTTGAAGGGAAAAGAGAGGATAACATCTATATTTTCTATCTTTCTATAAATACTAACAATGCAGGTAGATGTTTATATGCCCACAAAGACGAACGACTACTTTGGCACCAGCGTCTTGGTCACGCCAACATGGATGCTATATCCAGGCTTTCTACCAAGAAGCTAGTGAGAGGATTGCCTGACATCACATTCAAAAAGGACACGGTATGTGTCGAATGTGAACTAAACAAGGCAACAAAATCCTCGTTTCATTCCATCAACTCTGTAAGTACCACTAGACCCTTGCAACTTCTTCATATGGATTTATTTGGTCCTAGTAGAATAGCTAGCCTTGGTGGCAAACTGTATGCATTTGTTATTGTTGATGATTTTTCGAGATTTACTTGGGTTTTCTTTCTCGCTAATAAGAGCGATGCTATTTCTGCTTTCAAAGTTTTTGTAAAGAAAGTTCAAAACGAAAAAGGCTACATGATTACTCGAATCCGAAGTGATCATGGAGGCGAATTCGTAAATTATAATTTTGAAAGTTTTTGTAATGCAAATGGTTTTGATCATGAATTTTCTTGTCCTAGAACTCCTCAACAAAATGGTGTTGTGGAGCGGAAGAATAGAACTCTCGGCGATATGGCCAGAGTCATGTTGAATAAATTTTCACTTCCGAAATACTTTTGGGCAGAAGCTGTTAGTACAGCATGCCATATTTTGAATAGGGTGCTGATTCGTCCCATTACGAAGAAAACACCCTATGAGCTTTGGTTTGGGAGAACCCCCAATGTTTCTTACTTTAAAGTTTTTGGTTGTAGATGTTTCATCCTTAACACCAAAGACAACTTAGGCAAATTTGATGCCAAAGCTGACGATGGTATCTTTCTTGGTTATGCCGCCAAGAGTAAGGGATATAGAGTTTTCAATAAACGCTCACTTATTGTGGAAGAGTTAACAAATGTGACTTTTGATGAAGACAACAGTGCAGCAAGTACTCTTGATGATGACGTTGAGCCATCAACTTTTACTCCAATGAATACTTTAACCGAAACTAATTCTCTGGAGGGTTTGCCTAAGAAATTCTCTTTCAAACCTTCTCATCCAGAAAATTTAGTTATAGGAGAAGTTTCACGTGGAGTAACTACTAGATCATCACTAAGAGACTCTGTTGCTAGCACTGCCTTCATTTCACAAGTAGAGCCTAAAAACATTTCTGAAGCTTTTAATGATGAATTTTGGATTTCTGCCATGCAAGAAGAACTCAACCAATTCGAGAGAAGCCAAGTATGGGAACTCGTTCCTAGACCGGTTAATCACTCTATAATTGGCACTAAATGGGTTTTTAGAAACAAAGCAAATAAAGATGGTTCAGTCACACGTAACAAAGCTCGTCTAGTAGCTCAAGGATACAACCAAGAGGAAGGTATCGACTATGATGAGACGTATGCTCCTGTTGCTAGACTAGAATCCATTCGGATGCTTTGTGCTTTTGCTAATTTTCAAAACTTTAAATTATTTCAAATGGATGTGAAAAGTGCTTTTCTGAATGGTTTTATTAAGGAGGAAGTTTATGTGAAACAACCTCCTGGCTTTGAAAATCACAAATTTCCCGACCACGTGTTCAAGCTAAAGAAAGCACTTTATGGCCTCAAACAAGCCCCCAGAGCTTGGTATGAAAGGCTAAGTAGCTTCTTACTTGAGAAAGGTTTTTCAAAAGGGAAAATTGACACTACACTGTTTATAAAATCTTTTAAAGACACTATTCTATTGATTCAAATTTATGTTGATGATATTATTTTTGGGTCTACTGATGAAACTCTTTGTCAAGAATTTGCCAAGTGTATGCTGACAGAATTTGAGATGAGCATGATGGGAGAGCTCAACTACTTTCTTGGCCTGCAAGTAAAGCAACTGGCAAATGGAACTTTCATCTGTCAATCGAAGTATACCAAGGACATGCTGAAGAAGTTCGACCTTGACAACGTCAAACCAATTAGCACGCCAATGGCTACTTCAACCAAACTCGAACCAGATGAGAGCGGCAAACCCGTTGATCAACGTAAGTATCGAGGTATGATAGGCAGCTTACTTTATTTAACTGCTAGTCGCCCCGATATCATGTTTAGTGTTTGCCTATGTGCTAGATATCAAGCAAATCCTAAGGAATCTCACATGACCGCGGTTAAGCGTATCTTTCGATACCTTAAGGGTACGGTTACAGTGGGCCTATGGTATTCCAAGTCAACATTATTTGACCTCATCGGTTACTCTGATGCTGACTTTGCTGGATGCAAGGTCGACCGTAAAAGTACGAGCGGCACGTGTCATTTGTTAGGAAAGGCTTTAGTCTCATGGTTTAGCAAGAAGCAGAACTCTGTCGCACTATCCACAACAGAAGCTGAATACATAGCAGCTGGGCGTTGTTGTGCACAGATTCTGTGGATGAAGCAAACCCTTGAAGACTATAAGTTATCTTTCATGCATATTCCTATATTCTGTGACAATACTAGTGCCATCAATTTGACTAAGAACCCTGTCTGCCACCCACGCACTAAACACATTGAGATCAGACACCACTTTTTGCGTGATCATCAGCAAAATGGCACGATTAACTTAGAATTTATTGACACTGATCATCAGCTAGCAGATTTCTTTACTAAGCCATTATCCGAAGAGCGCTTCAATTATCTTTGTCGTGAACTCGGAATTTTGGATGAAGCAGTTATAAGTTGAGACTTACCTGCGTAAATATCGAGTATATTTTGATTCTTTTATGACAAATTTACTATGGGTACAAGCCGAAAGGGTCCTTCTGACAAAAAGGCGTAAAAGCCTAAGCGACACGGTGCACTAGTCCTCAGGACTACCGCTAGCTGGGATCCGGCCCCTGCAGCTAACCCATGGCAAATTTGAAATACTGAATTACAATATATTTCCTTATTTATTATATGGTTTGTTACGATTTATTATTGCCAAATTGATCTTCCTAAAGTTCATTCTGACCTTTGTGAATCTCTCTATGTACTTTATTGTGTTTATCAAAATTGTATCTCTTTTTGTTCAACACTTAATCTTTTTTCAGCCTAACTTTTGTTCTGGACCACTGATCCAGAACTCGGGCCGAACTCTGCCCCTAACAGAGTTCGGGCCGAGTTCGGTCCCTAGGTTCCAGAATCGGGATCTGGCTCCGCCGTTGGATCTTTTCTAATCCAATGGTCACTATTCTACCCGACCAAAGACAAAGCCCTACTTTATGTCGGGATTCCTTCTCTTTTCTCCCATATTTCCTTCTTCTCCACCTCTTCCATCTTCTTCCTTCCAAACCCTAACCCTAGTTCTTGATCTAGAGGGCTCTATTTCTTCTCAAAATCAAGGGAAAGGGGTTTTTCAACGTTCTCTTCAACTGTTTGACATTATTTTCAGGTATAACTCTCTATTTCTCTCCATTTCAAGTTATCCAATTTCTTGTAAATGGCTCCACGCTTGCCCAATCGCGGGAAGAGGATCCGAACCGAGGGTGCTTCCTCTTCGAATCCTCCTCCTCCGATTGAACAAGTAGTTGAACAACATCCCATTCATCCGTTGTTCAATCCGCCGAGTCCCGATGACCCTAACACATACGACGACCGTCTATTTGTATCGCTAGACGCCTCTAATGAATGGTTTAGCGATTTTAGGACTCGTCCGGTGTTTGGGGGCCATCCCATCAATTTCACAATATTTTCTCAATATGAGTCTTTATTCCATGATCTTTGTTTGGATGCTTTAGTTGCTTCAAATTCTGTCATCTACCGTAGTGCAATCCAAATGTTCTATTGCAATTTAACTTTTGATGCAACACACGTCTATTCCCGGGTTGCCGGTATTGACATCACCTTCAATGATTCTGAGTTGGGGGATTTTCTTGATCTTGTTAATCTTGATACTTGGAATAAACTTGTGGAAGCACGTCAATTTCAATTTGTTGGCGATACTTCTCTTGAAGGATTCAAGGAGGAATTATGTGCTCCTAACATAAGTCCTCGCAAACTTATGGCCAAGCATCTCAATCCCTACTTCTATGAGCTTCACCGAATGGTTTTTAACACCATCTTACCCAAGGCTGGCTCAACAGATGAAGTCACTTATCTTGAGATCTCCGCCTTATATCATCTCCACTATCGTATTCCATTCAACTTTCCACGGACTATGATGGATTGGATGATCAACTGTCGGAAGAAACCAAGAGCTTTGGTTTATCCTCTCTATCTTCCTTTCGTTTTTCGTGCCTTCATCATTCCTATCCATGATTGTCCGTTCCTGCCTGCACCTGCCTTTCTATCCAAAGCACGACGCCTTCAGCCTGTCGCTGCTTCTGAGTCATCTGAGCATTCTGCTGATGAGGAGCCTGACGCCCCTCCTTTTGGTCAGGATGCACCACCTCCACCTGCCACTCTTGAGTCCATTCAGACCATGCTCCGGGATCGTTTTACTCTTGAGGACGATCGCTGGACACAGCTGGACTATCGTACCACTCTGCAGATGAGTGCTCTCGGCAACTCTCTGCATGATATCCGGTACTCTCTGTCTCAGCATCTGCACATTCCCATGGAGAGGGATCCAGCGCGCGCGGGTTATCGCATTGATGATCCGTGGGTTATGCGTTACATGGATCCGGATGATGCTTTTGTGGACCCTCGTCGCTCCTTCCATGGTCCATCAGATGTTCCAGGACCATCTCGTGCTCCATGATGGAGATTGGCTACTATCTGCTGCTGCTGCTACTGATGATGATCTTAGTTACTTTTGATTTCAGTTATTTAGTTTCTTATGGATTTATGTAGCTGGTTTTATGTACTCTGTTTATGAGTTGGCCACTTGGTTTGGTGGATGACATTATCTGTCTTTATTATCATTCTATGTCCGTGACTTATTTTGCTTAGTATTTTACTGTTTCTTCTCTGCTTGGTGTGGTTGCATTAATATTCATTGCTTCTTTATATTGCTAACTGCCAAAAGGGGGAGAAATAATGTATATTTTTATTGTTTTGCTTTTGGGAGATATTAGATATCATACTGGTTCTATGCATTCGTATATCTGTGTATATCTGTACTTCTTGCTCTGGAAAATATTATCTATCAGATCACAGGTACTATGCATTTTGTAAGGGGGAGAGCTATAGCTTCTAGCTCGACACCGTTCATGGTTTACGGGGGAGCTATTTTCTCTTAGCTCAGGCATCGTGTATGGGGGAGCTATGGAACTATGTTACAATCAACTGTGTCCAGGTATGAATATTGAAATATACATATATTATTTTGTCAATTATCAATATGGGGGAGATTGTTGACACAAAGTCACAGTCAACCAAATATTGACTACATTGACCAAATAATATTTGTATTAATTCAATACGACACACGACGACTGCATTCAGTTCAAGACAGATGACAGCTCAGTCTCCGGCTCTCAGTGTGTTCTGGAGTCTGTATTTTATGATTTCATTGAGTCTAGATTGCATGTACTCTGAGTCTTGCTGAGCTCTTGGAACTTAGTCTATAACCTACCCAAAATCCCAAGCTCCACTGAACCAAAAACTGCCCACTGGTCCCCTTAGAACCACTCTGTGCTCTGGAGACAGAGTTCGGGCCGAACTCTGCCTCCACACAGAGTTCGGGCCGAACTCTGTCCCCTAGAAATCAGGAACCCTAATTTTAGGGATAGCTGGTTGCTAGCTGTCCAACGGCCAAATTTTTGAATTTTCCTACCCGAATTCTGGCCGAATTCTGCCTATAAAAACACTATAAATAGGGCATGAATTCTCTCATTTCAATCCATCCAATCTTCTCTTCTCTTCTCTCTTATAAGCTCAATAAGCCATACCCTTCCCATCTACTAGCCACAAGCCTCCTAAGTCTCGAGTGCTCAGCATCTCTCAGTTAGGATTCTTGTGCAAGAGTTGAAGAAGTCGCTTGGACAATTCCAAGCAAATCGCCACTGCGATCCTCTGTTAGAAGTTGACGTGCTCTTCTGAAGAAAAGGCACGGGTTGTAAACTACTATTTCACAAATAGTGGATTTAATCCTGAGCTAGAGTTCTCAGGCCTGGACTAGTCCTCCACGAGGGAAACCAGGTTAAAATCGCTGTGTTTGCGTATGCTCTTCTGCTCTTTATTTATTTTCCGCACTTTACTCTGATTATTGATTGTTGGTGAAAGAGTTATTTTTAATTGGCTATTTTTCTATATAAACTCTATTCACCCCCCTCTAGAGTTGCCAAACTGTTCTTCAATTGGTATCAGAGCTCTGTTCTCTTTACAAGGACTAACATCCTAAGAGCTGATCCATGGCAACCACACAATCCTTGATTTCCAATCATGGTGAAGGTCAGTCCACTCATAGGCCTCCCCTATTTGATGGAACTAACTACACATATTGGAAAACAAGGATGAGCTTCTATCTTAAGTCTCTAGACTTTGACCTGTGGACTGTCGTCACTGACGGTTACAAAAAGCCCGCCAGGATAGTTGTCGATGGTGACCTCATTGAGAAACCACACGACAAATATTCTGTCGAGGAGAAGAAACAGGCAAGTCTAGATGCTAGGGCTATTAATGCTTTATTCTGTGCTATAGACAGGAATGAGTTCAACAGGGTTTCTACTTGCACCACTGCTCATGAAGTATGGAGACTTCTAGAAGTGACGCATGAAGGAACCACACAGGTCAAGGAATCTAAAATAAGCCGTCTCACTCAAGAATACGAAGCCTTCAAGATGAAGCCAAGTGAGACGATCACTCAAATGATCACAAGATTCCTCGACATCATCAATCCTCTATCTTCGCTCGGAAAGCAGTACTCAAACCACGAAAAGATTCGTAAGCTGCTCAGAGGGCTACCAAAGATTTGGAACCCTAAGGTGACAGCCATCATAGAAGGAAACGATCTCACAACAATGTCAATGGAGACCTTGATGGGTAAGCTTATGACTCACGAGCTTGACCTCAAGGACTTCGAAGAGCCTGCTCCGAAGACCAGGGAGATCGCACTCAAAGCTCATCATCGAAGAGCTAATCATGATGAGACCGAAGAAGATAACTCGGATGATGAAGACCAAGCTCTCATGGTTCGCAACTTCAGGAAATTCCTTCGCTTCAATCGAAGGAAGAAGGAATCTCAAGAAGACGATGAAGAAGAACCAACTTGTTACGGTTGCAAGAAAACTGGACATGTCCGAAAAGACTGCCCATTCCTGAAGAAGAGCAACCGCTATGAGAAGCCATACAAAAAGAACTCATCAAAGAAATATGCCAACACAGGCATCTGGCATGAGAGTGAAACAAGTGACTCTGAGGAAGAAAAGGACTCTCCTCAAGATACAGCAAATGTGTGCCTGATGGCGACGTCTAACAAGGTATCTAACGAAACTCTGGATGACTTCTCTTTTGATGAACTTGGCGATGCTTTCACTGATTTACTCGATGATCATAAAAAGGTCATCGGTAAATATAAACATGCCAAGGACAAAATCAAAAGTCTAGAAGATGAGATACAAAGAATTTCCTTACTTCTTGATAATGTTAGAGACACATCACCCACTAATGACGCTGATAAAGTATCCAAGCTTAAATTAAGCTTGCATGATGCCGAAGCACGTATTGAGCAACAAACTCAAGAAATCACTACACTCAACACGTTGCTTGCTGAAGAAAAGAGTAGACACAAGATTTCCATGACTAAGATATATGGCTTAAATATTAAGGTTAATGAACTGCAAGCTGTTACCAAAAGATTAGAAACCAAATTGGGTAAACAGGTTGTTCAACCTCAAACCCAATCACATGAGCACAACACCACTCATGCTAGTCAACCACGTCATTCTCATGCAGCACATAACCATGCATTCATATACACCAACTTTCACAAACCACATGCACGTAAGAACAATTCTCACTCAGTACACAAGCATCATGCACAAAGACACAATCAACATCACTCCACACATAAAAATCATCATGCCATGCCATATAGACAAGATCATCATGCAATGCCATATAGACAAGGTCCTCATATACCATATAGACAAAATCATCATGTCATGCCATATAGACAAAATCATCATGCCATACCATCTAGACAATATCAGTATGTCACACACCATAGACAATACCATCATTCTATGTCTCAAAGACACCATCACCATGCCACTTATTCCATGCATAATCATCCTCACCATGCTAACTCTTCACATCATGTCCATCCTCATCCTGTTGCTTATAGATATTATTCTCATGCTCCTAGTATAAACAAGAATGCTATCTGTACTTATTGTGGATTACATGGACACATCTCACCACAGTGCAGAGTTAGAAGACTTGTAGATAAAAGGATATATGCTTGGTTCCCAAAGACTAACTTTTCAGGACCCTCAAGAACTCGGGTACCAAAGGTCACATCTACTCTTGATGTAGGTGGACCTTCCCTCCTCAACTGAAAGTAAGTGGATTCTCGATAGTGGATGCTCGCGACATATGACGGGAGACGCAAATCTTTTTGCATCACTATCGATGAAGAGAGAAGGATACGTATCCTTCGGTAACAATCTCAAAGGGCACATTATAGGTAATGGTATCATTGGTCATCCTCCCTCTCCTGTAATAAAGGATGTCTGCCTAGTGACCGAGTTAAAGCATAACCTGCTCAGCATTAGTCATCTTGCTGATCATGGATATGATATTAACTTTGGACAAAACAGTTGCTACATCTATGATAGGTCAACTGGAGACATTGCTTTTGAAGGGAAAAGAGAGGATAACATCTATATTTTCTATCTTTCTATAAATACTAACAATGCAGGTAGATGTTTATATGCCCACAAAGACGAACGACTACTTTGGCACCAGCGTCTTGGTCACGCCAACATGGATGCTATATCCAGGCTTTCTACCAAGAAGCTAGTGAGAGGATTGCCTGACATCACATTCAAAAAGGACACGGTATGTGTCGAATGTGAACTAAACAAGGCAACAAAATCCTCGTTTCATTCCATCAACTCTGTAAGTACCACTAGACCCTTGCAACTTCTTCATATGGATTTATTTGGTCCTAGTAGAATAGCTAGCCTTGGTGGCAAACTGTATGCATTTGTTATTGTTGATGATTTTTCGAGATTTACTTGGGTTTTCTTTCTCGCTAATAAGAGCGATGCTATTTCTGCTTTCAAAGTTTTTGTAAAGAAAGTTCAAAACGAAAAAGGCTACATGATTACTCGAATCCGAAGTGATCATGGAGGCGAATTCGTAAATTATAATTTTGAAAGTTTTTGTAATGCAAATGGTTTTGATCATGAATTTTCTTGTCCTAGAACTCCTCAACAAAATGGTGTTGTGGAGCGGAAGAATAGAACTCTCGGCGATATGGCCAGAGTCATGTTGAATAAATTTTCACTTCCGAAATACTTTTGGGCAGAAGCTGTTAGTACAGCATGCCATATTTTGAATAGGGTGCTGATTCGTCCCATTACGAAGAAAACACCCTATGAGCTTTGGTTTGGGAGAACCCCCAATGTTTCTTACTTTAAAGTTTTTGGTTGTAGATGTTTCATCCTTAACACCAAAGACAACTTAGGCAAATTTGATGCCAAAGCTGACGATGGTATCTTTCTTGGTTATGCCGCCAAGAGTAAGGGATATAGAGTTTTCAATAAACGCTCACTTATTGTGGAAGAGTTAACAAATGTGACTTTTGATGAAGACAACAGTGCAGCAAGTACTCTTGATGATGACGTTGAGCCATCAACTTTTACTCCAATGAATACTTTAACCGAAACTAATTCTCTGGAGGGTTTGCCTAAGAAATTCTCTTTCAAACCTTCTCATCCAGAAAATTTAGTTATAGGAGAAGTTTCACGTGGAGTAACTACTAGATCATCACTAAGAGACTCTGTTGCTAGCACTGCCTTCATTTCACAAGTAGAGCCTAAAAACATTTCTGAAGCTTTTAATGATGAATTTTGGATTTCTGCCATGCAAGAAGAACTCAACCAATTCGAGAGAAGCCAAGTATGGGAACTCGTTCCTAGACCGGTTAATCACTCTATAATTGGCACTAAATGGGTTTTTAGAAACAAAGCAAATAAAGATGGTTCAGTCACACGTAACAAAGCTCGTCTAGTAGCTCAAGGATACAACCAAGAGGAAGGTATCGACTATGATGAGACGTATGCTCCTGTTGCTAGACTAGAATCCATTCGGATGCTTTGTGCTTTTGCTAATTTTCAAAACTTTAAATTATTTCAAATGGATGTGAAAAGTGCTTTTCTGAATGGTTTTATTAAGGAGGAAGTTTATGTGAAACAACCTCCTGGCTTTGAAAATCACAAATTTCCCGACCACGTGTTCAAGCTAAAGAAAGCACTTTATGGCCTCAAACAAGCCCCCAGAGCTTGGTATGAAAGGCTAAGTAGCTTCTTACTTGAGAAAGGTTTTTCAAAAGGGAAAATTGACACTACACTGTTTATAAAATCTTTTAAAGACACTATTCTATTGATTCAAATTTATGTTGATGATATTATTTTTGGGTCTACTGATGAAACTCTTTGTCAAGAATTTGCCAAGTGTATGCTGACAGAATTTGAGATGAGCATGATGGGAGAGCTCAACTACTTTCTTGGCCTGCAAGTAAAGCAACTGGCAAATGGAACTTTCATCTGTCAATCGAAGTATACCAAGGACATGCTGAAGAAGTTCGACCTTGACAACGTCAAACCAATTAGCACGCCAATGGCTACTTCAACCAAACTCGAACCAGATGAGAGCGGCAAACCCGTTGATCAACGTAAGTATCGAGGTATGATAGGCAGCTTACTTTATTTAACTGCTAGTCGCCCCGATATCATGTTTAGTGTTTGCCTATGTGCTAGATATCAAGCAAATCCTAAGGAATCTCACATGACCGCGGTTAAGCGTATCTTTCGATACCTTAAGGGTACGGTTACAGTGGGCCTATGGTATTCCAAGTCAACATTATTTGACCTCATCGGTTACTCTGATGCTGACTTTGCTGGATGCAAGGTCGACCGTAAAAGTACGAGCGGCACGTGTCATTTGTTAGGAAAGGCTTTAGTCTCATGGTTTAGCAAGAAGCAGAACTCTGTCGCACTATCCACAACAGAAGCTGAATACATAGCAGCTGGGCGTTGTTGTGCACAGATTCTGTGGATGAAGCAAACCCTTGAAGACTATAAGTTATCTTTCATGCATATTCCTATATTCTGTGACAATACTAGTGCCATCAATTTGACTAAGAACCCTGTCTGCCACCCACGCACTAAACACATTGAGATCAGACACCACTTTTTGCGTGATCATCAGCAAAATGGCACGATTAACTTAGAATTTATTGACACTGATCATCAGCTAGCAGATTTCTTTACTAAGCCATTATCCGAAGAGCGCTTCAATTATCTTTGTCGTGAACTCGGAATTTTGGATGAAGCAGTTATAAGTTGAGACTTACCTGCGTAAATATCGAGTATATTTTGATTCTTTTATGACAAATTTACTATGGGTACAAGCCGAAAGGGTCCTTCTGACAAAAAGGCGTAAAAGCCTAAGCGACACGGTGCACTAGTCCTCAGGACTACCGCTAGCTGGGATCCGGCCCCTGCAGCTAACCCATGGCAAATTTGAAATACTGAATTACAATATATTTCCTTATTTATTATATGGTTTGTTACGATTTATTATTGCCAAATTGATCTTCCTAAAGTTCATTCTGACCTTTGTGAATCTCTCTATGTACTTTATTGTGTTTATCAAAATTGTATCTCTTTTTGTTCAACACTTAATCTTTTTTCAGCCTAACTTTTGTTCTGGACCACTGATCCAGAACTCGGGCCGAACTCTGCCCCTAACAGAGTTCGGGCCGAGTTCGGTCCCTAGGTTCCAGAATCGGGATCTGGCTCCGCCGTTGGATCTTTTCTAATCCAATGGTCACTATTCTACCCGACCAAAGACAAAGCCCTACTTTATGTCGGGATTCCTTCTCTTTTCTCCCATATTTCCTTCTTCTCCACCTCTTCCATCTTCTTCCTTCCAAACCCTAACCCTAGTTCTTGATCTAGAGGGCTCTATTTCTTCTCAAAATCAAGGGAAAGGGGTTTTTCAACGTTCTCTTCAACTGTTTGACATTATTTTCAGGTATAACTCTCTATTTCTCTCCATTTCAAGTTATCCAATTTCTTGTAAATGGCTCCACGCTTGCCCAATCGCGGGAAGAGGATCCGAACCGAGGGTGCTTCCTCTTCGAATCCTCCTCCTCCGATTGAACAAGTAGTTGAACAACATCCCATTCATCCGTTGTTCAATCCGCCGAGTCCCGATGACCCTAACACATACGACGACCGTCTATTTGTATCGCTAGACGCCTCTAATGAATGGTTTAGCGATTTTAGGACTCGTCCGGTGTTTGGGGGCCATCCCATCAATTTCACAATATTTTCTCAATATGAGTCTTTATTCCATGATCTTTGTTTGGATGCTTTAGTTGCTTCAAATTCTGTCATCTACCGTAGTGCAATCCAAATGTTCTATTGCAATTTAACTTTTGATGCAACACACGTCTATTCCCGGGTTGCCGGTATTGACATCACCTTCAATGATTCTGAGTTGGGGGATTTTCTTGATCTTGTTAATCTTGATACTTGGAATAAACTTGTGGAAGCACGTCAATTTCAATTTGTTGGCGATACTTCTCTTGAAGGATTCAAGGAGGAATTATGTGCTCCTAACATAAGTCCTCGCAAACTTATGGCCAAGCATCTCAATCCCTACTTCTATGAGCTTCACCGAATGGTTTTTAACACCATCTTACCCAAGGCTGGCTCAACAGATGAAGTCACTTATCTTGAGATCTCCGCCTTATATCATCTCCACTATCGTATTCCATTCAACTTTCCACGGACTATGATGGATTGGATGATCAACTGTCGGAAGAAACCAAGAGCTTTGGTTTATCCTCTCTATCTTCCTTTCGTTTTTCGTGCCTTCATCATTCCTATCCATGATTGTCCGTTCCTGCCTGCACCTGCCTTTCTATCCAAAGCACGACGCCTTCAGCCTGTCGCTGCTTCTGAGTCATCTGAGCATTCTGCTGATGAGGAGCCTGACGCCCCTCCTTTTGGTCAGGATGCACCACCTCCACCTGCCACTCTTGAGTCCATTCAGACCATGCTCCGGGATCGTTTTACTCTTGAGGACGATCGCTGGACACAGCTGGACTATCGTACCACTCTGCAGATGAGTGCTCTCGGCAACTCTCTGCATGATATCCGGTACTCTCTGTCTCAGCATCTGCACATTCCCATGGAGAGGGATCCAGCGCGCGCGGGTTATCGCATTGATGATCCGTGGGTTATGCGTTACATGGATCCGGATGATGCTTTTGTGGACCCTCGTCGCTCCTTCCATGGTCCATCAGATGTTCCAGGACCATCTCGTGCTCCATGATGGAGATTGGCTACTATCTGCTGCTGCTGCTACTGATGATGATCTTAGTTACTTTTGATTTCAGTTATTTAGTTTCTTATGGATTTATGTAGCTGGTTTTATGTACTCTGTTTATGAGTTGGCCACTTGGTTTGGTGGATGACATTATCTGTCTTTATTATCATTCTATGTCCGTGACTTATTTTGCTTAGTATTTTACTGTTTCTTCTCTGCTTGGTGTGGTTGCATTAATATTCATTGCTTCTTTATATTGCTAACTGCCAAAAGGGGGAGAAATAATGTATATTTTTATTGTTTTGCTTTTGGGAGATATTAGATATCATACTGGTTCTATGCATTCGTATATCTGTGTATATCTGTACTTCTTGCTCTGGAAAATATTATCTATCAGATCACAGGTACTATGCATTTTGTAAGGGGGAGAGCTATAGCTTCTAGCTCGACACCGTTCATGGTTTACGGGGGAGCTATTTTCTCTTAGCTCAGGCATCGTGTATGGGGGAGCTATGGAACTATGTTACAATCAACTGTGTCCAGGTATGAATATTGAAATATACATATATTATTTTGTCAATTATCAATATGGGGGAGATTGTTGACACAAAGTCACAGTCAACCAAATATTGACTACATTGACCAAATAATATTTGTATTAATTCAATACGACACACGACGACTGCATTCAGTTCAAGACAGATGACAGCTCAGTCTCCGGCTCTCAGTGTGTTCTGGAGTCTGTATTTTATGATTTCATTGAGTCTAGATTGCATGTACTCTGAGTCTTGCTGAGCTCTTGGAACTTAGTCTATAACCTACCCAAAATCCCAAGCTCCACTGAACCAAAAACTGCCCACTGGTCCCCTTAGAACCACTCTGTGCTCTGGAGACAGAGTTCGGGCCGAACTCTGCCTCCACACAGAGTTCGGGCCGAACTCTGTCCCCTAGAAATCAGGAACCCTAATTTTAGGGATAGCTGGTTGCTAGCTGTCCAACGGCCAAATTTTTGAATTTTCCTACCCGAATTCTGGCCGAATTCTGCCTATAAAAACACTATAAATAGGGCATGAATTCTCTCATTTCAATCCATCCAATCTTCTCTTCTCTTCTCTCTTATAAGCTCAATAAGCCATACCCTTTCCATCTACTAGCCACAAGCCTCCTAAGTCTCGAGTGCTCAGCATCTCTCAGTTAGGATTCTTGTGCAAGAGTTGAAGAAGTCGCTTGGACAATTCCAAGCAAATCGCCACTGCGATCCTCTGTTAGAAGTTGACGTGCTCTTCTGAAGAAAAGGCACGGGTTGTAAACTACTATTTCACAAATAGTGGATTTAATCCTGAGCTAGAGTTCTCAGGCCTGGACTAGTCCTCCACGAGGGAAACCAGGTTAAAATCGCTGTGTTTGCGTATGCTCTTCTGCTCTTTATTTATTTTCCGCACTTTAATCTGATTATTGATTGTTGGTGAAAGAGTTATTTTTAATTGGCTATTTTTCTATATAAACTCTATTCACCCCCCTCTAGAGTTGCCAAACTGTTCTTCACAAAGAAATACAACATTCTAACTATTCCATTGTATTCAAACATTAGGGAAAAACTTGAACCGAAACTAACTCGAGGTCCGTATATGGATAATCTAATCAGAAATTATATAAAATAATAATCCTTAGGGCAAAATAGGGACTGAGGAGGCCGTTCGGACTAAGATGTGAGGATGATATCTAAAGGGGCAAGGAGAAGGAATTGCACCATTTATCAAGGTTAAACTATTAATTCTAGAAAGTCCTGTATCACCAAGTGAATAATCTATCCACATTGGATCATGTCGTCATATCAAAAGGTAGTCGTATACCTATGGGGATTGACAAACTATCAAAATTAATAACTTCTCATCTAAATTGCATAGCCTAGACTACCCATCGGTAAATTTTGTATAAGGGACTCCTAGTCATAGTCATTCTCTTAAATTAAATTAATCCTTGTTCGTGAATGAGCATATTCTAGTCGCAGGCTCGCAATAGTACAACTAATCTTAAGTACCATTACGAGTTCGCATGATTTGCAAAAAATGACCTGCATGGGCCACCACAAAAACTTGTCACGACCCGCACCCGTTTTTTTTTTTTTTTTTTAAACGGATACGAGACGTGTCCAAGCCAGCCTACGCCGCAGTGTCGGCGGTAGAACGCTGTCACGGCCATGAAGATCAAAATCACAAATAATGCTTAATCACATAATTAATTTAATTTACAAAGATCACAAGTTTTACATTTGCAGAAAAATATAAACTTGTACAAATATTTGAATGACTACAACTCAACTATCTAGCTAGTCTCTAGGCCTTTGTCTGCAAGTATTCCCGTCACTTCCCAAGCTAAATGAATCCACGGCTAACCTGAAAATGTTGGTTTCCAGTCAGGAATGGAACGAGCACAATTCACCGAATGCAATTTCAAATAGAGAAAATGACTATAAGACAAAGGTTAGACATCAATCATGAGTTTTGAAAATAACAGTAAAGCCGTAAGAAAAATCAATAGTAATAAATAGACCAATATACTTTCCACCGTTAGAAGTACCTTTGACATGTGATCGGTCTGGGGTGCTACACCGCACGGTCTACGAGGTCTACTTTACGAGGTCTATTTTACGAGGTCTACTTGCAGAAAATAAACAATGTCTACGAGGTCTACTTGCAGAAAATAAACAATGTCTACGAGGTCTACTGCAGAAAATAAACAATGTCTACGAGGTCTACTGCATGAAAATAAACAATGTCTACGAGGTCTACTGCATGAAAATAAACAATGTCTACGAGGTCTACTGCATGAAAATAAACAATGTCTACGAGATCTACAATGTCTACGGTCGGATCACACATCCTTGGTACTTCTCATTCCCGACTCAATAATTTATAATAGAGTATAAAAATGACATAACCAATGACTAATCAATGAAATATAGTATAGATCAATATCGAAATGCAAACAATCAACTGTACTCGCCTGTGGTCCTGTGCTGGTGAAACCGATGATCCAAATCACTCAATATACCACAATAGTCAAAACCCGTACAATAGTTCCCGAAAGCTGAAATAAACCATACCAATGATCTCAGAATAGTCCAATTAGCTAGGATTGCCTGTCCTTACGTCCAATTCTGGACACAGGAGCAAAACGGTAGTTTCGGGCCAAAACGGTGTCCGCCGTTGGACCCGCTTTGCACCGAAAAGCGTGCCAGAGTCAACGGTCTCTAAAGTCGTCAAACTACATGTCTACGGATCCAGTTTTCTGATACGAACCCAACCGTATGTCCAAAGTTGGATTCCGGCGGGCCGTGCACAAAATCGCCCGTTGAGTGGGACCGTGGGGCCCGCAAAACGGTGATTTTATCAACGGTCTCAGAATCGGACCAAACTTGGCATACAGGACCAGAAAAACGATACGGTCCTGTTGGCACAAGTTTCGTCTCGATCTGTCGAGCGTGCACAAAGTAATTGAGAAATTTGCAAAGTGCTCGATACGGTGAATTTCGACGGATACGCATCAAATTCGTCGCGCACACGCGACCAATTTGAATTCCGCCAAAGCCCACACGACCACAAAGGCGTTACGCAGCTTTCGATCCTTTCGGTACGCGACCACGTCGTCCGGATTGGCGTGACGCACGTCGTGTGGATGGTTTTCTAAGTTTTGAAAACAGATTTTTGACGAAGTTTACATGTGAATAATTCTCTGTACAAAGTAATTCTTTACAGACTTCCTACTGGACTTTTCTAGCCCTACATGTTGTAATTAACTTCTGTTCAGAAAGTTTTCTGATTTGAAGAATAAATTGGTGGGAATTTCGATGTCAAGTTGGGTGTTTGGACTGGTTTTGTGTCCTGTTCTTGAACAGGTTTTCGATGAAGTTTCCATCGAATTTCCGGGCAATAGGTTCGTTCACGACAAAATCTATGTACTGGGATAAAAACTCGGTTATATTGGCTTCGTACCTGCGAAACTCGTTCGTGAAACGAATGCTCGGGTTATCGGGAAACGTTGCGCGAAGTTGACCCTTCGGAACCGCCATACTGCTGCTGTCACGCCCTGTCACGCGCGGTCGGCGCGCGCACGCCTCCCTGTGACCGCCGGCGGTGCCTCGCGGCGGTGCTTGGCCGTCGGGGGGCCGCCCAGGTGGTTGGGGTCGCGTGGGGTGGCGGCGCTGGAGGTTTCGTTTAGGGTTTGCTCTTTCTTCGACTCTCGATCTCTCGGCTACCGATACATACGATATATATATATATGAACTCACTGGTGTTGGAAACTAAGGCTCGGGACTTGAAGACTTGGGGTCAGGCCGGCCTCACATGCTGGGCTCGGTTTAATTGACCAGTGGGGCTTGGTGCTCGGCCTTGAGGCCGGGCTGCTACTGTTTTTCCTATTCCTTTATATATATATATATATATATATATATATATATATATATATATATATATATATATATATATATATATATATATATATACATAAAAACTTATGTACATATATATACATATATATCTACACACTTTTCCATATACGTATTTATTTATACGCACACACACTTATATATAATTATATATTTCCCTATATGTATTTCTATATATACAATACTTACATGTTATTGATTATATATTTCTATATATATATATGTATATCTTATTTCTATTTCATTTCTATTATACAAATATATGTGTATATATATATCCCACATATATTTATATATATCTATCCTTAGAATCACAAAACCAAAAATACTTTAAATATATATTATAAATATCAATACTCTTAATATATATATAGAAAATCCCATTTATACCTACACATATATAAATTGGACTTACCACAATTTGACTCAATAATAATAATAATATAATAACAAAATTCAATAAAATAATAATGGTGTATATATATACCATTATATGCAGTTTAAAAATCTAAAATGCACAAAGACTCATCTTATACCAATATCATTGAATATTAATTAATAATAATATTTATAATACTTAAATTACGAATGTTTAGAAATAGTCATTAAATCATTAAAACAGAATGTAACACACTCGTACCAAATTCCATCAACGTGAATGTCCTCGGACGTGCCGCATGACCACATGGGCTCGACTCAGTTCGGGTCCAGTCTAGACTGGTTTGGTATAACTGGTCTCCCAAAGACTCAATAATATAATTAACTAATAAATAAAGTCTTCGGTACGTGTTGAGTCGCAACTTGGCCTGGTTTTCCTAGTTAGGACAATCATATGACTCGGCATTCCCTTACCATGGCGAAACACTAGTCAAGGCACGCTACTGCGCTATCCGTGCCATGATTCCTAGTCGTCTTGCACTCCAATTCTTAACCTTGGCTAAAACCATCTATCGTACTAATTAACTAAATAATTATTTATAAAATCTAAAATCACCATTTTAATAAAATTAAATATTCCCAAAATATTAAAAAAATTCTGGGAAGGGAGGCTACACAGTGTGCTGGAAATGTGCCCTACTCGACGGCAGGCTACAGATCCCAAGGCGTGCCCAGGTAACGGGATTGCCTGTAGCTGGAAAATCTCTTCATGACTACTGTATTAATCTAGTTATTAGCCTTAGTCCATTTCAGTAGGTACTCCTGACCGTGGTACTCAGGAGTCCCTGTCCTAGACATGATGCAAGACAGGACTGGTTCATTTGTACAAGCACAATCGCCCACGGTGTCCAGGTAATTTATTCTTATCAGGTCATGTCATGTCAGGTAGCCGTCGCAACAGCTGTTCTAGATATATCATGTCAGGTGTACTTGTCAGGAGTGCGCCACGACGGACCACTATCATGTCAGGTTGGTCATGTCAGGAGTGCACCACTACGGGTCACTGTCGTGTTATGTTAGTTCCTTGTCGTACCATGTCATGTACAATAGTCATTCCAAACATATTAAGTAAAATCAAGTTCATGACAAAAGGCGTAAGGATATAAAATGGGCATAAAATATCTAATAAAATATCAATACTCAGGGCTATAGGGGAGCCATGCGGCCAGAAATGATCTCATGCAGTTGGAAGAGAACAGTCCATGCGGCTCAATATGGTCAGGCGCATACGGCTGGCCGAAGGGTGTACCCATGCGGCTGACCGGGTTCGGTCTAATGCGGCAGTGGAGGACTGCGGCTATACGGCCGGCGGAAGAGTGGAGTTCATGCGGCTCGAGAAGAAGCAACCCATGCGGCTGCGGGGGAAGGGAACCATATGCGGCTCAGAAGGGGAGAGTACTCATACGGTTGCGGAGAGCAATGCCTATGCGGCTGGAAGACTGCGGTCTATGCGGCTCGCGAGTGTTGAGTTCATGCGGCTCAGAGTGGGCGGAGTCCCATGCGGCCAGGAAGAACTGGACCTCAGTCATGCGGTTAAGTAAGAAGGACTTATGCGGCTAGAAGGAATACTTGCCGCATGAACTTGTCATGCGGTCAAGTCAAGACAATAGTGCATGCGGTTGGAACTAACTTGCCGCATGAATGTTCATGCGGTCAAGTGCTACCATGCGGCTCGGGACTGTGCTTCTTCTCCAAATTTCTGAGAAGAAGTACACTATAGGCCATGGCTTCCAAGCTGCATAACTCTATCATCCGGAGCCCAAATCCGAACTTCCATAGGTCAAAATGGGGTAGAACGAGATTCTCTACAACATAGAACCATCAAAACTCAGAAATAACAGGATTAAGTAGATCAAAACCCAAGAAATCCGAAAATAATGTAAACTTAGATCTACAAGAATCTAGCTATGAAAAATGGAAATGCCAAGAACTAAAGTGAGTTAAAATGCTGTAAAGAAGGGAATGAAGCAATAAAATTTGAGTTCCTCCATGAAGCAAGTTGCACTTGCCTAGACCTCTCTCTCCCTCTCTCTGGTAGGTAAGAAAGTAATGGTGGAGAAGATGATAAATGAAGAGATAAAGGAGAAGGGTTAATAAATGGTAGTGGTGGTGGTAGATAGGGGGTTCACCCCTTGGTTCATGATGAACCAATAGCAATCCCAAACCGAACCAAGCCAACCCGAACCAAGAATAAACCAAGCCTAGGGAGGAAACTAAGCAAGAAAATCATGCAATACAAGGTAAAATACGTACACGTATTCCAAGAATACGAAATACGAACACAGGCATTACAAAATTGATTTGTTTGTGTACTGCATCTCCTCTGTTACCTAACTGAGATGATCAGAATGTCAGGGCATGACGTGCCAACTTCTGTCCTTATTTGGTTGGGAGGTTGGTTCGAAGTGTCGTGATACTATGTGAATCCCAGTAGAAAGCAGAGATCTATTTATCATACTTTTTTTCTTACTGGTTTTATTCCTCATACCGTGTTTCCTTGCGGTACTTGCTATTAGAGGTCTAACCTCTCTGGTTTTGCATGGCCAGATTTAGAGCCGGTTCCCGAGGATCCAACTTACTTCCACCTCCAAGATGGTCAACACTAGAGGGATGATCGCAGGAGGACTCGAGTGGGTTTCTTACTTCCCCGCTCGTTTTGTTATCTACTTTATACTTTGCCGGTTGGCACCGACATGTTAGTCGGATTGTCCTGTACTTACTTTTGCATAATTGTAACTAAAGTCAGGCTGCAGCTGATAAACAATTATGTATACTTGCTACATCATCTGGCTAATGTTTTATAAAGCCAGATATCAAGAACATTTTGATTGAGCGTTTGGGACGCCTTACTGTTTTATCTTACATGTTCCCTATTTCTGTTTCTTGTTTGAATGATTGAGATAATAGATGTGAAGTGACCATAGGGAGACTTTCATGTAGTATGCACCCCTTCGTCTTTTAGACATCATTAATCGTATTATACGGTATTCATCTACCCGTAATACGTAGCTGGCTGAGTCATTCTCCCGCTCTCCAGTATTCTAGTTCTGGGACGTGACAAGAATCTATGTTACGTCTGGTGGACACAAATCTACTACAAATAGATGGAATAAAGTAAAGACATGAAATCAGTAACTGAGAACAACTGCTACTCAAAGACAACCCCTGCTGCAAGGACACCGTAATCTGACGCTGGCTTAGACCTGCTCGTGTGCACCTGGCTCAATACTCGGCTAACCTGAAGAGATCATCAGGTCCTCGGAGGACTAGCAAGATACATAATATACAAGCCTTTATAATAGTTTATCATCATGAAGGAAATCTAGGATATAAACAGGTAAAGGCTAAACGATCACGAGACATGAATATATGAACAACTACGTATAAATGAACTGCAGGAAGACAAGCAAACAAGAGATCAACGGATACCAAATCCTCGTCCCGAGTGTGGACTCGCAGGTTTGAAACTAGTCACTAACCCTCGCCCCAAATGTGGACTCGCAGGTCAGTTCAAGACAAATCACCCTCGCCCCGAGTGTGGACTCGCAGGTGCAAACGGTCAACCCTCGTCCCGAATGTGGACTCGCAGGTTGTAAACAATCAAAATACGGAATAACAGTTCAGTTTATAACGCAGTCATCCTATGATACCACTCAATCAAGTACAAGTGAAGAACATGCCTGATATGGTACAAGGCTGACTATAAAGAAGCACATGTCAGCAATCAAATCAGAATCAACGGGATAATGACAGAAGGTAAGCATGTAAATAAAGCTGTAAAGAAACGATAAGGTATACTTGCATGGTCTTTCGTCCAGATTTGTTGAGCGCAAGGACCCAAGTATCAAACCGAGTCTATACAAGAATTCAAGAATTCATATTTGTAAGATATATAAGATTTTCATAAATATAATTGGTTGATAGAATTCCTTATATACTTGTAGTATTCATCATTGTTTAAGTGTTGCTACTTGCTACCATTGTTTTCATGTACACAAGCCCACCCACCTGCTACTAAAAAGAACTGACTTTGGAAGTAATTGAAACTACGATGCATGATATCCTTCTGAGTATTTTATTCGGTTTATCTAAAGCAATATGATTGCTGGACAATTCCCACTTAAGATTTTTTTTAAACATGAACAAAAATACTAATATTTATGAACATGTATCAAAAATAATGCAAGGTGCTGTATGAAGACATTTATTGACACAGCCGATATGTCTCACCATCATGGTCAATTACAACCGCAACATGAGATGGAACGAATTCCAACATGTCAAGAAGCGAGAAGTTTGTAATATGACCTGTATACTATTCCAGTTTCATCAATGAGTATCACTCTATTATTGGGGTTGGAGTCGGTCTTCCTATTTCTTGCAGACTCGACTGGGGTGCCTCTGTATGGGGCACTTTCATCTTAAACAAACCCAATATAGCTTCTATCTATTTTCTATAGGTGAGTATAGTACTAAGGGTCCACGTGAGGGATTGTTAATATTATTTAGAGAATAGAAGGTTTATACGTGGAAACACCAATATTCAATTTACAGAAGAAAGGAGGAGACAAGTGGTGAAGCCACTTGCTCTCTCTCTGGTTCACATGTGTGTACAGTACTTCCTCCCTATAGATTTTTATTAGTCAAGTTAGCCTCTTCCCCAACCAGAAAATATTGCTACTTGACCTATTGCTTCTTGAGTAAATAATTTGGACATGGTGGAGGGTTTATATATAAAAGTTTATATATAAAAACATAGCTTCTTATAGTACCGAGAAGGAGATAGTGGTGCAGGCTCTCATCATTATGTTCACCATGCATGAACAGTATTCTATATGTTATATGTATATATATTTTTATTTTTATGCATGACTATACATAAATATAGGTAGAGAGAAGGTTACCTAAGAACTTGTGATGCGTCGTTGCTGTAATCCCACTTTCCGAAAATTTTGTTATAATTTTTTTTTTATTATTTTGAGTTTTAAATGAAATAAATTTATTATTTCATTTAATAGAAGTTTAGCTAATCCTATTTTTCTCTCAGCCTTATTATTGGGCTTTCGGCCCAAATAACCTTGGGCTGTTACAAAGCACAGGACTCTTTTCCTTCTTTTCAAATTGTTGTTTAGGAAGAGTATAATTAATTTCCTCATTCCTTGTTCCTCAAGTCGATGGGAATGTTGATTTTGAAATTTCGGTTGTAACTGCCAAGGGGGACCACTGATTTCCAATCTTTCCGCTCTTTCTCCAATCTCTCCACCTTTATAATCAGAGCAGCTACCGAATGATTCTTCATCAAGAGCTGCTACCAGGCTGTTCATCCTCTTCCTCCCTCAATTCAAGTTTCCAAGCTTAATTTGAAGGGATTGGTCATGGCGAATTAGCACTGGGTTCCTGAGTTGAAGATTCTCCTCCGATCATTCATCTGATTGATTCGTGCTTTCAATTTGGGCAAATTCGTGTAAGAATTTCTGATCATCGATCGAATGTCTTTTTATAAATTTTTCTTTTAGTTTGAATTGATTTTTTACTGTTGATTTTCTAAGATCCATTCCTTCCTTGATGAATGACCTTCAAGAGCTGATCGATCTGAGCTGTGTTCTTCCTAATACCTCTTTGAGCAGTTGATCTGTTGACCTAATCATTCGATCGACCAACTGTTCTGGATGATGACGCTGACGTTGGGTTTCAGCAATCAAAGAGGTGAGGAATTCATTATATGTAAGTTTAGATCGGTTTATTCGAAATTCCTAAAATCCTGGTGGTGAGATCGTGTCAGGATCTGAGCGATTCGTCTCTCCTTGAACAGGTTAACTATTGTGGTGATTGAGTACTGGATCGATCATTGGTAAGTATCACTCTGAGAATCCTTAGAGTTTGTTAGAATCATGTTTTAAGTACATTGAGTTCTGATGTGGTGTTCGATCATTCAATTGATCCTTCCTTGTTTCTTTTATGTGTGGACCTTCAGTTGGAAATTGTTTGAACTTCAGATCAATTGAGGACCAGTGTTCACCTCACTATTCAGTTTTGCCATCAATTGTAAGTATTGGGTTTCATACATATTACTTTTGGTGTGGCATCTCATTTTGATTATTAGTAGATCAGTAATATTGCAAATATGTAGAGTTTAGGTTTTAGGTAAATCTTAGTACTTGGGAACATATGAATTTGTATACTGTGTTATCAATTGGACTGATTAGAGTATTATTTTGACTGAATGAGTACTCCTATCTAATTGAGACTGAACTTTTAGAGTTTTAACAGTCGAGCGTTGGGTTAATAATTCCTGGGAATGGCTAACAGAAGTGTAGTAGTTAGCTAATAATTTAGAAATGCATTAAACCAGGTATTGATCAAGGATAGATGAATATGGTTGAGATATTGAGAGTATAAGTTTGATTTTCAGATCAGTGAAGAACTAACCTGTTCTGAACTGATCACATATAGGATTGGTTGATTTCATATGTTAAATTCTGAGTTGGCTTGGACTGGGCTGAAATGTCAGTCCTACTCTTGGCTAGGGACTGCTGTTCAGTGACCCAGGAATTGTCCAGTAATCTATGGACTGTCAATGTGTACAGGACACACATTATTTGGACTGGTTGCTACTAAGGTGTGGTTGATATCATTGTTGGTAACAACTGGTTTTCAACCTGAAACAGAGTGGTTGAGAGACTGAGTATAAACCTTAAGTTAGGAAATTAGTTCTCACTGAGTGTAACTTGAGGAAACCAAGCCATGGAGGATGTGAATTAGACTTGGGATGTACTCGGATTCAGAACAATAGATTAAGGACTGAATGCTAATTAGGATTTTAACTATCAATTGCTTCTAAGTTGGGGTGATGTCCTGATTCAGGACTGTAATGTATCAGCTGACAATTGACTGATTTATACCATGTCCTGTTGAGTATGAACATATCCTGGAGGCCTGAGCTGAGCATCTTGTTTACTAGAAGTTTATACATATGGTTTTAGTTGCATGAAATGGGATTTAATATGGTGGAATTGATAATTAAATTGGGCATTTGGGACTAATATTAAGACTGAATGTTATCTGAGTTTGGGAACTGAATCAGGAAGTTCCTAGTTAGGATCGATTTATTCCCATGTTTTGGTTGGACTGAATTGATACTAGGATATGGTTTTGGACTGATAACTGATTATATAGGGCTGATATCTGTATATCTATAGTTGGAATATTGGACTGAATATATATTGGTACTGTCCTATGTTAGACTGAAACCAGGACTGACATGGTGTCAGCTTGATACAAAGTCTGAATTACTATGGTATCATGTGGACCGAGACACATATAGGCTGATTTGGACAATGCAACTGTCGGGACTATGAATAACAGTCCTACTAAGGCTGTATGAATGATACTGATGATATCCATGCCTGAAATCCTAGTATTGAATGACTGTTGAGTTAATCCTGAGATGTATTGGCTTATTTCTTCTTTCAGTCAAAGGATTAACATAATATGGTTACATAGTTGAACCTGCAGCATTTTGATTTCCTGGGGAGCATGAGTTTAGTTTTTCCTATCTTCCTTAGCCTAGAATTCAGAATTTTGGTTACCTAATAGGAATACAGGTTTGGGTATGACAGTTTGGTGATATCAGTTCAAATCCAAGGCTGACCCATTTAGGGAACTGGCCTGAAATTAGATGACAGCACTTCTAGGAAAATCTGAGTTTAGACTTGACAGAATTGTGATATCAGTTAGCCATGTTTTCCTGAGTGGAATGTCAGCCACTGGAAAATAGTGTAATGCACCAAGACAGAGCTTAGTACAGCTGGGAGCTGTTAAGGAGAGTGCTGATTAGCACAGTTAGGAGGAAACTGTATGAAATTGCAGGAGCTTCTCAAGACTCAAATTGAGATTTACCTATGTCAGATACATCATTGTATCTTGTCTAAGTGGCTAGGCTAGTTAAATACTAAATGAGTTAGAAGTGTCTTATGTCAGCTAGAGTAGATCTTGAAGGATAATTTAATTACTTTTTGACTAATCTTGTCTAAATAAGTATTCAGTGTTACCTATGAATAATTGTATTATATATTAATGTTTTAGAGTGGACAGTTAGACTCTGAACTTGTGATTTGAATCATTTAATTTGGTTTCAAGTTCACTGTCTTGGTATACCTAAAATATTAATAAGTGCAAGTATAAGATGGGTGATAGAATGCTTCATGTTTTAAGTCATAATTGGATTTTATCTTATTTTAAAGAAAGAGTTAGAGTTGGCTAGTTAAAACTAAAGATTTTGTTTAGTGGCTTTTCTAGACTAGAAATATCTATCTATATTGTCAACTTATCAACTGTAAATTATAAATACAGGAGGACATCTAGCTCCGATCTTCATCCGTACTTTCCTGGAGCAAGGCAAGTACACTCTATGGTCTTGTACATTTTATTATATCATGTGCTTCCTTGATGACACACTGTGACACGACATATTTTTTCTGGTGCTCATGTTCCTTGTTCTTATTACTTGTACCTGGGGAGGGGAAATATACTATTTATGTGACCAAACCCAAGAAACAACTCAGGTGTGTTTAGCTTAGACCCCGCATCGTGCACGTGGATCCTAAGTCGTACCATTCATGTGCTTTCATGTACTTTCATGTGCTTTCATGTGCTTACCCCTAGCCGGTCACATACTTAGTTATATTTCAAATATTGTGCACACATGTTCAGGAGATATATCATGTACTTAGTTCATGTGATTCCTAAGATACCATGTTCTTTCATGTTCTTACACACCATGTTCTTTCATGTTCTTACATACCATGTTCTTTCATGTACTTATACACCATGTTTCTTCTTGTGCTTTACATACCATGTTCCCTTGTACTTTCATATCATGATGTCATGTTCATTACCTAGAATTGTACTTTGCTCCGCTCCTGAATAGGATATGTTGCAGGTGAGTTGGAGGCCCTTTGCGACACATATTATGGCCGAGATCCAGTTGATGCAGGAGAGCTAGCTGGAGTTGCTCTTGACTTAGAGGCTGCAGAAGCCTAGAGCTTACCATTTAGCACTTTACATTTTACCTTGTATTGGAGACTAATAGACTCTATCTTTTATTTTGCTGGAATGTAATAAATTCTGAGACTTGTACTTTACTCTGGATTTGGGATACATTTATAGATGCTGTGATTTCATACTTGTTCATAATTATCTGGTTAGATTTTCCCATATTGGTACAGCTTACTTCATCGTATCCAACGATGAAGGTTGGGCGTGTCCGACTCGTGTCCGATTATTCGGAACAGGTCATGACAGTTGCGACCGCGGATCCTCAGCACAGCGGTAGACTGAACCACCGAGACGAGGAAGAGAAGTAGAGAGCAGTTGAGAAGAAGCCGAGAGAGAGTTGTTGGGTTATCCAAAATTTTAGGGTACGCTCTCTAATAAATATATATAAGGATGGATGTAATATGGATAGGGATTGGATTGCGAGGAGTTCTAATCCTATCTCCACAAGAATTTTCTATAATCCTATCACGTATCAGTTTTTATTTAGTCATATATCTAAATATATTTTAAGTACATATTTAGTCCTATCCTCCTATATATTATTTATTATAGCTTTTAGTTTCTACCACTTAGGAAAAGATCTAATAAATGATTTGGCGGGAAGGATATATTTATATATATAATCATCTTAGAACTTACATAGATATTTACCTTTACTTATAATTTATTTCTCAAAGCCTAGAAAAATTAAAATAATATAATAAATAATAATAATGATAATAGATACTAATAATAATTATGGGTCAAGGGCTCACAATCCCCGCAGTTTTCTACCAAAAGAATCGGGGCATAGTCGGCAATGATCTGTGCACCACAGTTCAAAACTTCTTCAGCGCGGGTCTGCTCCCAGCCAACATCAATCATACAAACTTGGCTCTCATTCCAAAAGTCAATACCCCGACGTTACGCACGAATTATCGTCCATTCTCCCTCTGTAATGTATCATATAAACTCATATAAAAATTCTTACTTCTCGACTTTGACCACTGATGGATAAATTAATCTCCCCCTCTCATAGTGCTTTCGTTCCTGGTAGGCACATCTCGGACAATATCATCATTGCACAGGAACATTTTCATGCTATAAAGTCCTTCCCCGGCAAGAAAAACTTTTTTGCTCTCAAGATCGACATGGCCAAGGCCTACGATAGACTCAATTGGGGGTTTATCAAGATAACACCTGGGGTTCGGGATCGTCGGTCACACCAGTAATCTGATTATGGAATGCATTACTTCCCCATCATTCTCCATTTTGATCAATGGATCCCTGACATCTACTTTTATCTGAAACGAGGAATTCGCCAAGGCTGCCCCATGTCCCCATATATCTTCATTCTCTGCTTGGATGCCCTATCTCACATGTTCTACTCATATGAACGGAACTAGCTCCTCCAAGGAATCTATATCAACCGGTACGCGCCGTCTATATTTCATCTTCTTTTTGCTGACGAGCTATTAATCTTTGGACAGGCTACTCAAGCGGAATTACTTATGATCCAGTCGATCCTCAACATCTTCAAAGCGCGATCGGGTCAGAAAATCAACTATGAAAAATCAAGCATTTACTTCAGCAAGAAGGTATCAACCGAAGACCAAAGCACACTTGCTTCCACGCTTCAACTCTCAGTCATGGCCTCCTCCGATAAGTAATTGGGGCACCCCCTCCTTCTTTCCAAGAGTCGAATTTCGACCTACACCAACATAATTGATAAATGCAATGCCAGAATCAAATGATGGAAAGCTTATAACACCCACTTTTCTAAATGAGGGTAATTTTAAACTTTTGTAATTTTAGTCTTTTAATAATTTTATTTAAATCATGTTATAATTTTTGGTAATTTTAATCATTTTAAAACTATTTAAATCATCGACTTGTGATTTTGGTGTTTTGCTAGTGTAACCTTAGAGACTGCTTGACCTAGAGCCTAACCATGTAATTAGGATGTTAATTATCATTTTTGGCCTAGGGGTATTTTGGCCATTTTGGTTTCTTGGAATTATTTGTTAATTATTTAATTGATGGTTGTTATTTTTGACTTTTGCTAGTTGTGACTTAAGAGACTAACCTAGAGTTGACTTTGACTTTGGTGACTTAGATAGCATGGTAGAATGGTGTGGGACCCTAATTTAACTTAAGTTGGTCTTAGTTGACTTGAGTGTGGCTAAGTTTCATGGAAGGATTAGGAGAGTTTTCATTTGGACTTATGGCTAAGAGGTTGAGCTAGCTAGCTAATGGTCTTGGCCCAAAGCCCATTCATGTGAAACCCTAACCCTAGCTCTTCATTTGGACAGCCACCACAACCCACTAATGACCTAATCTCAGCCAATATAATTCCTTTTCATGACCACTTGCCTCTTTTAGAACACCCCCTTGTAGGAAACCCTAATTTCTTTCTCCTTTCATCAAATCGCCCTATTCCTCCACCAAATTGATCCTAATCTTTTGCATTTGGGTTAAAATCTGGAATACAGGTTGAAGGAGGCTAGCTTGCAAGAAGAGGAGCTCATTTGTACTTTGCTTGAGGAAGAGGACATCACATTTTGGGACTTTTTCATTGAGTTTGACACTCAATAGGTAAACCCTTCAAATTACCTCTAAATCTTGATTTCTTTCCATAGATGCATCCATCAAGCTGTCCCCTAGCTGTAGATGAAGTTTGGTAGGAATTAGCATTAGTTTGGTGTCCGTATCGGATACGTATCATTCACAAGGTCTAGGTGTTTGTTGAAATGTCTCTGTGGGATTTTTGTTCTTGTTTTCTGTAATAAATTACATGGTTGGATAGCCCTTGGCATGCTGATCTCGGAACCCTAACTCTGAGCATGAATTGGATTCGTATCTGTGTCCAAATCGGACACGAACGCGCTGCATGAGGCCTCGCGTGCGTGTCATGCTGTTGTACGTCGATTTCTCGCAGCACATGCCACGTGGGCGCGTGGTACTTGGCATGGACGTGGGGGCGATGACTGACAAGTCAGCCTCCAAGTCTCATGACCTATCGTGTCGTGTCGGACATGAAATCGGGGTTGCACGCGTTTTTTACTACTTTGCACACAATGTGTTTTGCCGACTGATACGGCCTTCGTATCGAGACACGACGATACTTGGACACCAATTCAGGGTGTCAGACACCTAGATCTATACCCCACCTACCTGTGGACGTGAGCACGTGACACGAAGTTACGTGTGTCGTGTCCTAGGCTACCCGACACATTCTCACGAGCCCTTCATTCACATCATTTCTGATACATATTTGATGTGGTATTTTGACACCCTCGCGTCTAGTTTTTGGGACACGTGGGACTCGTGGGGACACATGGGGTTGACATATACACTGTACACTTTGTTTCCTATGTTTACTTGTGATTTTTGGGGTTTTCGAATATATGTCCATATTAACTGTCATTTCGATTTTGGAGTTTTTCCAGTTTTGAATGTTCGAAATAAGGGAATTATTGATTCGTATATACCTGAGATTTGGTTCTGAGTTTTGTAAACATTGTTCGATATTTGGATTTCGAATTTAGGCTATAAACTGTTATATTTTTTTTCATGTTTGAAGTAAAACTCAGGGTTAAAACCAAATGAACTGTCACTTCCTATTCCAGGTTTTGTGAGCTTGAGATTTGGATATGTTTATATGTTGATTTCAATTTCCTGGTGTTGAGTGGTTTGGGTTTTAAAATTTATATACATATTTTTCACTGTCATGTTTATTCTTTTTACAGTTTTTGAGAATTTGAAGTTAGGATTTGATTTCCCATTTTTCTGAGAATGTATGTATGAATGTTGATGTTTTCCAGTTCTTTGATGTTGCGATTGTATGGATTCTCAGTTTATATATGTTGGGTTTTCAAATGAGAAACGAAGTCGAATGGATTGAGTTGGGATTTTGGTTTATTTTTGAGTTTGAGACTCATTTATCTCAGGTTACCTGAGATTGAAAGGTTGTTGAGTTATCTTAGATTTTAGTTTTCTGAGATTGATTTAACATATATTATAACTGTCAATATATGTATACAAAACTGAAATGAACTTGACACCACACACGCACCCCACACCATATCATTGTCTATCTACACACACACACACACACACACACCATATCATCACTGTGCACACATATATTACCCTATCACTCACTGTCATATTCACCTCACACCCTACCACTCTCTTGCCTAGACACACACACACCCCCTCTCACTCTTTCACTCTCACTGTCACACCCTTGACACTCACACACCCCTTACCCTCATTTCCTGTGATACTTACACACACACACACACACACACACACACACACACACACACACAGCCACACCTGAACCCCCTACCCCTGCTATACACATATGCCACACACCCCACTTTCACAGCCCTTTCACATTCCCTGCCCTTCTCTCTCTATATATGATTGTCTATATATATATATATATATATATATATATATATATATACATTCAATATATATATATATATATATATATATATATATTTGAAATCAAATATATATATATATTTATATATATATATATATATATATATATATATATATATATATATATATATATATATATATATATATATATATATATATATCTATATACATTCAACTTATCAAAATATATATATATAGATATATATATATATATATAGATATATATATATATATATATATATATTTTGATAAGTTGAATGTAGATATATATATATATATAGATATATATATATATATATATATATATATATATATATATATATATTGATAAGTTGAATGTATATATATATATATATATATATATATATATATATATATGTATATATATATATACATTCAACTTATCAATATATATATATATATATATATATATATACATATATATATATATATATATATATATATATATTTAAAAACCAAAGCCGATGGACGACTCCACCTGACCTTGGCCCGGAGGCCGTGGCCACTGCCACCCAGCCACCTCCGTGGGAGGGAGGGCTCGAACCCGGCCCTCACCCCCGGTGCACGGTGGTGTTACCAGTACACCACGACTCGATGTGCAATGTATGTATATATTGTCACGCCCCAGAACCAGAATAATGGAGAGCGGGGGCAGACATAGCCAGCTACGTATAATGAAATGGAATCCACGTCACTATACGGTCACGGCTGTCTAGATATATGAGGGTTTAACTACAATCCATTAGTCTCCTATGGTCAAGAACAAGCCTATTGTCTCAATCACAAGCAAGTAGTAACAGTCACAAGATATTAGAGCATCAATATACATAGTAAGGCGTCCCATACATTACATATTGGATGATCATGAAGCTAGTCGTACAAAATGTCAGGACTAGCAAGAGTTTCAGTCATACATGATCAACCCTAGGATTTGTCAATCATGTTACAGCCCGTAGACAGACAGTAAATAAAGGTGCAATACGAGCTAACACGTGCTCGCCGGCTAAACGCCTAACAAGAATAATTTTACAATTAGAGTGGGAGGATAAAAGAAACCCACTCGTTGCCCTGGTTACGCCTGGTGGTCACCATCGGGCTGGAAGACAGGTGGATCCTCTGTTGCTGCTCCGATATCTGGCCACACAAAACCAGCTGGGTCAGACCCCAGAAAAGAGCAAGTGCCACAAAGGAGGCTTCACTTAGGAACTAAAACCAGCATATCACAATAGAATATTAAAGATAATAAATAAAGAACTGATAAGAATAGGGATAACAACAGTAAACTGAGTACGAGAAAACTATTCAAGTAGCCAGGTCACAACCCTTAAACCAAACAAGGACCGGGGTTGCAGCCCTTCACCTGAATAGAAACTCGTCTCAAATACTATTGGTACAATGAAGACAATAAACGAAAAGAGGACACAGAACTGCTCCAGGAGCCAGGTTACAACCCTTAAACCAAACAAGGACCGGGGTTGTAACCCTTCGCCTGAACAGAACTGGACCCCTGATCTTTATTGTTAAGGCCGGTATAACTAATTAATCATGCTTGTTAAAGTAAGGTAAAACATGACGAGCATGGCATGGGGTGCAATAAGACAATAAACGAAGAGAGGACACAGAACTGCTCCGGGAGCCAGGTTACAACCCTTAAACCAAACAAGGACCGGGGTTGTAACCCTTCGTCTGAACAGAACTGGACCCCCGATCGTTATTGTTAAGGCAAGCATCAATAATCATGTCATGTCACAATCTTGCACAGGATCAGGATAGGACTAAGCTGGAATAAACTACATCCAATCAATCACGGCCAATCAAGAGTACGGCTTGATACTTTTAACTAACTAGGGTTATCACAGGCCTAGTTACTAGCAAGATGCAGTGAGATTATCCCAACAGCCACAAGCCCTGCAGACCATCCGGTTATCCAGGTCGAATGCCCGTTTAGGAAGAATGCAACACATGACTGTGTGCTGGAAATGTGCCCTACTTGTCGGTAGGCTACAAGTCCACTGAATGCGCCCAGATAACGGGATTGCCTGTAGCTGGAAATCTCTTCATGACTACTGAATCATTCTAGTTAAGTAGCCTTAGTCAATTTCAGTAGGTACCCCTGACCGTGGTACTCAGGGGTTCCCATCCTAGACATGATGCAAGACAGTACTAGTTTATTTGTACAAACACAATCGTCCACGGTGTCCAAGTCTTTCATACTTGTCATGTCAGGCTAGCTGTCGTAACAGCATGCCGAGATATATCATTTCAGTTTACTTGTCAAGAGTGCACCACAGCGGGCCACTATCGTGTTCTATTCTTACAATATCATGAATGAGAGAAACTAGCATAAATTAACTAGTGACATATCCTTGATGCCAAGGAAAAGATCTATAACTTTCGTGTTGGGAGTTGGAGGAAATTCGAGCCATAATTCGGTCAATTAGGACATATAACAGTTAGAAATAGTCAAAATATGCATTATGCGGCCTATTCTGCGACACCATATGCGGCCAACTGCGACACGCGACCTATGCGGCTCAACTGCGACATGCTATGCGGCCAACTGCGACATGCGGCTCATGCGGCTCAACTGCGACATGCTATGCGGCCAACTGCGACATGCGGCTCATGCGGCTCAACTGCGACATGCTATGCGGCAAACTGCGACATGCGGCTCATGCAGCTCAACTGCGACATGCTATGCGGCCAACTGTGACATGCGGCTCATGCGGCTCAACTGTGACATTCTATGCGGCCAACTGCGACACGCGGCTCATGCGGCTCAACTGCGACATGCTATGCGGCCAACTGCGACATGTGCCTCATGCGGCTCAACTGCAACATGCTATGCGGCCAACTGCGACATGCGACTCATGCGGCTCAACAGCGACATGCTATGCGGCCAACTGCGACATGCGGCTCATGCTGCAGATGAACATAGAAGTTCGACCAAAATGCTTTTGGCCATAACTTTCTCATCCGAAGTCGAAATCAAGCGAAACAAAAGTCAAAACCGCATGAAATTGAATTCTCTACAACATAGAACCATTAGTTTTCGAAAATAACCAAGTTTTAGAGATCAAAACCAAGAAAACCGAAAAGTTACAAACTTAGATCTACAAGAAAATATCCATCAAAATGAAAAAGGCCAAGTTCTAAAGAGTCTTAGAATCAAGTAAGGAAGATAATGGAACAATAAAACTTGAGATCCATCATGAAGTAAGTTTACACTTGCCTAGCTCTCTTTTCTGGTAGGTGGAAGAGTAAATGGTAGAGGAGAAGAAGTGAAGGAGAAGAATAAATGAAGAGAGAGAGAGAGTTAGGTGGAAATATAAATGAGGGTGGTGGTGGTAGGTGGGGGTTTTCTTTTGGTTCATGATGAACCCAAAAGCAAACCAAACCAAGCTAAGCCGAACCAAGCTAAGCCATAACCAATGGCATGCCAAAATAACCATGCGGGAAAATACGCAATACGAGTCAAGAATACGTACACGTATACCAAGATACGTAATACGAACCACAAGCATTACAACTCTACCCACCTTAAAAGAATTCCGTCGTCTGAATTTAATCAAGAGGCTAGAATTGCAAGGACAAGCTATACTAATCGTGAGCTATAACAAGCAGTCTATCATGCAGTCATTTATTCAAGCAAGGAATTGAAAGCATAAGGCATAAGGAAGACATTATACCTTACGAGTCAAACAGGTTGGGATATCGCGATCGGATATCATCCTCACGCTCCCACGTCGACTCACCCAAAGAGTGATAACCCCAAGCAACTCGGACTAACTTGATAGTCTTGTTCTTGAGTGTCTTCTCTCTTTGGTCGAATATAGACACATGCCTCTCCTCATACGAAAGGTTGGTACCAACAACCATTCCGAATGATCCAGGATGTGGCTCGGGTCCGGGATATACCGTCGCAGTTGGGATACATGGAATACGTCATGCACCTCACGTAGCGACGGTGGAAGAGCGAGACGATATGATACATCTCCTACTCGCTCCAGAATATCGAATGGCCCTATATACCTAGGACTAAGCTTTCCTCGTACGCCGAAACGAATGACGCCGCGGTTAGGCGAAATTCTCAGGAATAAATGGTCGCCGACAGAAAACTCAAGAGGGCGCCGATGAGAATCGGCCCAATGACGCTGGCAATCTTGGGCAACTCGAAGATGATCTCTGACTTTCTTGACCACCTCAATGGTCTGAGCAATCATTTCTGGACCGAGCATCTGCCTCTCTCCGACATCGTCCCATGCTAGCGGGGATCGACACTTTCTACCATACAGTGCCTCGAACGGTGCCATCTGGATACTGGCCTGGAAACTATTGTTATACGAGAACTCCACCAGGTGCAGGTGATTTTCCCACGAACCACCGAAGTCGAGCGTACAAGATCTCAACATATCTTCGAGAGTCTGGATCGTACGTTCCGACTGACCATCTGTCTGCGGGTGATAAGCTGAATTGAACTGGAGGTGAGTCCCCAAACTCTCTTGCAGGCTACGCCAAAAGTGCGACGTAAATCTGGAATCTATGTTCGAGGTGATACTGACTGGTACACCGTGCAATCTGACAATCTGCCGGAGATACATCTCCGCTAGCTGAGTCGTCGACTGACCAACTCTGAACGGAAGAAAGTGAGCCACCTTCGTGAGCCTGTCTATGACAACCCAAATAGCATCTCTGCCAGCCAGGGACCTAGGCAATCCAGTCACAAAATCCATGGTTATATGCTCCCACTTCCACTCGGGAATCAGCAATGGTTGAAGTAGTCCAGCTGGTCTCTGATGTTCAGCCTTAACTTGTTGGCAGACTAAACAACGAGAGACAAACCGGGCTATCTCCCTCTTCATGCCATTCCACCAAAAGTGCTGGCGGATATCACGATACATCTTCGTGCCACCGGGATGAATGGAATACTGCGAACTGTGGGCCTCTGCCATGATCTCATGTCTGATACCTCCACTGGGTACACAAAGATGCTTACCATGTCGAAGTGTACCGTCTTCATGAATGCATAACTCTGGTCTTCGTTCTGCCTCACAATCTGCTCTGAGTCGATGAAGCTTGGAATCTGCTGACTGCGCCATCCGGATCCTCTCGACTATAGTGGACTGAACTTATATGCTGGCCATCAATGCCACACTGGAAGGGAGGACAACTTCTATACCCATCTTCTGAAGATCGGCTAACAGCTCTGGTTCTGCTGTTAGAAAATAAACTTCGGCCCTTCTGCTCAATGCATCTGCAACAACGTTGGCCTTCCCAGGATGATACTGCAGGTTGACATCATAATCCACAAGTAGATCCAGCCACCTCCTCTGACGCATGTTGAGATCCCTCTGGGTGAAAACATACTTCAGGCTCTTGTGGTCGGTGAAAATTTCCACCCTATCTCCGTACAAGTAGTGCCTCCACAACTTAAGTGCAAACACTACTGCTGCCAGCTCCAAGTCATGGGTTGGGTAATTCCTCTCATGATCACGAAGTTGTCGTGACGCATAAGCTATTACCTTCTCATGCTGCATCAGAACACATCCTAAACCTCTGCCCGAAGCATCACAATACACTGAGAATCCTCCAGTTCCATCTGGAAGCGTGAGAATAGGAGCCGTCATCAAGCCTCGCTTCAATCTCTCAAAAGAATCCTGGCACTCTGCTGTCCAAGCAAACTGCACATCCTTGCGGGTCAACTGGGTCAATGGCGCTGAAATCCGAGCAAAGTCTGAAACAAAACACCGGTAGTAGCCGGCCAAGCCAAGAAAATTGCGAATTTCTGCCACTGTGTTAGGTACCGGCCATGTTTCAATGGCCACGATCTTCTGGGGATCCACTTCAACTCCTCCTCGGGTGATGATATGACCCAAGTACGAAATGCGATCGAGCCAGAACTCGCATTTACTAAACTTGGCATACAACTGGTGCTCTCGGAGAATCTGGAGGACAATTCTGAGATGCTGTTCATGCTCCGTCTCACTCTTGCTGTAGACCAGGATGTCGTCTAGGAACACAATCACGAACTGATCCAAATAAGGCATGAAGATGCGATTCATGAGGTCCATGAATACAGCCGGCGCATTGGTTGCTCCAAATGGCATCACAAGGAACTCCCAATGCCCATATCTCGATCTAAAAGCTGTCTTCGGGATGTCCTGCTCTCTAACTCTGATCTGGTGGTATCCTGACCGTAAGTCAATCTTCGAAAATACTGACGTCCCTTTGAGTTGATCAAACAAGTCATCTATCCTCGGGAGAGGGTATCTATTCTTGATTGTCACCGCGTTCAAGGTACGATAATCTACACATAATCTGGACGTACCATCCTTCTTTTTCACAAGAAACATCGGGGCTCCCCAAGGCGATCCACTAGCACGAATGAATCCTTTGGTTCTGAGTTCTTCAATCATCTTGTACAATATCTCTAGCTCTGACGGCGCCATCCTGTAGACTCTCTCTGACACTGGGGCTGTCCCGGGAATCAAGTCGATGGTGAACTCGATCTCCCGCTCTGGCGGCATCCTTGGAAGCTCTTCTGGGAAAACATCTGGAAACTCTTCGACTATCCGAGGCAACTGCACTGCTGCTACTGCCATCCGTACACTGGAGGAGAATGTTCAACTTCGCCTCGGGAGAAAGAAAACTCTGGCTCTCCGGGAATGCTAAAAACAACCCTGCCAATGTGGCAGTCTATCCTAGCATACTGGTCCCTCAACCAATCCATCCCTAAGACCACATCATAATCGGTCATCGGGAACTCTATTAATCTAGCGGGGAATTCTCTACCGCTAACTACGATCCGACACGAGGAAAACACTCTATCTACTCCCACAAGTCCATTACCAGTAAGTATATTGAGCCTCACTGATAATGACTCGGGCTCCAGTCCTATCCGTGTCACAAATCGTGCAGACATAAATGAATGCGAGGCACCAGAATCAAATAATACTGAAGCTGGAAAGGTGTTGACGAGAATAGTACCTGCCACCACCTCACCTGGTGCTATTCCTTCTTCTCCCATGGTCAAAGCCAGCACTTGACCATGTGCTCTGGGTGCGGGTCCCCTCTGCTGAAAATTCCTCTGCCGGCTCTGGATCAGGGCTTGGGCTTGGACATACTGATGCGGCCTCTGCTGCTGGAACGCCTGGGCCTGCGTCGGCAATAGCCTCGGGAACGGGTACTGCAGCTGCTGCTGGACTGGTGCTGGTCCTCTAACTGAAGGACTAGAGAAAGCTGATGAACTCCCCCTGCTCGGGCAGTTCCCAACCCTGTGGTCCGGGTTACTACAAACCAAGCACAAACCCTGTGCTCTGCGACACTCTGATACCACATGTCCTGGCTTCCCGCAGTGTGAACATCCCACTGCGAAAGACTGCTTCTGCTTTTGCTGCTGAGGGTGCGTCGGGGTGGAATGCTGAACTGACGTCACTGAGGCCGCCCGCCTCGGAGCTCCAATGGTCAAAGCCCTGGCTGCCGGGGCTCGTGCTGATGACTGATTCATCTGGCCGTGAGATCGCTTTCGACCTCCGGTCCTATCCACGATCCTCTGGGAGGTGTATTCATGCCTCCGGGCTGCTCTCAACACTGCATCAAAAGTCTGATGCTCAAACTGCTCCACCGCCAATAAAATCTCTAGGTGGAGCCCCTGCTGGAATCGCTGGGCTCTATTGAACTCGGTTGCTACCAGGGTGGGAGCAAACCGACTAAGCCTGGAGAACTCGGTCGCATATCCATCGACCGTCCTGCCCATCTGCTTCAGATTGGTGAACCTCGTCTGTAGATCATACCGAGATACAGCATCAAAATACTTGGTCTGGAATCTCTTCCTGAATACTGCCCATGAAATAGGGGCCACAAATCCATCGGCCTGCGCTGCCCACCAGCTGTGAGCAAGATCCAATAGCTGCAGGCGCACCACGGTCACCTTCTCGTTCTCTGGAGTCCTGGCTGCTTCTAGAATCACCTCGGTGTCCTGAAGCCATGCATCTGCAGCGATCGCATCTTCACTGCCGTCGAAGAAGGGAGGGTTCAATCGCTTGAAGCTGTTGGCCGCGCTATTACCCTGATGACCTTCCCTGGTCAAAGCGTCTGCCACCGCCTGGTGCAAGGCATCTCCGCGACGATCCTGGGAAGCTAATAGTGATCTGATGAGACCCACCAAAGTGCCATCATCAGGCTCTGCAGGCTGGACGGGCTGAATTGGTGGTTCTCCCTCGGTAGGCATGACTCTGGAGGCTACTCCTGAATGCTGGGCTTGATCTCCAGGTTGTTGTTGGTCCGCGGGAGGTGCTCCGCTTTGCTGATCGGCAGGTCTAGGAACAATGCCGCTGAAGAAGACGACATAGGGAACAATAAGGAAGGACCATGACAGATCAACGATACAAGCATATGATCAGGTCAAGATTCTCAGGGATTTGAAGATACGAGCAGAGATCAAGGGCGAATACTGATTGAGACATCTATTCGGTAAACCCTCACATATCTTGATTTACAAGACCTGCATGGGCCACCACTAAAACCATGTCACGCCCCAGAACCAGAATACTGGAGAGCGGGGGCAGACATAGCCAGCTACGTATAATGAAATGGAATCCACGTCACTATACGGTCACGGCTGTCTAGATATATGAGGGTTTTAACTACAATCCATCAGTCTCCTATGGTCAAGAACAAGCCTATTGTCTCAATCACAAGCAAGTAGTAACAGTCACAAGATATTAGAGCATCAATATACAATAGTAAGGCGTCCCATACATTACATATTGGATGATCATGAAGCTAGTCGTACAAAATGTCAGGACTAGCAAGAGTTTCAGTCATACATGATCAACCCTAGGATTTGTCAATCATGTTACAGCCCGTAGACAGACAGTAAATAAAGGTGCAATACGAGCTAACACGTGCTCGTCGGCTAAACGCCTCAAAAGAATAATTTTACAATTAGAGTGGAAGGACAAAAGAAACCCACTCGTTGCCCTGGTTACGCCTGGTGGTCACCATCGGGCTGGAAGACAGGTGGATCCTCTGTTGCTGCTCCGATATCTGGCCACACAAAACCAGCTGGGTCAGACCCCAGAAAGAGCAAGTGCCACAAAGGAGGCTTCACTTAGGAACTAAAACCAGCATATCACAATAGAATATTAAAGATAATAAATAAAGAACTGATAAGAATAGAGATAACAACAGTAAACTGAGTACGAGGAAACTATTCAAGTAGCCAGGTCACAACCCTTAAACCAAACAAGGACCGGGGTTGCAGCCCTTCACCTGAATAGAAACCCGTCTCAAATACTATTGGTACAGTGAAGACAATAAACGAAGAGAGGACACAGAACTGCTCCGGGAGCCAGGTTACAACCCTTAAACCAAATAAGGATCGGGGTTGTAACCCTTCGCCTGAACAGAACTGGACCCCTGATCTTTATTGTTAAGGCCGGTATAAATAATTAATCATGCTTGTTAAAGTAAGGTAAAACATGACGAGCATGGCATGGGGTGCAATAAGACAATAAACGAAGAGAGGATACAGAACTGCTCCGGGAGCCAGGTTACAACCCTTAAACCAAACAAGGACCGGGGTTGTAACCCTTCGCCTGAACAGAACTGGACCCCCGATCGTTATTGTTAAGGCAAGCATCAATAATCATGTCATGTCACAATCTTGCACAGGATCAGGATAGGACTAAGCTGGAATAAACTACATCCAATCAATCACGGCCAATCAAGAGTACGGCTTGATACTTTTAACTAACTAGGGTTATCACAGGCCTAGTTACTAGCAAGATGCAATGAGATTATCCCAACAGCCACAAGCCCTACAGACCATCCGGTTATCCAGGTCGAATGCCCGTTTAGGAAGAATGCAACACATGACTGTGTGCTGGAAATGTGCCCTACTCGTCGGTAGGCTACAAGTCCACTGAATGCGTCCAGATAACGGGATTGCCTGTAGCTGGAAATCTCTTCATAACTACTGAATCTTTCTAGTTAATTAGCCTTAGTCAATTTCAGTAGGTACCCCTGACCGTGGTACTCAGGGGTTCCCATCCTAGACATGAAGCAAGACAGTACTAGTTTATTTGTACAAACACAATCGTCCACGGTGTCCAAGTCTTTCATACTTGTCATGTCAGGCTAGCTGTCGTAACAGCATGTCGAGATATATCATGTCAGTTTACTTGTCAAGAGTGCACCACAGCGGGCCACTATCGTGTTCTATTCTTACAATATCATGAATGAGAGAAACTAGCATAAATTAACTAGTGACATATCCTTGATGCCAAGGAAAAGATCTATAACTTTCGTGTTGGGAGTTGGAGGAAATTCGAGCCATAATTCGGTCAATTAGGACATATAACAGTTAGAAATAGTCAAAATATGCATTATGCGGCCTATTCTGTGACACCATATGCGGCCAACTGTGACACGCGGCTCATGCGGCTCAACTGCGACATGCTATGCGGCCAACTGCGACATGCGGCTCATGCAGCTCAACTGCGACATGCTATGCGGCCAACTGCGACATGCGGCTCATGCGGCTCAACTGCGACATGCTATGCGGCCAACTGCGACATGCGGCTCATGCGGCTCAACTGCGACATGCTATGCGGCCAACTGTGACACGCGGCTCATGCGGCTCAACTGCGACATGCTATGCGGCCAACTGCGACATGTGCCTCATGCGGCTCAACTGCGACATGCTATGCGGCCAACTGCGACATGCGGCTCATGCGGCTCAACAGCGACATGCTATGCGGCCAACTGCGACATGCGGCTCATGCTGCAGATGAACATAGAAGTTTGACCAAAATGTTTTTGGCCATAACTTCCTCATCCGAAGTCGAAATCAAGCGAAACAAAAGCCAAAACCGCATGAAATTGAATTCTCTACAACATAGAACCATTAGTTTTCGAAAATAACCAAGTTTTAGAGATCAAAACCAAGAAAATCGAAAAGTTACAAACTTAGATCTACAAGAAAATATCCATCAAAATGAAAAAGGCCAAGTTCTAAAGAGTCTTAGAATCAAGTAAGGAAGATAATGGAACAATAAAACTTGAAATCCATCATGAAGCAAGTTTACACTTGCCTAGCTCTCTTTCCTGGTAGGTGGAAGAGTAAATGGTAGAGAAGAAGAAGTGAATGAGAAGATTAAATGAAGAGAGAGAGAGTTAGGTGGAAATATAAATAAGGGTGGTGGTGGTAGGTGGGGGTTTTCTTTTGGTTCATGATGAACCCAAAAGCAAACCAAACCAAGCTAAGCCGAACCAAGCTAAGCCAAAACCAATGACATGCCAAAATAACCATGCAGGAAAATACGCAATACGAGTTAAGAATACGTACACGTATACCAAGATACGTAATACGAACCACAAGCATTACATACATACACACACACACACACACACACACACACACACACACACATATATATATATATATATATATATATATATATATATATATATATATATATATATATATATATATATGCCATGGTATGTTATATATAGTTATCATTTCTATATAGGAATATTTGAACATGTGAACATATATATTTTGTAGTATATGATTAAATGTGTTTGGATATGGGGTTTAAAGACTATGAGTATAAGTTAGCTATATGATATTCCTTGGTATAGAGATGCATAGAGTTGATTAGACTTAGTATTGGCTAACCTAGACGTTGGTTTAAGATTGACTTAACTTAGATATTGTAGACAGTTGACCATAGTTTGACTTTATAGTTGACTAGAGTTGACCAAAAGTTGACTTTAGTCTAGAATGACCTAGAAATCATATAGAATGCGTTGTAATTTTTAGTATTACCATTCTGGACATGATGTGACCTGTGTTGCTCTAAATAGGACTCATCTACTCTGTCTGGACATCTACACTTATCAGATACTCAGGATATCAGGCGAGTACATTTTCTGATCATTTCATACTTGTTAGGATTTATATTCTTGCTCTAGATTACTTTACTTGATGTTGTCACGTTGTTAACACGGATTGGTATTATATGGATCTTTACATTGAGATATTATCCCCCTCGGGAGCATCGGATATATCATGTCATGTGCGTTTCACTTTTATCGTGTACTCTTGTGCTTTTATTATTTATGTACACTCTTGTGATTTATGTACTCTTATGTTCACAGAGCCCTCACGTATTGTCACGCCCCAGAACCAGAATACTGGAGAGCGGGGGTGGACATAGCCAGCTACGTATAACGGAGTGGAATCCACGCCGCTATACGGTCACGGCTGTCTAGATATGTGAGAGTTTCACTACAATCCATCAGTCTCTTAAGGTCATAAAATAGCCTCTTGTCTCAATCTCAACCAACTAGTAATAATCACAAGATGTCAGAGCATCAAATACATAAATATAAGGCGTCCCAAATATTACATATCAGATGATCATGAAGCTAGTCGTACAAAATGTAAGGACTAGCAAGAGTTCAGTCATACATGATCAACCCCCGGGGCTTGTCAATCATGTTACAGCCCGTAGGCAGACAATAAGTAAAAGTTACAATCGAGCTAACACTTGCTCGTCGGCTAAATGCCTCAAAAGGATAATTTACAATATTACAGTGGGAGAACAAAAGAAACCCACTCGATGCCCTGGTTGCGCCTAGTGACCACCATCGGGCTGGAAATCCGGTAGATCCTTTGATGCTGCTCCGGTATCTGGTCATACAAAACCAGCTGGGTCAGACCCCAGAAAGAGCAAGTGCCACAAAGGAGGCTTCACTTAAGAACTAAAACCAGCAATTAGCACAAGAGTATAATTACATAATAAAAGGCAGTAGTTAAGAAAAGCATGACGGGTAATTATAAAAGACAATCTTGTATAGAATCACTAAAAGACAGGACATATGGGAAGAAAACATGACAGGATGATATACGATGAGATAACCATGGGACTATTCAGATAGCCAGGTTACAACCCGTAAACCAAACAAGGACCGGGGTTGTAACCCTTCGTCTGAACGAAACTTGGTTTCTCTTACCATTTATCGGCAAGATAAATATAAGAAATCAGGTCAAGTAATATTCTGGAGTGACAATCATTATAGTGACAATCTGGAGTGACAATCATTATAGTGACAATCTGGAGTGACAATCATTATAGTGACAATCTGGAGTGACAATCATTATAGTGACAATCTGGAGTGACAATCATTCAATCATTCTGGTACAATCTTACGATTAATCAATTCTAGACAATACTATACTGGACTAGACTCCATCCAAGCAATCACGGCCAATCATTGCCTACGGCTTTCTACATTAACTAACTAGGGTTATCACAGTCCTAGTTACTAGCAAGATGCAATGAGATGCTCCAAGTAGTCACAGGCCCTGCAGCTATCCAGGTTACCCAGGCAATCATTATAGTGACAATTTAGAGAGTACAATGCATTAGAGTGACAATAGAGTTCAATCATTTAAGTGACAATGGTGGGTGCCCCACATAACAGTGGGCTGGAAATGTGCCCTACTCGTCGGCAGGCTACAAGTCCAAACATTTGCGGCCGGGATAACGGGATCGCCTGTAACTGGGGAACATCTCTTCATGTCTAGTGAATTATACTAGTCATTAACCTTAGTCCATTTCAGTAGGTACTCCTGACCGTGGTACTCAGGAGTCCCCTCCTAGACATGATGCAAGACAGGACTGGATTATTTGTACAAGCACAATCGCCCACGGTGTCCAGGATTACTTATACAGGTCATGTCATGTCAGGTAGCCGTCGCAACAGCTGTCAAGATAAATCATGTCAGGTTATCATGTCAAGTGTACTAGTCAGGAGTGCGCCACGGCGGGCCACTATCAGGTCATGTCAGGTTACTTGTCAGGAGTGCACCACTACGGGTCACTATCAAGTCATGCTCAATTATCATGTCCAAACATATCAAGTGAATTCATGATTTTCAAGTTCAGGACAAAAGGCGTAAGGATATAAAATGGACGTAAAATACCTAATAAAGGAGTTACAAAACATGGGCAAATAATGATAAATAATAGCACACAGGAACATGAGAAAGTCATGCGGCTCAGTCATATGCGGCCAGGAAGGAGGGGGCGCATGCGGCTCAAATAGGAGAGCTCATGCGGCCAGGGTTACTAGATCCCATGCGGCCAGGACAAGGGGGGGCACATGCGGCTTCAGGGGAACCAGGGCGCATGCGGTTCTCAGGAAAGGAAACCCATGCGGCTAGCGGGATGGGCTCATGCGACTGCAGAGCAAGGATCCATGCGGTTCGAGAAGAAGCAACCCATGCGGCTGCGGGGAGCAATGCCTATGCGGCTGGGAGCAAGTGTTGAGTTCATGCGGCTCAGGGTGAAGTCCTCATGCGGCTCAAATAGGAAGGGGGGTCTTCATGCGGCTCGGACGGACCTGAGTCCATGCGGCTCAAAATAGCAAAACCCATGCGGCTGGGTCAATGCGATTGCTCATGCGGCTGGGAGGGGGAAAGTTGCATATGCGGTCAAAGAGTACAAGGGCGCATATGCGGCCAAGGGGAAAAGTCCATGCGGCCAGGAAGTTAGATCCAGCCTATGCGGCTGAGAGTCTCATGCGGCCGAATCACTTGCCGCATGAGTTGTCATGCGGTCAAGTCAAGTCTAAGCACAGTTCATCTTCTCCAAATTTCTGAGAGGAAGAACACCATGAGAGCCAAGTTCTCAAGCTCCACAACTCCAACATCCGGAGCCCAAATCCGAACTTCCATAGGTCAAAATGGGGTAGAACGAAATTCTCTACGACATGGAACCATCAAAACATAGAAATAACAAGATTAAGTAGATCAAAACCCAAGAAATCCGAAAATAAGGTAAATATAGATCTACAAGAATCTAGCCATGGAAAGTGAAAATGCCAAGTTCTAAAGTGCTTTAGAATGTAGTAAGGAAGAGAATGAAGTAACAAAATTTGAGTTCCTCCATGAAGCAAGTTGCACTTGCCTAGAACTCTCTCTCCTCTCTCTGGTAGGTGAAGAAGTAAATGGAGGAAGAAGAAGAGTTATGAAGAGAGAGAAAGGAGAATGGGTTAATAAATGGTAGTGGTGGTGGTAGGTAGGGGGTTCACCCCTTGGTTCATGGTGAACCAAAGAGAACCTAGCATGGCCGAACCCACACAAACCGAGCCAAACCAAGCCAACACAAGGAAATACTAAAATAAACCAAGCTGGAAACAAGACAAAAATACGTACACGTATTTTAAATACGTAATACGAACAACAGGCATTACACGTATACCTTTATGTGTACCCATTTATGGGCCCTCATGTGAAATATTGTACAATAACATAACTTGTCTGGATCCTTGTGTATTGATTGGGGTACGGGGGAGTAGAAGCAGTCATGTGAACAATTCCAAGTAGTCATTGTATAAACTCTTATTGTAATCATGTGCAAATTCAAGTCGTTCACATGTCTATCTTGTACTCTACATCACTAGTCACTGATAGTTTTCTACCTATAGCAGCTATTTACATTACAGTTCTCTCTCTTGTACTATATGTACTTTCTTTTAGCGTTTCATGTATTTTACTCTATTGCATGCTTTATATTTTCTGTCTTGATATGAACTGTTGAGATTATGTGCTCGTTCCTGTCCTGACTGGACCTGTTGAAAATATTACAGGTAACCTGGAGATTCACAGCTAGCCTAGAGGACCAGTAGAGCTTGGAGTAGATTACTAGTTTATGGTTTTAGTTTCACTTTTAGAACTTGTTTGTATTAAGTGAAGATTGAGTTGTATTTGAGATTGTTTGAGATATTGTTTAGAAGTTTATTTAAGTTGCCTGAGTTTCATATAGTTGTTAGACTCCTGTGTTATTTTATCATGCTTAGATTGTGATTGAGTATTATCGTATCTTATACTTGTCCTCCATTCGGAGTTGAGATTGTGACAGGTAAATTATATAATTACGTGAGTTGTTGATTAGATAGTAATCTAGAACAGCATTCTACCGTCGACACTGCGGCGTAGGCTGGACGTACCCACTTCTCGTGCCCCTACACTGGGTGCGGGTCGTGACAAAGCTAAAGTATCATCCCATGCGGGCCGATCGACCCTCATAAGGTCTACCCTTGGTTCTATCCCTATATATGCCATGTATGCAAACAAGCTCCCCTCCGCTGTAACCAACAGGCTGAGCCGACTGCAGCGCGATATCTGGTGGGGCCACAAAGCTACAGAAAGGAGAATGCATTTTCTTCCATGGAAACTTTTTACAAGACTGAAACAAGAAGGCGGGCTAGGCTTCGAGGAACCCAGGATAGGTAAATGATGCGTTAGTTGGTAAACTACTGTGGAGGTTCATAGAGCAACCACAATTTTACCATAGGCGAGACTTCTCCGTGGGATCTATCTCCGGAACAAGTCCGTATGGGAGGTCGCTAAGTCCAGGCATGCGTCGACTACTTGGTCGAGCATGCTAGGTATGCGGGGAGTTATGGTGAACAACATTTGCTGGAAAATACGAGGCAGTTGGGTTGACATATACAAAGACCCCTGGATCCCAAACCTTGCTGGGTACAGAGTTGCATCGACCCCCATCCACGACCATGGTCCCAGACTGGTTCGTGAGCTTATGAACAATAACGACATGACTTGCAATGTGTCCCTTATCGAGTCTCTGTTCTCCCCCATTGGAGGTCAAAGCCATCACTAACATCTCTATTCTAGTATTTTTGAAGGTGATGGACAAGACTTGCTAATCTGGACTGGTTCGACAAATGGAGTCTTCACTGCAAAATCTCTCTATGAATCCATCCGTAGACAGCAACCTTCGAGCTCCTCTTCCTCCCCCTCGGATCCCAAATGACGTATCGTGTGGAAAATGAATCATCTATCCCCCAGAATTCAAACATTTGTGTGGCGCCTGTCGAACAACGCTCTGCCCCTCTTATCATCCATACGGAGGAGGATCCCGTCTCTATATGCAACCATTCTTGCATACGATCTATGACTGAGGCTGGTTGTTGGATCCACAGGCTCACGAAGCCTTTAGGATGGGGGCAACCATCCTTTGGGCTATCTGGAAAGCTAGGGAAGAATGCATTTTTCGTCACATTGCCCCCTCAGCGGCGAGTATCGCGACCCAAGCTCATTCATTGCACAACGCTTATCGGGACGGCCTCACGGACAAATTGCAGGCGATGCAAGGACTTCGCTCGAACTGGTCGGTTGTGTGGACTCCACCTCCGGAGGGAACTATTAAAATCAATGTGGACGGTGCAACCTCATCGTCCTCCATTGCTGTGGCGGCGGTAGCCAGAGACTCGTTGGGAAGATTCCTTGTAGCGAAGACCTGCTCCTTACCGGCTTCCATCGATGACACGAACCCTTTAAAAGCTCCTTACCGGCTCCACCTCTTCCACCTTGCAATCGCTTCCTGACCACATTAATCAGGAGATTGATAAGGAGTACCTTGCTTTTATCAACAATTCTATTGTATTTGATTAATAAAATGAGTTTTACCCCTTCAAAAAAAAAAGACTTTTCTATTGAGCTACTAGCCAGCCATTTGATGATACGTTTTCCGTAGAAAAATAATAAGAATGAAAAATTATTTAATTTTTCTTTAATGAACAATGCTTTTATAACTTTGGAAATTTTTTTTTAAGGCAAGTGTCATGCTTCTCAAATGAATAGGTGTTTAATATATGGTCAATTGAATCCACTTCACTTGCTCCACCCAACCAATGATAATAGGTTATTTACTCTTCGATTTATACGATAATTCTCTATCTATATACTAAACTAATATATATACACAAAAAGCAAACAATTGTTCTTTTATATATATATATATATATATATATATATATATATATATATATATATATATATATATATATATATAAGAATATTTAGAACAAAATTTTTTATGGTGAAGTCTCAACATTTTATATAATATAGCAGTATAGATTATAATGAACTTTGGGCTTATACTCATTTTTCGATTTACGAGCAGAGGATAATTATAATAGGCTTTGGGTTTAAAAGCAGAAGCGGCCTGAATGAACCATGAGACCACCTTAGTCCAAGGAAAAATGATCCTAAATGCACCACGAAGTGCACACAATCTAAGATGGATTCCACTTCCAAATGCATGGGACTTTTAAACACCACGAACTTTGGGTGTATTTATTTCGATGTTCGAAGTAATGCATGGGACTTCTACAAGTTGTGTTTGAATATCTTTTGGATCTATTATCTCCAATTTTTACACAAGCACACCCACACCTCCCTCGCGATTCGATTCCGAAATCTTCCGCCTAGACAGAAAAGTTATACCTCTCCTCGCTGACCACAAGAGCCAACTGAGTTCAGTTATACCTCTCATAACTGTTGAAAACCGTAAAGAGTGGTCAAATTTACTAGGAACACTTCTCACTTCCCATACTGATGTGGAACAGTGTGGTCCAGAGTTTTTTTGTTGTCCAACAAAAAAAATAAAAATGGTGTCGCTAGTAAATAATAATAATAAAAGTAAAAAAATTTTAATAAAAAATAAGGCCACTAGGTTTTGAACTCATGACCCTTTGTATAAGAGATGTAAATGAAAATAACTTTACTCGTTGAATCAATGTATTATTGTGTGAGTACTAATATTTAAAAAGACTATCTAAGCCATCTCCAATGAAAATTTCTAAAATTGTGTTTTTTTATCCTACTTGACATTGTACTTTAAGAAAAATTTTATCCTAGTTGATAGAAATTTTATATAGAAACTGCACAAACAAAAATACATGCTCCAGTGGTTCTCCATTTATGTTATACGTACGTGACAACAAATAAAATGATCAAGTTAATGATGCGAGATTCAATATTAATTGCTATGACAGAGAGAGTTTTTTTCTATGAACTCTCGTAGAAATTCTCCCTCTTATATCATCGCCACATATGATAGAAATTGAGATCCATTGATTTTTTTTTTTTTTTTCTAAATTAGATTTCTACTATAGAAATAGGGGAGATAGAAATCTCCATTGGAGATGGCCTTAGGCCAATCCTTAGTCACACCAAGTATAAATAATATAAAATACTACAAGTATATATAGTTATCGTCCTTCAAAAAAATCATAAGAAATAAAAAAGTACTCAACTATTAGAAAAATTATTAGGGTATGTCGGACTCATCGGAATTCTTTCATTTTCATCTTAGATGGTATAAAAATGTGTACATACACAAATTTTTATGTCATCCAACGGATGACATGAAAGATATACGGTGAGTCCCTGAATAATTTATAGGGCTTAGGCTCAATTTTGCGGCATTTGGCCCACATAAGAGCATCTCCAACCTTATTGTGACTTTGGAAAAAAGTTAATGCCACATAGGAATGACAAAATTTTATTCAAAAGTTCTTCTCCAATGCAATTGTCAAGTCAATTGTGAAGCTTATGTGGCAAAAATTAAAGAAGACATTGTGAAGTTGATTGTCTTGTTCTAGACAATGCACTTGACAATGTCTTCTCTTCCATGTCATCAATTATGAATAAAAAATTATTAAAAAAAAGAAAGAAGATGAGTAGTTGTCTTAAAAGTTGCATTGGAAGTTGGAAAAAATACTTTTTATTGTATTCTCAATACTTTTGCATTGGAGAGAGCTTTTCTATCTCATTGTCTTTTGAGATATAATTTTGCCACATAAATAAGACATTGTCTTGTGGCTCATGCCATATAGGAGCCACCTAAGACTCACAACACTTAACAAGATAATAGGGTTGGAGATGCTCTAAGGCCACAATGGTCTGAGAAAAGGCTTGGTGTATAGAACTACTGTGGCCCACATGTCATGTATTGAGTGTATATTGTCCGACCAGACCAAGAAGCAAAAGTATTAGAAAGAAAATGTTTCAAACGGTACACCCAACGGGTCCCACCCGTGGCCGTCCGCTTTTGCCGGGCGGACCCCCTTCCAACGGTTATTCAACCCGGATGCAAATAGCAACGGTTATTTTGTTCTCTTGCATTTTAAATTGGACATTTAACATATGACCCCACTTCATTTTATGTTATTGCATGTTTTTGTTGGAAGTTAATACCAAAAAAGAAAAATGGTTCACTAGGATGTATTTTGTTGGAAGCAATAGGAGATAATTTAGAGGGAAAAAAAAACTTTACAAAGTCAATGTTTTTGAAGCGAGCTTTTGAGTATTATTTGGTTACAAGCGAAATTATATTCATTTTTATGTGTCTCCGTTGGTAGACCTAACCATGACCGATCTTTGGATTCTAAATATGTTCTATTTTTTCATTGTAATGATAGCAAACATATGTTAGTCCCGGGGCTTGATCAAAGATGAAAAAACAAATGCAATCGAGATCTGAGATGTCCCACAAAACTTTGCAGAGAGCAAACTCAAGATCTACGATGGTACACAAAATCAAATAGCCAAATTACAATCTGAAGGAGGGAAAAAGTAAAGAGAAGATCTCTCGTTCTTCCTTGCAAACGTGTTGCAATTGGGACAGAACGAGTTACAATAAACTCGAGAGAGATTATAAGAAGAACAATGCTGGGGTGTCAAAACACCGTTGCTCAAAGCAAGATTCGCCCCACACGATCTGCTTCCAGGAACCAACAAGTTGAAGAACTTGTGGAACGCTCGAAGTCACCTCTGTTCAGACTCCTCGGATGGACTTGCAATGGCGGCAGCAACTCTCTCTCTCTTTCTCCTTTTCTGACTTGTAATTTTCGTAGTACTCACAAAGGAGGTCAGAAGAGAGTATTTATAGAGAGAGGGTGGAAACTCTAGCCGCCTCTTCAGTTATGGAAAGATTGAATCAAATCCCAAAAGATAGCAACGAGATTTAATTAAAATCCCACGAAATTAATTCAAATCCCACAAAGATAGGATCTGAATTAATTCAAATCCCACAAAGATAGGATCTGATTTATTCGCATTGATTCAGCCTTTCCATAATTGATTTGTAATCTGCACAGTCAGCGGATCCCTCCATGCGGCAGCAGCAGCAGCCTGGCCGCATGAGCCTAATGGCCGCATGGACCGCATGAGCCGCATGGACCGCATGGACCGCATGGACCGCATGTGCCGCATGAGCCGCATTAGCCGCATGGACCGCATGGACCGCATGTGCCGCATGGACCGCATGAGCCGCATGTGCCGCATGAGGCCGCATATGAGCCGCATGCCGCATAAGACCGCATGGCCGCATATGAGCCGCATAAAGACCGCATGACTGCTGACGTGCTAAGTGCAAAGTGCGCCAACAAAACGCCACATTACGCCTCATGAGCCCATGAGCCCGAGCTCGAGCCCGAGCCCGAGTCCGAGTCCGAGTCCGAGTCGCTAAGCCCCGTTGGGGCTTAGCGACAAATGGAATTTAATCCAAGAGAATGACAAAAGCATTAATGCTTAATCCTTGGAGCCTTATTCTTACCTCCTAGTAAAATCACCCACATGGTTCCCTCCTTAGGATCACCACCCCATGTGCATCTCTCAACAACACACCCAAGTATATATGTTGAGATAACTCATGGTGCTTTTCCAATGTTGGACTAAAATTTTACAAGGCATGTTGAGAGCAAGCTCTCTCCATGTAAATAAAGCACCAACAATCCCCCACATATCACAACATATATATGTGTCCAGGGTTGAGCGTTCCCCACAGTAACTGTCCATTTTGCATTAGGATAGATGTCGCTGACGACTTGAATCTTCCCGCATGGGTTAAATAACAATGTGATACAAGAATGGACTACGCCTTGAATTCTGCACCACAATTGTAATTCTTCCCACTCACAAAGTGTAGTTACGTGTGCTTCTGGCTGCACATTAAAGGCCCTGTGCCAGCCTGGTTTCAGTGTATAATTTTGGGCGTCTACAAGTTTACCCTCAAGAGACGGCCTGATATCTCTTTTTATACACTATAGGTGAGTTCTTTATTAAAGAGATATGGCATGAAGCCTTGCGCTTTCTTGCGGTGCTACGCCGCTATGACATGGCCTGAAGCCGAGGCATTACCCCTACCTGGGAACCTCATCGTAGTGTCATACTACTGTAGCATGAGGTCACAAGCCTCTTTGTAGTGCCAAACTACCCAGCATGAAGCCTAAGGCTTCCTTGCGGTGTTACGCCGCAACGACATGGCTTGCAATGCCGAGGCTTTACCCCTACCTGGGTACCTCATCGTGGTGTCGTGCCACTGTAACATGGGGCCATCCTCCCCTTTGTAGTGCTGTCTACAACTCTTTAATTACGTCATACAGCATTAGGCTACCTGCCTATTTGCGGTGCTACGCCGCTATGACTTGGCTTGCAAAGCCGAGGCATTACCCCTACCTGGGAACCTCATGGTGGAGTCATCCCACTGTAGCATGGAGTTTCACTCCTTGTAGTGCTGCTCTACCGTGCTTCCTGTAAAGCACACCAGACATTCACTCTGCCTGAGAACTCATTAAGGCGTTTAAGCCAACCTTCCACAGGATCTGTTTTTTTCGCAGAAAAATACATAGTAGACAACAGTGGTTATGGGTCCGTATCCCTTCCATGTTCCATAGAACAAGTACCCACCGTTACCTGATAGTTTCCCAGTCAGTGATCCTCCTTTGAACCAAAAGTTAGATGCCTAGTAGATTTCTCTTTGAACTAATAGCATAAAACTTTTATGGTAGGATTACAAAGACATACTATCAGAATGCCTTCAAGCCCATTTTACAAGCTGTGTCATCGACCAACTGGCACTTGAGGCCCTTTGTGAACGGATCTGCCAGGTTCTCCTGACTCCGAACATCAACCACTGCAATTATACCTCTTTTGATAAGATCGTGTACTGTCCTGTGCTTCAACCGCACAGTCCTCTTCTTTCCGTTGAAGAGGTCATTTGATGCCACTGCCGCAGTCGCCTGGTTGTCACAGTATATCGGTATCGCCGGTATCTGAGCCCCAACCACTGGAAGATCATACATGAGCTCCCGAAGCCATTCTGCTTCATCTGCTGTGGATCTCTCGCTTTCCACCTCTGAATACCAGCTAGCATCACTGAAGCCTTCCACTACTGTCGGATATCCGTTGTAGTGCAGTGCATATGTCTGAGTCTTCTTGAGATATCTCATTATTCGCTTCACAGCTTTCCAGTGCTCAACCCCTGGGTTGCTTGTGAACCGACTCAGCATTCCCACGGCGAAAGCTATGTCAGGCCTTGTGGCAGTAGTTGCGTACATCAAACTTCCGATAACGCTAGAATACTCCAGCTGCCTGACGCTTTTCCTCGAGTTTGGCTTCAGCTTCTGATCACACCTGTATGGCGTATCGATCCCTGGAAGATCCTTATACCCATAGCGTGTGAGCATCTTCTCAATATAGTGAGATTGTGACAGCGCTACTCCAGTGTCTGTCCGGATGATCTTTATGCCCAAGATGACATCTGCATCCCCCAAGTCCTTCATACTGAACTTGGTTGAGAGGAACTTCTTTGTCTCTGTGAAACCCATTATTTCTGTAGTAGAATTTTGTATTATTAATTTAACGTTTTCAAAATTATTATTATTAAAAATATTACTATTAATTATTTTTGGGTGAAAAAGGATTTTTGAAAAATTATAAACAACTTGGATTTTTGATTTCGGACCCGAGACCAGACCCAGGCCCGAGTCCAATCATTTTCTATCCAATTTGGACTTGGTTAATAATAATAATAATAAAAAAAAATATATAAAGGGGACTTAGTTTACGGTTGACCAACACCCAACCCTCTCCCTAAGAATTGGTAAGCACTACTACCTATTCTTCTCCTCAACTCACTCTCCACCATTCAATTTCCCAATGTTCAACCCACATCTCTCCATTAATAACTCCCCATTACCCCACTCTCTCCCGTACTCACACTCACATCAGAAGAGAAGCTACTCTTTTTACCAACTCTCTTCATCTCTCTCTCCCTCCCTCTTTACTCTCAACTATTTCTCAAAACCATCTCTCCCTCACTGCTCCTGGAGAATACACTCATTTTTTTTCCTCTTCAAAACCCCATTACTTCACAGAAAACCCTAACCCCCAACTTAGATCCGGCCGTGCTCGCCAGCCCGGCCAACCTCCCTTCCGGCCGTGCGCCTCTTCCACGGGCCGACATCCCCGGCGGAGCCAGCTCGGCGCCCCTCCCTCGCGCCTCCGGCGATCTCCGCGCGCGGCGAACCCCTCGGCCGCACCCTCTTCCGCGGACCCCAACTCCGCGCTCCCTTTCCGGCCGCCCCCGAGTTCGCCCCGCGGTCGACTGCCCCTGAGCGCCGCCTCCAGCGCGCGCAGGTCACCCCGACCGGCTCCCCGCGCCGACCATCTCCCGCCACCCGGCGCTGTCCCTGTCCGCCGACCATTTCCGGCGAAGCCAGCGACCGTGCGCTCCTCTCCGCGCTGTCCAGCGCGAGATCCTCTCCGGCCAGACCCTTTCCCGCGTCCTTTCCGCGCGTGGCTGACCCCGTCGTCGCCACTTCCACTGTCCAGCGCTTCGCGAAGTTCCTGCTGTCCGGATCCGCGAAGTTCCTGCTGTCCAGATCCGCGACTCCGTTGTCCGAACGTCGTTTCGGATTATTCCCAAGTTTTTCCCGCGGCTCCCCGCCAACGGAATCTGGTAATTTCTGGATAATCACAGTAGTTCGTCCCCCGTAGAGTCGATGATGATAGATCGGTCCCCCGGTTCCCTCTCGGAAATCCGGTTAGCTGCGTATATTATCGTTTAGCTGCGTTAGATTATTTTCCTGTGTTGCTTTGGTGTGATTTGGTTGGGTTATGAGATTCCCGGACTTTTCGGGAATTATTCGGTGGAGTTGGAATTATTTTTCCGTGGCTTGGAATCATTTTGGTGGATATTTCTGTGGATTATTTTGGGTTGGAAATATTTGCAGGTTTTCCGTGGCGCATTTCCCAGTTTTGGGTTTGTCCCGAAATAGAGGAAGTGCTGCCCAAATTTTTACAAAACTATATTTATATTGATTTCAAAACTGGCTTTCGAAAATGAATTTTTAAACTGATTTTCGGGCGACGACCGTACCGGTCTGTGGGCCCCGGCGAAATGCAAACGCACCGGTCCGACCGGACGTTGTGGTATTAGCCGAATTTTGAGGAATGGACCGAGTCTGAGACTCTTAGCTTTCTTTTAATTATTTTAATTAATATTAGGTTATTTATTATTAGATATTTAAATTCCTGCACTTTAATTATTTAATTAAGTCTTTTTATCTTATTTGATGTAAAAGGAAATTGTACCGGGCATAAGCCCATCCTAGGACCATTAGCTGTGCCAATGTATTGTGTAGCATAGTTTTATTTTATTTTTCTTTTCTGGTGGATGTGATTTGGGTGGTTTTGATTAGTCGTGTAAATCGTAAATTAGAGCGCGAATTACTGATTAATTACGAATTTAATTAAAATGAATAGAATATTATTAAATAACTAGTTCACGGTTTATCACTAAAAGAAATTATATTTTTATAAATATATTACAAAACACAAAGTTTTCCAAATTGTAATTGATTCTCGTGTATTTCCAAATAATCCAATTAACCGCGGCTTAATCAACGCACGTAGTTGCAACGTAACCGTTAGCTGTAGATTAATACAACATAAAACCTGACTAGGACATGACTACTAGAGATTGCAACTAGCACACTTAGTCTGGTTATTCAGGAATCTAAGTCGAGTTCTCAACTGTAGGAACTCGAAGTCGTACCTGACGTTCCTCTTCGGTGTCAACCTGTCTTTCCAGTCAAACTTAATACAAGGCAAGTATAGTTTGTGTTAGTTTACAGTTATTTATTTAATCGTTTTACTGCATGTCTAAACCACGACTCAAACACGAAACTCTCACCGAGAGTACTGTACTGTAACTACTGGGGACTGGGGAATAGCGTAATGATTATGACCATACTGTAACAAAACCCCTTATCCATTACTGTAACAAACCCAAGCCGGTCATATGTCATTACCTATTCAAATCACTGATTTCTACTGTAACAAACCTGTTTTAAAACTGTTTAGAACTGCATGATTCTATTTCTTATTTAACTGTTTAAAATTAGCATGAATTGTACTTTGCTCCCTCCTGACTGGAGACAACATTTTAGGTAACACTGAGGATGACGAGCTATACTATAATAGCGATTATGACCCGGTTCTCTACCCTGCGACGGTACCGGAGCCGTATTTGGGGGACGCTGATCCTGGGACAACTGAATCTGATGCTTAGATAGTTTCCCTTTTATGCATTTTTCTTTATTTGGAGTTTGTAGTTTTATTTTCAGCATTTCTCTTCCAGTTGTATTTCTGAATATTTTATCAAATCAAGTTTCAAATTCCGAATAGAACAGTTGTGACAAATGTACTTGTGTTGTTGTGAATACCTGCTACTGAACAGCTTACTGCCGCCGTCTCAACAACGGTGCAGGCTGGGCATGATCCGACTAGACCCAGATTCTTGGGATCGGGTCGTGACAGTCTCTGTGACACAGCCTATATCCGTACCTAGGATTAGCATGTCGTCCACATACAGACAAACGATGACTCCTCTTCCATCAGCGAACTTTGTGTAAACACATTTGTCCGTCTCGCTGACTCTGTAGCCGTTTGACCTAATAACTTTGTCAAACTTCTCATGCCACATCTTGGGAGCTTGCTTCAAACCATATAATGATTTCACCAACTTGCAGACTTTGTCTTCAATACCTTTGACGACAAATCCATCTAGCTGTTGCATGTAAATCTCTTCGGTCAGCTCCCCATTCAGGAATGCTGTCTTTACATCCATCTGATGTATCACCAACTTATGTATAGCTGCTAGAGCGATTAACATCCTGATGGTGGTCATCCGAGCTACTGGAGCGTACGTGTCAAAGTAGTCTATCCCCTGTTTCTAAGAAAATCTCTTGGCGACCAGCCTGGCCTTGAACTTGTCAATAGTTCCATCTGCCTTCATCTTCTTCTTGAAGATCCATTTACATCCAATAGGCTTTTCTCCTTCAGGTAGATCTACCAACACCCATGTGTTATTGGAGGTGATAGAGTCAAACTCGTCATTCACTGCCTCCTTCCAGAAGATAGCATCTCTGGTCTTCATCGCCTCATCATAGGTAAGCGGATCTGCTTCCACATGATAGGTGACAAAGTCATCTCCGAAATCTTTCGGTCTCCTCGCTCGCTTAGCTGACGGCTCGGCGAGTTCTGGTGCAAGAGTTGTTTCATCAACAACAGCTTCTTCTTGGACTACTGGCTCGTATGAGATTTCAGTCTCATTAGCACCTACATCATTTTCCGGAATGTCCGAAAGAACAATGTTTTTGTCTTTTGCGAACTTGTCTTCAAAGTATTCAGCATCGCGAGATTCGATAATATGATTTGATTCAATATCAAGAAATCTCCGAGTATCACTCTTCTCGGCATACCCCAAGAAGATAGCCTTCGTAGTCCTTGTCCCCAGCTTCTGAATCTTCAGATCTGGAAGCTTCACATACGCCAGACACCCCCATACTCGAATGACATTCAAGTTGGGTCTGACTTTGAACCAGAGTTCATGAGCAGTTACGTCCGAAGTTGCATATGGCACTCTATTCAGAATGAAAGTGGCCGTTAATGCAGCTTCTCTCCAGTAGCATTTTGGAAGACCTGCAGTGAGCAGCATGGAATTCATCATTTCTGTTAATGTCCGGTTCTTCCTTTCTGCTACTCCGTTGGATTGAGGAGAATATGGAGCAGTAGTCTCGTATATGATTCCATGTTCTTTGCAGAATGATGCGAATTCATGAGACCTGTACTCTCCACCTCGATCACTTCTCAGCCTCTTGAGTTGTTGTCCAGTCTGCCGTTCAGCTTCGACCCTGAACTCTCTGAACTTCTCGAAAGCTTCGTCTTTGGACTTGAGCAAGTAGACGAACGCGTATTTTGAGAAGTCGTCGATGAAGGTTATGAAATACTTCATCCCGGCCTTCGTGGAGAAATGTTTGAAGTCACAGATATCGGAGTGCACCAACTCCAGAAGATCTGTGCTTCGATTGACCCGATGAAAGGGTTTCCTTGTGATCTTCGTCTGAGCACACACTTCACACTTCTCCACCTTACCCCCACATTTGGAGATAAGTCCTAGACTAGACATTTTGTTGATTCTTTTAGAATGAACATGTCCTAGTCTATTATGCCACAACTCAAAAGAATAATCAGAAAATGCAACTGCATTAATGTCATCAAACTGGTTGACAAGCTGAATTTTAAACATTCCTTCGGTTTGATAAGCCTTCCCGAAGTATGTTCCCTTCTTGGACATAACCATCTGACCAGCGTTAATGTCCATCCTCAAGCCTGCGTTGCAGAGCAGGCTCCCAGAGATCAAGTTCTTGGCAATTGTAGGAACATGCTTCACACCTTGAAGCGTCAGAGTGTTCCCAGAAGTGAGTTTCAGCTCCACAGTCCCAATCCCCAGAACTTCAGCTTGGGCCTGGTTCGCCATGACAACCTTCTCAGATATCGGCTGGTACGTGACGAACCATTCCTTGTCAGAACAGACATGGCAAGTCGCACCAGTGTCTATCCACCAGTCAGAGTCAACCCCCACAGTTGTGACCTGTCCGATCATAGCAACAATGTTAGAAACTAATGAAACCTTATTAGGCTCACATTTCTCTGATTGTTTAGGCTTAGATCTGCATTCACTCTTGTAGTGGCCTTTCTTGCCACAATTGTAACAAGTCACGTGGGACTTAGTCTTCTGTTGCTTGAATGAAGGACCCTTCACTTTCAGATTAGTGAAGTCCTTCTTCTTGGGATGAGAAGCCGCCTGCTTCCCCTTGGGATCCCTCGTCTGCACCAGATTGGCTTTAGCCAACTGTTTGGACAGAGTGTCCACCTTCTGTTGAGAACGCATCTCGTCCTCAACATGGATCTCTTGAAGTAGATCTCCCAAGCTAATGTCTAACTTCTTTCTGTGCATCCTTGCATAGAAGGTACTCCATCCAGCAGGAAGTTTTGAGACGATCCCTCCGACGACAAACTTGTCGGGAAGGGGCATCTCTTCGTCTTCGAGTTTCTGACGCAGCTTCAGAAATTCTTTCACCTGTGGCAACATGGACTTTTCGTCCTCAAAGAGCAATTTGTGATATTTTTCAACCACAAACATTTTGCTCCTGTTCTTGTCTTCTTCATACAAATTTTCCACAGACTCCCATATGTCTCTGGCAAGTTCCTTCTTCGAGTAGGATTCTGCCAGGGAATCCTCCATAGCATTCAGGATGAGAAGCCTGCAGATGCTATTTTCCCTTCTCCACTTGGCCTGGAGTTTGGTAGCCGCGTTGATGGCGGCAGTAGATCCAGTGTCTGGAACAGAGGGTTCTTCCTCCAACAGAACATGATCAACGTCTTTTAGTTGGAGAGTTAGGTAAACCTTTCTCTTCCAGACTTGATAATGCTCTCCATCGAACTTTTCCAACTTGCAGAAGTCCGATTGGAGGAGCGAAGCATTAATGTTTTCCATCTATACGGATCTTGCTTTGAGATTGTTAGTCCCGGGGCTTGATCAAAGATGGAAAAACAAATGCAATCGAGATCTGAGATGTCCCACAAAACTTTGCAGAGAGCAAACTCAAGATCTACGATGGTACACAAAATCAAATAGCCAAATTACAATCTGAAGGAGGGAAAAAGTAAAGAGAAGATCTCTCGTTCTTCCTTGCAAACGTGTTGCAATTGGGACAGAACGAGTTACAATAAACTCGAGAGAGATTAGAAGAAGAACAATGCTGGGGTGTCAAAACACCGTTGCTCAAAGCAAGATTCGCCCCACACGATCTGCTTCCAGGAACCAGCAAGTTGAAGAACTTGTGGAACGCTCGAAGTCACCTCTGTTCAGACTCCTCGGATGGACTTGCAATGGCGGCAGCAACTCTCTCTCTCTTTCTCCTTTTCTGACTTGTAATTTTCGTAGTACTCACAAAGGAGGCCAGAAGAGAGTATTTATAGAGAGAGGGTGGAAACCCTAGCCGCCTCTTCAGTTATGGAAAGATTGAATCAAATCCCAAAAGATAGCAACGAGATTTAATTAAAATCCTACGAAATTAATTCAAATCCCACAAAGATAGGATCTGAATTAATTCAAATCCCACAAAGATAGGATCTAATTTATTCGCATTGATTCAGCCTTTCCATAATTGATTTTTAATCTGCACAGTCAGCGGATCCCTCCATGCGGCAGCAGCAGCAGCCTGGCCGCATGAGCCTAATGGCCGCATGGACCGCATGAGCCGCATGGACCGCATGGACCGCATGAGCCGCATGTGCCGCATGAGGCCGCATATGAGCCGCATGCCGCATATGAGCCGCATGGCCGCATATGAGCCGCATAAAGACCGCATGACTGCTGACGTGCTAAGTGCAAAGTGCGCCAACAAAACGCCACATTACGCCTCATGAGCCCATGAGCCCGAGCTCGAGCCCGAGCCCGAGTCCGAGTCCGAGTCCGAGTCGCTAAGCCCCGTTGGGGCTTAGCGACAAATGGAATTTAATCCAAGAGAATGACAAAAGCATTAATGCTTAATCCTTGGAGCCTTATTCTTACCTCCTAGTAAAATCACCCACATGGTTCCCTCCTTAGGGTCACCACCCCATGTGCATCTCTCAACAACACACCCAAGTATATATGTTGAGATAACTCATGGTGCTTTTCCAATGTGGGACTAAAATTTTACAAGGCATGTTGAGAGCAAGCTCTCTCCATGTAAATAAAGCACCAACAACATATGCTATAACTAAATACTTAAGTGGTCTTCAATGGTTTTAATCCATATTATTCGTGTGCCACAGCAATAAGGCCACCAGTTGTTGCTATGGTAGGAGAGAGGAGATGATGGTGGGAGTAGAGTGCGAAGGCAAGAGAGAGAGAGAGAGGGTGGTTAGGGCCGACCTGGGGTTAAATTCGACAAGATTTTTGACTCAGACAATCTCCCTCGATCTACTTAGGCAACCTTTCAGATCGAACGTGACTTGTAGGAGGTTAGGGTCACAGGTGGCTTCCATGACCAAACTACAACAAGAATCAAGGGACAACCAAATTAAGATTCGGCTCAGGCAACTCAACCCTCCAGGCTAGTCCTGAGGGTGTGTAAGATAGCGATGGTCGCCAACAAGACTTAAAGGTAGGATTTGAGTTTTGAGATGGATTGAGTGATGAAGAAGGATCAAGATGGACTATATATATACTAGTCATAACCCGTGCCCATCGGGCACGGTTCATTTAAGGTATTCTCCCTCAAAATCTTGGACCCCCAATTTTAAACGAACAATAATAATTATGAGGCCCCCATCAAAATATTAAATTTCAACCACTGCTGGATGTGAATTTTCTTTGGATTCCCCATAAAACCCCACTCTCAATAATGCTCATTCACAACCATTATGAGTGCAAACCCCACTTTTTGGATTCCCCATAAAACTCCACTCTCAATAATGCTCATTCCCCATAAAACCCCACTCTCAATAATGCTCATCCACAACCATTATAAGTGCAAACCCCACTCTTTGGATTTCCCATAAAACCCCACTCTCAATAATGCTCATCCACAACCGTTGATTCATCAAGATTAAATCCCAACCACTCTTTATCTTGGCACAGTCAGCCCTAGGATTCAAAAGCCTTTGTGTTTTGTATAAGAGATAGCAAAAAGTAATTCATGGTAGTGAGATGCTAGTAAAAGTCTAAAACACTTTCGCGCATAAATTATGAACTCCGAAATCCTACAACAAGAAACAAAGGTGAACCCCCCCCACCCCCCCCCCCCCCCCCCCCCCCCCCTTCTTTCCCTTTGAGCACATCACCACCAATAACATTCTCGTTCTTCCTAGAGGTGAGCATTATTGGATTTTGGACCAAAAATCGAACCGAATAAAAGTTTCGGTTCGGTTTAAATAAATCGATTCGGTTTTGAAAATACTTAAAAAAATTATTCGGTTTCGATTTCGTTTTTGGATGAGTCCAAAACCGAAAAAAAATTGTTACTACCCACACACAGAGGGGCGGATGCAAGCATGCAACCCACCCCCCAAAAAATATTTTACATTTATTTTTTCATATAATTTTTTTTGATTTTTTTATATAGGTTAGCCTACTTTTAGCCGACCCAAATATATGGTTGCCCACCCTAGTAATAGTTTTTGGATCTGTCCATGCGCGCGCACACACACACACACATATATATACACTATAAGTATATACTAAATATATTTATGTATATTTAGTTTATATATATATATATATATATATATATATATATATATATATATATATATATATATATATATATATATATATATATATATTTGGAACTAGGTAAATTGTTTCTGGAATTGCTCCCATTGGAATTCGAACTCCTGACCACTCGGGCCGCATGCATCTCTCTTAACCACTAGGCTAGAGGTCATCTGCTATATATATACTAGCATATGTGCACGTGCAAAGCACGTATTTTAACATTTCTTAATCAGTTTAGGAAGACTCTTTAGGAAGACCAAAGAGTAGTTTTCCTAATTATTAAGTTGTCCTTATTAAAATTAACGAACTATTTTTAATTAGTATAAATATATAAGGGTATTTTCGGAATTCAAAAGTTTCACCATCTAAGTTTTCCTATATATATATATATATATTTTTTTTTGAAGCAATGGGTACTTGTGGCGAACTCGCCTCCACTGAGGCTCGAACTCCCGACCACTTGGGCCGCATGCATCTCTCTTAACCACTAATCTAGAGGTCATTTTGCATAGTAGAATATATATATATATATATATATATATATATATATATATATATATATATATATATATATAAAGCACAAATAAATCCTAGAAAACCGAAAACCGAATCGATTTAATTCGGTTCGGTTTAATTCGATTATGGATCATTTTGGTTCCGTTTCAGTTTTGTTTATTCGATTTTCGGTCAAATTCGATTTTTGATTGTTCGGTTCGAACCAATTTAACCGAATGCTCACCCCCTTACTTCTTTCTCGTGGACACAATTATCTTTCCGAACTGCTGATTGCTGGTCTTAAAGCCCACGATATCCGTATATTGGTGATATTTAAGTTGTAATAGGCCTTTTAAAGTTCAAAAAAATAAAAAAATCATTGTTCATTCCAAATTTGGGACTTCAGTGAAAAAAAAAACATGGAAATCTCAAAAAAAAAAAAAAGAAGTTAGTTATCATGGGGACGCGCTTTCCCAACGGTCATATTCCATCCAGCCGATCAAAAAACGCGTGCAGCAATTGTATAAGAATCACGTCCACCACCACCACTCACTCACTCACTCCGTCCCCCGGCATTTCCTCGCCACCCCACGTATTTTCCTATAACCCCTCCCTTATTTTCCACCTCTCATTGACACCCTCCCCTTCCCCCCTCCTCTCACAAACTCTAACCCCTCCTCCTCCTCTTTTCCTCCTTCCTTCATCCACCAAATCCCAATCTCAACAATTCATTTGCATTCTAGTCCTATCTATCTATATATATATATCATTCGCGCACGAGTACCTAAGTTGATTACTTCTTGATTGATTGATTGATGGATCCCGCGGAGCTGAAGCGCGTGTTCCAGATGTTCGACCGCAACGACGACGGCAGCATAACGAGGAAGGAGCTCTCCGACTCCCTCCAGAACCTCGGCATCCACATCCCCGAGGACGACCTCGAGTCCATGATCGAGAAGATCGACGTCAACGGCGACGGGTGCGTCGACATCGACGAGTTCGGCGCGCTCTACCAGACCATCATGGACGAGCGGGACGAGGAGGAGGACATGCGCGAGGCCTTCAACGTGTTCGACCAGAACGGGGACGGCTTCATCACGGTGGAGGAGCTGCGCTCCGTGCTCGCCTCCCTCGGCCTCAAGCAGGGGAGGACGGTGGAGGACTGCAAGAGGATGATACGGAAGGTCGACGTCGACGGGGACGGGATGGTCAACTTCAAGGAGTTCAAGCAGATGATGAAGGGAGGGGGCTTCGCTGCCCTCAGCTAGGGAGAGGAGAGGACCTTCATTTGATAAAATGTTCTTTACGGTGCTGGACCAAAAATATATTTTCATTTGATAGGGGCTTGTAGATAATTTGTTCAGTGGGAGGGGGGCGTTAAAGGATTTTAAGAAACCTAATGATTGGTGTTCGTTCATGCCTTGGAATTATTTTGATTTAATCCTTTTTTTTTTTCAATTCCATAAGGTGTTCTTTCTTCCCTTTTTTTTTGGTTGGAAATGAATTTTTTTTAGTGTCAGTGCAAATGGCTTTCATCCCTAATTTTGATTAAAAGAATGTATCATCTCCAAAGTTGACCCGATAAAGATACATAGGACATGGGAGACGTTGGGCTGGCCCAACCAGGTGGATTGTCCTATTCCGAACTAAATTTGATTGTCCCTTGTTTCTTAACTTTAAAAAAAATATAAAATATTATAATAAGCTGAAAGCTATAAATATTGTGGCATGGCTAAGGAAAATAAGAATAATATTTTTTTTTATATAAATGCTAAGAAATCAGTTGTCTCCGATTCTTACGGCAGCATAGAACTCGTATCTCGAGTTGCCCTTTTGACTCCTAAGCTACTCGAGGCCCTTCCAATGAAATCTCAAAGTTGTCCTAACCGAAGGGGTGTCCAAATCCGATGACTTGTCTGGCTTTCCCTATGGCCTGCCCTGGAGAGACGGACACGACATTATTTTAATGTGTCGTATTGTATGTTGAAGTGTCCGTGTCAGATTGATCTGCTCTAACCGGGAGGGATGTCCAAATCTGATGACTTGTCTGCCCCATGGCCGGTCCCGGAGAGACGGATACAACATTATTTTAATGTGTCGTATTGTATGTTGTAGTGTCCGTGTCAGATCGATCTGTTCTTTGTCCTCTGATTGCTGCTGCTAATTCAACAATTTGTATGTTGTCGGTACTAGCTAAATCTATTGACATCCAAATCAAAGTTGTTATTACCAACCAACTTTATTGTGAAAAAAAAAATCACAAACAAACAAAGTACAAAGGCACAATAGTAAGGGGCTAAGTTGGTTCTTATTTGACATGGCAAGCACCAAACGAGAACCAGTTAACTTCTAAGAATGGCAGACACATAATGGCATCCATTAGTAAACAAAACTCTATACCGAGTAGTGGGAATACTGAGAGAGCGGATCGCCATCCGAGAACCTTGGAGGCTAGCATGATGTCCCATATAGTTGGTTCCTTCCCAAAGAACGAGTCATGGACAAATAGCAAACCACATGGAATAAAAGGACTCAGTCTTCTTGACCACGCTAGAACAAACAATGGAATCACCATATGTTGTCTGCAGATTTGGAGCACGGTCCTGGCCCACGAGTCACATGTCCCTCTTGATGTGTGTGTGTGGGGGTGTGGGGGGGGGGGGGGAGGGAACGTCGGCGTACGGTCATGCGCGATCATCTTCTCTGTGCTGAAAAAATGAAATTTTTCTTACCTTTATTCTCTAGATATTGTAACTGTGTCCTGATTTGTTCGAAGATCTTCCTTATATAGGTACCCCGTGTTCTCTTTTTTTTCGAAAGAAATTGATGGGATCATTTTCTTTTTCTTTGGATAATTAAGCTTCAGATGATATCATATTTTGTTAGCAGATTGATTATGTGGAGTACCATATTCCTGGGTGGTTGGTATTGTGTTTTTATTGGGCAAGATTTTAACTTGATATCCTCATATATCCATATTTGACAACTTGGTATTCTAAGCTTTCAAAACAGATAACTTGGTACCCTAAAAAATAAAATTTCGAAAATCCCCCCCCATTTTGGGTTAGAAAGAGAGTAATTAGATTATAGATATTAGACCGCAGAGAAAAGAGGCCGAGGAACACTGTGATCCCGCTAGTCAAAGTAGCGTGGCGTCACCACTTCCCATGCGAGTCTACTTGGAAGCGAGAGGCTGACACGAGGAAGAAATACCCCCACCTGTTAAGGTATGACTGTACCCCTATCTCTACTCTTAGAATTTTGAGAACGAAATATTCTAAGGAGAGAAGATTGTAAAACCCAAAATTTTGGTTTTAATTAAATTTGGAGAATTATTTAGTTTAGTGTACTTAATTAGTTAGCTTAATTTAGTTATTACTATTACTATTAGTTGGATTTTTAGGTTATCATTTAGAAATGATTAATTAATTATATTGTTTGATTTAGAGCCTTCGTTGATTTATTGTGAGTCCATTCCTATTTTAATTATTAGAGCCCATTTCTTCCTTGTTTCTTTTAATTTCCTGAGCCCAACCCACATCCAAGCCCATCATCCCATTCAACTAAACCCACTCCCCCTTATCTAACTCCACCGACTCCTCCCAACCGCACACGCACTCCTCAACTACCCGCTCCTTCCTCTTTCCGCTCTACTCACGTACAAACTCAGAAACTCATAACCTTCTCCACATAGAACCTTTCTTAAAAAAAAGTTTCACAAACTCTCACCCATTTTCCTCCTTACTACACCATTCCCCGAACCGATCGCGCCACCACGCTCCTCGTTCCTGCACCCCGCTCCCATGGACACCTCTCAATGCCATCCCCTGCGCATCTGAACCCGACGTCCCCGGCGCTCGTGTCCGACCACGCGCGCGCCCCGGTGCTGCCGCCTGCATCCGCGCCCCCGCATGCCCCCGTTCCGGCGTCCTCCGCACCGTTGTCCGACCCCGTCGGCACTTTTTCGGCTTTCTGGCGTTCCGAGCACCCTTCGTACGCCGATCCGAGTCCGAGGTCAAAGCTACACTTCGGTTCTCCTTCATCAGACAACCGGTAGTTCCTTCTGATAGAAATTTTCCATTTCACAGAATAGAAATTAGGCAAAAACCTGTAGGTTTAGTTCGACCAAGTTGACAGAATAAAGGTCTGTCAACTTTGGGATAATTAGTTAATAATTAATGTTAATTGTGAAAATTAGTATAATTGGTTAATTATGCTTAGTTAATTAGTTAATAATAATTATTGATTTAATTAAATGATTATGGTGTAGTAAGTGATTGTGTGTTAATAGATATAAATCGTTAATTAGGCCGTAAATCACTAATAAAAATTATTTTCACAAAAATTTAATTATCGAAAGAATTAATTATTATGGATATTTAAATTAGTATTTTATTAAATAATCATCGATATAAAAATGCTAATTTTAAGTAATAAATGTAAATTCATTTAAAATAATATTTTATAAGGATTATTTGTTAAAACAGTTTCTTACAAATTATATTCAAAAAAATAATGGAGTTTTTTTTAGATATATATGTAAAATACAGAAAAGTATTAAATAATATGGTCTATAAAATATAATTTTTAGATACATGAATATGTTCTCAAAATACGGTTTATAAATAAAATAGTATAATTTTAGAATAAAATGCTTAATTAAAAGGTTGTAATTATTTATTAAATAATATTATTCTCAAAAATGTTATTATTATTAAATGAACATATTTTGGATAACTAATAGATAAATAGTTATTATAAATTTTTATTAAAGACTAAATGGTTATTTTATCACTTATAAATTAGTATTTCTGTTACCTAATATTTTGGAATAAATAATTGAGCGTTTAATAATTATTGGTTTATTAATAAAAAAAATGAACTAGGACCCTTAGAATGGTTTCTAAACCGGACTTTTATTTAATGTAGGTTTCAAGACCTAAGTCTGATGTCGTATTTTCCATCTCTATCTACAGCATCGGAAACCAAGGCAAGTTTCATAAAATTCAAAACTCTAATTTTAATTGATGATTAAATGTACTGCTTCATTAGGAACATTGTATCGACACTTGACTCACGGGATCCCTCTCGGATCCAATTGATTGACTTATTAACTCGGGACTGGGAGTAGTGTTAGCGCCTGTGACCAAAGCCCATGTTACCATTATTGATTATCTCACGCTAATCCCTATTGCACAGGGGGTTGAGCCATACCGTATGCTAGCATTATGCATAATGCTAGTATAAATATTGCCTCTTCCAGCCGGTCACAGGTGGCTACATACTCAAAATACTACTGTTGATTGTAGATTGCATCATTATTACTTCCTTGAGATTTTACTGCTTCCTTGATTCATTTTATTATTTAGAAAATATAAATAATATTTTAAAAATTGCTTCTTGCATCTTTTAGTTATTTATAAAAATGCTGGAATAGGATATATGTTTCTTGCTCCTCTCCTGACAGGAGACTAACATTTTTAGGTGACTACGATGACGACTAGGTGCCCTTTAGTACCTACTACAGACCCGACTTGAGCTCTGAGGAGTTAGTTGAACCTAACCAGGAGGCCCAAGAGTACCAGTAGTATTGCAGTTTAGTTTCCTTTGTTTAAGAAAGTGTAATAAAAGACTAGTTGTAATGACTTAAATATTTTCTTGCTTGTGTGGTTGAATTCAGTTAGACTTTCAGTTCTAAATGTTTTAAATAATTTTTTTTTAAATTCTCGCATTTAGAATGTTGTGCATTGTATTACTACAGCTTACTGTCGCCGTCTCACAACAGTACAGGCTGGGCATGATCCGATTGGACCCATAATCTTGGGATCGGGTCATGACACGGCCAGTCCGATCCGATTTTTAAAATACTACTACAAAGAATTGTTGGGCATTTTTGTCCTCATTATGTTGTTAAATTGTTGGGCATTTTTATTCTCATTATGTTGTTAAAGGATGAGGGTATAATGTTTGGCTTCTCAGTCTACTTAAAATAGATCTATGTGGAAGTCAAAGTGAAAATTTAACTGTCACGTCCCAGAACCAGAATACTGGAGAGCGGGGGACAGACACAGCCAGCTACGTATATTGAAGTGAATCCTACCTCGCAATACGGTTATGGCTGTCTAGATGCATGAGGGTTTTTCTACAAGCCATTAGTCTCTTAGGGTCAATAACAAGCCTAGTGTCTAAATCTCAAGCAAGCAAGTAAATATAATAAGATGGTAGATCATCAGACATACAAAGTAAGGTGTCCCATACATTACATATTCAGATGATCATGAAGCTAGTCATATAAAATACGAAGACTAGCAAGAGTTTAAGCCATACATGATCAACCCTAGGATTTGTCAATCATGTTATAGCCCATAAGCAGACAGAAAATATAAGCTTTCAACACGAGCTGACACTTGCTCGACGGCTAAATGCCTCAAAAGAATAATTTACAATGTAGTGGGAGAGCAAAATAAACCCACTCGTTGTCAGGGTTGCGTCTAGTGTTCACCATCTGACTGGAAGGTTCGAAGATCCTCGGGAGCTACTCCAAAATCTGGCCATACAAAACCAGCTGGGTCAGACCCCAGAAAGAGCAAGTGCCACAAGGGAGGCTTCACGTAAGAACTAAAACCAGCATGTTAGATCACAAGGCATAAAATTAACAAGAAAATTGGAGTTATGAGAGTAGGGTGATAAACGATGAGATAACTAAAGAACTATTCCGGTAACCAAGTTACAACCCTTAAACCAAATAAGGACCGAGATTGTAACCCTGCACCTGAACAGAATTTAGTTTCTGACCAATTATCGACAAGGTAAAGCATAAACAGTAACGTGCTGAAGTAACCATGAGCTAGCCTTTGTAGAAGCATGGAATTTTAGAACCAGAAGTCCTATGCGCCAGACACTACATGCGCCAGAGCTCGGATAAAGTACTTCACACAGCAAAAACAACAAATATGAACATTGAAAGATGATTTTTTATTACATATAAAAGTCTATTACATGTCTAAAAAAGATTGTACAAAGGAGAATTTCTACAAAAGAAAAGATCCTAAGTCTACAGCCAGCAGCCGCCATGCGCCCTCAAATAGGCGCAGCAATCACCATGCGCCCCCAGTCAGGCGTATCCCACCATGCGCCCTCAGCAGGGCGCATCCTTTCAGCAGCTCAGTCATGTGCATCCTCAGTTATGTGCATCCCTTCAGCAGTCCAGTTATGTGCCGCTCTTCCAGCCAGGCTCACCGTCGTCTAAATGCTTCGACTAATGAAGCATTTATTGAGCAGAACGAGGGTGGCAATCAACCCTCTAGCTGGAGGAAGAGCTCCCCAAACCGAGGAAGAGAAGAGCACCGCAAGCCGACCTGTGGCCAGGGGAGGCTTCGAAAGAGCCTCCAAAGGCGAAAGAAGACCGTAATCGAAATCGCGGCTAAAGGAACAGCTTTCAACACAACCAGAGTGGGCGACACCCACTTTGAAGGAAGAAAGAGCTCCCAAAGCCGCAGCACCGCCATTCCGATCTGTGGCTCTTCCAGAATATCGAAGACGAGGCTCGTGCATCCCTATCTTTGGATGCAACATGCACCTTCTGCCTGCCTCAGAAGCCCTCGACTCCGACTTTTGGATGTAACAGTCACCTTCAAGTGCATCAATGAAGACATTGCGTCGTATCTTCACCATCGGGGGTATCTCATCAACAGAATGCATCCGAGTAAACAAATTCATGTCGGAAGAACGTGAGAGAACGAGAAGCAAACTCTCTCTATGCCACTATTTATAGGCCGGGCAAATCAAACCCATGCGCCAAGTGGATGGCTCTCCGAATTCCGTGTAATGAATTTGCATTAAATGGATGAACCGGACGCTTCGAATTCAGCTAAGTCAAAACGACTATTTAAAGCACTCGAAGATCGTAACAGTCGTACCATTAAAGACGTGTCACGAAGCGAATGCACCGGCCAGACCGCGCATCACACAGACACGCCCTTCAATATCAAGCGCCTCACAGGGATGCGCCCCCATGCGTCCCCATACGCCTAGTGGAACACCAACCGATGTGCCCACTCAGCTGTCCATCGAATGTCAAAAACATTAAATGCTGAACTGACAGAGTTGGCAGCATGCCTCCCGAAGTCTGAACAGTTCAGAAGACGAAGCATCGCCAACGTCAGCATCATCATTACTTTCCTCCGACGGCTACTGCCACGTGGCCACCCAATCATTTCGCATGCGCTTCAGCAGCCATGTGCCTAAATCTGCATGCACCTCAAAAGCCATGCGCCCCAGATTTCTCTCTGATCCCGAAAGACAGGAGTTAAGTCACTACTGAAGCCTCGCATGCGCCTCAAAAGCCATGCGTCCCGAATGGTTCGTGACTTCTAAAGATTACGAGCCAAAGCCTCATCATGCGCCCAATCCTAGGCGCATCATACCAGATCATTCCCCATCAAATCCGAGATCTCTGAGCCATGGGTCGATGACACGTGTCCTTTGACTCAATTCACCCAAGATCTCAGCAGCAGAAAGATCTTCTCCTCTGCTACGTGCCGGCCCACAACAGCAGCATGAAGAATTCAATCCCTCAATCAGGGCGCATCGTTCATACGCCTCCATCAACAATCACCACATGGCATTCCCGCATCCAGGTGCATCCTATATATGTGTGCATGAGCAGCCAGCCTGCAGACTATATAAATAGAGGGATCATTTCCTTCTTCCAGACCTACACACACACACAGGAACGAAAAAACGAACAAACACACCACCGGAGAGGCAGATACAGACACTCAACGTCTCCCTCCTCTCAGCAAGCTCCAGCACCCAGGGCAATCCAGACCTTCAGAGAACCGATAACCGTCGTTAGATCGTCAACGGAGTCAACGCATTACCACTCACTCCATCGGCACAAGGGACCCAGATAAACAAAAATGTACTCCTAGGACTACATCTAAGTCCTATATTGTAATACTATTCTGTTTATATTAAAATTTGTAATAAAAGAATTTTAATGGCAAACAAGCTGGCGACTCTGCTGGGGACCTCTTTCTCCTCTACTGAGAAAGCTGTGTCGTAATCCGACGATGTGAAGGTGGGCTCCTCCCACAGGACGCTGGTCGTACGCCTCAATCAACAGGCGTATGAGGAGTTCATCTCTGAAGGCAGTGCGAGTCCTTCGAAGCGGCTGCCGAAGCCGAAGAAGACCCGCCGAGTCTGGGTGCGCAAGGTCGACGCCTCGGGCACCACCACCGAAGGGGATGTGCCGATCCAGCCTTCCCTTCCTGCTGACGTCCTCAGCAACCAAGATGCGCGCACTGGTGCAGCGCATCTCTCGGGGAAACGTGCGACTGACCATATTCTCCAGCTATCTCCCTCTCAGGCGAGGAAGATGCGTCGACGGAGCAGGGGCGCAGCCAATGCCCCGCGCATCACCTCTGATGCGCCACAGAAGGTCTCTGTCTTTGACAGATTCACTCGCTGTAATGGCGAGGAGAATTTGGATTCTGAGTACTATGCGCCCCAGCGGGCTGGTACGAAGAAATCTAAGGCGGGCCATGTGCCCCAAACGTGCTATGCCAGCAGCGAGCCAGAAGCATGCGCTCACAATCATGCACGCTGCTGATGGTAAGCTGTACAAGGTCGACTCAGTGCTTCTGCGCCAGAAACGAGCCGACCTTCAAAGTCCTTGTCTCACTTGGGCGTATCTATTGCGTGCACAACCAAGTCGAGTAAGGCAAATCCAGTGGCCTTGAACTCCCGCGCCTCCTCTGGTTGTGCGTCTGAGGTCCGTTCAAGTCACTTCAAATGTTGTTCCCCCACTACTGATCGGGACGCCTGTTTGGTATTAGATCAGGGATCGCAGCATTCGCCTGACCACCCCGGCGCTTGGCCTTGCCATGCACCTGAAGGGGGTGTGAAGGTGGCACTCTCCTCCAAAGATTTGTGCAACATGATCACTCATAAGCGCCGATCAGGAGAGCCGACCGACAAGTACGATGCGCCCCTCACAGGGCACACTTGTATTGTGGTCACTATCAACTACTGTTGTAGGATGGCAGTCCCGCCATCATCGACACCGCTCCGACGTCGCCTCGGGAAGCAGGTGTCAACAAAAGAAGAGCCAAGAGTTGCTTCATGTAACGTGATCTCTAACTCCTCGTCAGTCCGAAAGACGACTGGCAACTCCTCGTCCTCGTCCAAGAGCCAGCCGAGGAAAACCAAGGTGAATGTCTCGTCCTCCAGAGTGTTTTAAGGCACTCGGGGGAGAAAGAAGATCTTGGAGGAAACTGGGGGTAGTCAGACCCTTGTCGAGCCTCCTTTCGAAGAGGAAACTGCCTTCCAAAGTACAACTGAGGCCGATCTTCTCGAAGTCAGCCTCCCGGACATGGCTGAGGGTCATCTAGCCCCTGTCCTTCAAGACGGGGGTGTCCCCCAAAACACAGCCGGGGGTAGTCTAGCCCCCACGGATCTGAGTCTCGGCGACGAAGAAGTCCTTCAAGATGAAACCGAGGGTAATCAAGCCCTTGCAGATGCTTCCGTCGAGAATGTTCTCCAGAACATAGCCGGGGGTGGCCAGGACGAAGCTCCATGAGAGGCAACTCCCCTACAAGAGAGTGAAGCCGAGAGCGAAGCATCAACCGATCCATCCACTTCCAGCCGTGTCATGACAGTATACATGGCTGGGGGTGTTTTCGAGTCTGATGTACCGCCACCAGACCTCGTCCAGCATATGGAAACATTAGAGGGAGGACTCAAAATCCTCTCCGTCTCTATGCAAACACTGACTCAAGCAGTGTTTGAGATACGATCAGCTTTTGCCAAGACACCTTCTACCGGTCCTGACCCAGGGGTCAATGGAGAATCAAGTGTACCCCTTCAACGGGTATCCTTGGATACGGATCGCCGAGAAGCACCTCGGACATCAGAGCCCTCAAATGCTCAACTTCAAGTAGTACCTCCTTCTCCGACTCCCAGCTCCACGGAAGACGTGGTCGAGATGATCAAGGACTTGCGCGAGCACTTTGAGTCCAAGACGAGACAAGAGAAGCGCCAGAAGATGGGGATTCCCCAACCTTATCCCCTCGAGTGGAACAAAGTGGTTTATCCTCCTAAGTATAAACCACAAACACTGACACCATACGACGGAAAGGACTCTCCTCGTCGCTATCTGACGTACTTCCAGTCTCAGACGGGACATCTTCCGAAGGAGGACACGCTACTCACTAGCATATTTGTTGGGGCACTGAAGGGAGTGGCATACGACTGGTACTGCAGCCTCCCCGACAATTCTATATCCTCCTTTGACGACCTGACGCACCTTTTTCTCGACCGTTTCTACGACGGCAAAAATGACATGACAATGGCGTCCCTTATAGAGATACGCCAGAAGGAGAAGGAAACGGTTCGGGTGTTCATCGAACGTTTCCGACAGGCCTGCTTCAGACTGCTCCCGGGCATGCCAGGACATGCGCTCCTCTCCTCCTGCAGCATGAACATGCTGTCTGCAGTCAAACTCTGGCTCAACTCTACTCCTCTTCCCGACTGGAGCTCCTTGATCATTGAAGCAGAAGCCGCAAAAAAGAAGGCGGCCAATGCTCGTCTCCTGGGAGTCAGTTTCCCTGCCTTTGAGGACAACGGGAAATGGCCTACAGCCAACAACCTCGGACGAGACACGAAGGGGAAACAAGCGTTGACAGTCAATGCCTCAAAATGTGCGTCAGCACCTACTCAGAAGCCTCCACCTGCACCAAGGCCAAAGGAGGTTTATTCGTTCAACGACGAAGATACCCTGCAACGTTTTGAGATACTGAAGCAGGGTGACAAGATCAAGCTGCCGGACCCGAAGCGTCCCGACGAGGTTGGAAAAGTGGACAACCCGAGGTACTGTCACTACCATCGGTTTGTCGGACACCCAACCAAGGACTCCTATGTCCTCAAGAATTATATCCGGCCCATGATCAATACGGATGTAATCTCCGTCGACTACGAGGAGAAGACGGTGTCAGCCAATATGATTTCACTCCAGTTCGGCACCCTGCCGCCGACTACAACACAAGATGGCATCGTCCCCATCCCTAAGGCGACAATGGAGGTGGTTAACTTACCACCTACTCGTGACAACGTGAGTGGACTCATCCCACTTACCATATCTCGGGAAGAGATCCTCTGGGTTCACCCTGATCTTGTCTCCGAGGTGACTCAACCGGAGGTACGCCCTACCTCCAAGTCCAAAGGCAGGAAGATCAAGTCTTGCCGCATGGTCTCTTCTTCAGCAGAAGAGGCACTTCCTGTACAGACGCATTCGCAATAGAATACCCAACCCGATGAAGCTGCCGTCGAGGTGGTGCCTCCTTGCACCGTCCCTGCTGTCCAGGAGGAGGGCCCGTCTAAGCCCCCAGCAGCCAATAAACAGAAGCAGATAAAGGCCCGCTTCGATAGGCCTCTACGAAAGGAGAATGCTTCGGGTTAGCCAAGCCCTACAACTTTGACATACTGGCACAACTGGCCAGTACTCCCGCCCGCCTATCTCTGTTTGAGCTCCTTCGTCTTTCCAAAGACTCCCGAGAAGCTCTCTGTGAAGCTCTGAAGGATGCTGAATCCTTTCTCAGTCAGGTCAAGCAGCCTAAAGATCTTCCGACTGTATGCACGTACTGCTACTGTGCGGATGAGGTTATCCCCAATATAACCTTCACCAAACAGGACATGCTGCTCAAGCACAACCGACACAACAGGTCGCTGTATTATACAGGGTATATCGGTTCAGTCAAGGTGAAGCAGATTCAGATCGATCCGGGGTCTTTCCTCAATATCATCTTGAAGATGCTGCTCTCAACACTGGGGATCCCAATGTACCGGTTGGCGCCTTCCAATACAACTATCAGTGGCTTCAACGCCAGCAAAAGCGAGCTGCTAGGCAAAATACGACTAAAGTGCCATATCGGTAACCTCAGAACCGAGGTCACTTGTTATGTTGTGGACGCCGAAGTCAACTACAACCTGCTGTTGGGTCACCCATGGCTGCATGAGTATATGGTGGTGCCATCCACGCTTCACCAATGTATAAAGTACGTGTCCACCAACAACGTCATCCGGACGGAGTTCGCGGACATCGATCCTTTCAAAGGGATTGAAGCCTACTTCACCGATTCTGACCTGTACAAGTCACCTGACGAGGAGGAAGCCAATGATGCTGACGACGAGACAGAAATAGTAGCAGAGCCGGACATGGAGCCTGAGGTCACTCCCGATGCTCCTTTGAAGATCCGACTCAAAGGCAAACCGCCTCAAAAGTTGCCTCCCATGAGCATTAAGCTGCCCGGGAAAGCACCAGCTGCTCCTGTAGCTCCCCTGAAGATACGACTCAAGGGAAAGCCGCCTCAAACATCGGCTCCCCTTGTGGCAAAACTACAGGGGAAGGCGCCAATCACCGGAGGCACAGTAGAGGCACCTCTGAAGGTGCGTCTTAAAGGCAAGCCGCCGCCATCCAAGCTGCCAGAAAAGGCCCGCATAGTCCTCTCGGACTCCAAGACCAACGCTGTGGTGGACTCTCGCAATCCTACTCCAGTACTCACAGATGAAGAGCTAGGGGAATATATCTCTGCTGATGTAGATGCCCCCTCTCTGGACAATGTAATACCTTGGGATAAAATCTCGTATTTCATCAATAATAGAGTGTCTTTTAATTATTATAGTCTTCCATATTAGAATACCATGTATACATTAGATAACGCTCTACGGTCGTTGCAAACACAAATAACGACCGTCCATCATGTAAATCGAGTAGTCCCGTCCCAAGGGGTCTGTTACATAGTTCCGCCACGGAATCGAGACAAAGAATCCATCATCTTCGACAAAGTTGAGCGTCATCAAGACCTCCTGCCACTCGAGCCAGAACCAGATACCGGCAAAATGCAAGTCTATCGGTACACGGACAAGGCAAAGTACCTCATCCAAAAGATGGGTTACGACCTAAAAAGCAACAAAGGCCTGAACTACGGCAAGGGTCGACGTCTTCCTCTTCGGCTTCCAACACCTAAAGGAAAGCCGCAGGACTATTACAATAGAACTCGACGGGGGGTAGGCTATGTCACGCCACCGTCAACTCCTGAGAGTTCAGACGCGGAAGAGGTAGAACATTCTCACTCGTCCGAAGCATCGGCTTAGGATTCCGATACTAGCATCGGATCAGTCTTCAAGAAAATGCTGTCAGCCAACATGACATCAGCACAACCTCAAGAAGATGAAGGCCAAACGCCAGAATTCTTTGAAAAAGAACCCTGGGCTCAACGCCTGGAAGAACAGTGGGAGTCTCGTTTTGAATTACGTGAACCTCCCACCGAGGACGAGGTCGAACAGATCGACCTTGGGGATGGATCTTCTTCCAAACCCATCTTCGTCAGCAAAAGCCTAAAAGGAGAAGACCGAGAATCTTTAATCCAGCTGACTAAAGAGTATATCGACGTCTTCGCCTAGAGTTACGAAGATATGCCGGGACTTGATCCCCAGATCGCGATGCATAGGCTGAACATCTTACCTGATGCCAAGCCTATCAAACAACAACAACGACGCTTCCGTCCAGACATCATGAACGCCATCGATCAGGAGGTGGACAAGCTCTTGACCAGCGACTTCATCCGTGAAGAACAACACCCAAATTGGGTAGCCAACGTCGTCCCCGTCACCAAGAAGAATAGGAAGATACGAGTTTGTATCGACTTCAGGGACCTCAACTCTGCCTACCCGAAGGACGAATTCTCGCTTCTAATCACCGACGTGATGATCGACAACACATGTAGCTTTGAGCGCATGTCTTTCATGGACGGGTATTCGGGCTACAACCAGATCAAGATGTTCCCCGATGACGCAAAATACACGTCATTCAGGACACCAAAGGGCGTTTTCTGCTACACAGTGATGCCCTTCGGCTTGAGGAACACTGGTGCGACATACCAACGAGCTATGCGCACCATTTTTCGTCAGAATCTTCACAAGAAAGTCGAATGCTATGTTGACGACATTGCAGTCAAGAGCCGTCTTAAAGGAGATCACCTGCAAGACCTCAAGACAGTCTTCTATCTCATGCGGGCGCACCAGCTCAAGATGAACCCCGCTAAATCCTTTCTAGGGGTTTCTAGCAAAAAGTTTTGGGCTTCATCATCACGGCAAAAGGCATTCATGTCGATCCCGAGAAGACTAAAGCCATCCTCGATATGGACCCTCCGAAGAACCTTCGAGAACTTCGAGGCCTACAGGGGCGTCTGGCATATATCCGGAGGTTCATAGCAAACCTTTCTGGCAAATGTCAACCCTTCACTCAGCTCATGAAGAAGGGAGTCTCTTACGTCTGGACAAAAGAGTGCCAAAATGCTTTCGACGACATCAAGGCTTATCTGACAAGCCCGTCAGTCCTGGTGGCACCCGTCGTCGGCAAACCATTTATCCTCTACGTCCGTGCCATGGATCATTCCCTCGGCGTTCTGCTAGCTCAGAACAGTGATATAGGCTATGAGCAAGCAATCTACTACCTCAGTCGAACTCTGATCGGGGCCGAACACCGGTACAACCCCGTTGAAAAGGAGTGCTTAGCTCTGGTATTTGCCATCTAAAAGACTCGTCATTATGTCTCGGGCCAAACAATTCATGTCATTTCCCGAGTCAATCCGCTCAGAGTCCTCATGACGAAGCCAGGATCATTAAACTCCCGACTTGCCACAAGGGCGATCTTACTAACGCCATACAACATGGTGTTTGTTCCACAAAAAGCTGTTAAGGGTCAAGCTTTAGCCGACTTCTTAGCTGCACACCCCATTCCAGAGTCCTCAAGACTCTATGAAGACATCCCAAATAAGGTCCAAGAATCAAACATCACCGAAGAAGGCTCCGTCTGACGGATGTTTTTCGATGGCGCTTCAAGAACAGGCCCCAAAGGCCAAATCATCGCTGGAGTGGGGGTGGTATTAGTCTCTTCCGATCAGTTGGTCATCCAGCATGCTTACTCCCTTTCAAAGCCGTGCTCCAACAATGTTGCTGAGTACAATGCGCTCATTATGGGACTCCAGCTGGCGCAACAGCTGGGGGTGAATCATCTGGAAGCCTACGGCGACTCAAAACTCGTCGCAAACTAGATCAGAGGGCAATACGAAGTTAGCCATGAAGATCTGATCCCTTACCATAAAGTTGTATTGAACATCATTTTAACCTTCACCGAGTTCTTCATCGAACACGTACCTCGTCTACAAAATCTGGAGGCTGATGCTCTGGCTGGCCTCGCATCCTTATTGGCAGCACCCCTCAGGACTCAGCACTACGTCACAGTGGTGGGTCGAGACTTGGTCTGTCCTAAAAATAACCTGTGCTCACGAGTGGCCCATGCCATGTCAACCAGTGCCGGTGTTAATATTCGAGACTGGAGATTCCCGTTCATCGACTTCGCTGTCTACGGAATTCTCCCAGAAGACCCGAAAGAAGCCGTCTCAGTCAGGAGACGCTCTCTTCGATTCTACTACGATACAGCCACTAAAATGCTGTACCGACGCTCCTACGATGGACTTCTCTTTCGATGTTTGTCCAACGAAGAAGCAGCCGAAGCCCTTCGAGAAGCTCACGACGGAACCTGCGGGGCCCATCAACCTGGCCCTAAGTTGCAGGACCGACTGCGACGCATGGACTACTACTGGCCAACCATGACCGCTAACGCTGTTGAATATGCTAAGAAGTGCCATGCGTGCCAGCTTCACGCAGACTTCATTCATACACTGTCAGAACCACTACATCCTACAGTCGCCTTCTGGCCCTTCGAAGCTTGGGGTATGGACATTGTGGGACCAATCACCCCCCTTATCGAGAGGACACCGCTTCATCCTAGCAATCACCGACTACTTCTCCAAATGGGCAGAAGCAGTTCCACTGGCAGAAGTGAAAAGCTCCAGGGTAATCAGCTTCATCAAACAACACGTCATCTACCGTTTCGGAGTACCCCGGAGGATCATCCACGATAATGGTCCTCAGTTCATCAGCCATGTTTTCAATAGATTCTGTGACAAAATCGTATTCAAAACGTGGCATCAACCACTTACAATCCGGCAGCAAACGGATTGGCCGAGGCGTTCAACAAGACTATCGTCAGGCTACTCAAAAAGGTCGTATCATCCAACAAACGCGACTGGGACGAAAAGCTCGGCGAATGCCTTTGGGCCTACCGTACGATGATATGGACACCGACAGGCAACACACCATTCTTCCTGGTCTACGGGAGCAAAGCGGTACTACCTCTCGAGATCCAGATACCCTCTCTCCATGTAGCGATCGCAAACCAACTCACAGAAGAGGATAATCAACGTCGTCGTTTGCGAAAACTGGAGGCACTTGATGAAAAGCGTCTCTTAGCTCAACAACGCATCGAACTCTACCAAGCCCGTATATCACAGGCTTTCAACAAAAAGGTCAAGCAGAGGACTTTTCAAGTAGGTGACCTGGTTCTGGAAGTCAGGAGGCCGATGGTGTTGACTCACAAAATACCAGGAAAGTTCGAGCCCAAGTGGGAAGGACCTTTCATCATCGAGACGGTATACTCAAACGGTGCTTACCGCCTCGCCAAACCCAATGGGGACTTGTTCATGATGCCCATCAACGACAAGTTCTTGAAGAATTACTACTCTTGACATCTTTCAGACATGTACTTCCATAAGGGGATCTGTGGACCCAATCATCAGGGCTCACAGATAATTCCCTTCCACAAAATCATACGCTTTCGGAACCCAGCTATTCCGTGGCATCCTCCAGTAGAAAGACAACCACGTCCACATCACCTCTGAGTTGTCCCCCTACACCCTACAAAGCAGAATCTTACATCCCATAAGACTACGCTACCCATCATGTTTACCACGTCCATATTACTTCTGAGTAAACATCCCGTACAGACAACCCCCGCGTTGCCGTACATTAATCGCCGAACTTCCACGTCCACATTACCTCTGAGTAGTTCCGCGTATCCTCTAGAATCATTCCTACCACGTCCATAACACCTCTAAGTGGGAAGATTCTATCATTTGGAATCCCATATTTGCCACGTCCATATTACCTCTGAGCAAACATGTTGGTTCTTTCAAACTTATTATCTGTACCTAAAAACCAAGGTGCGCAAAAGATAATAGGTCCACACAAATCATCAAAGTTCATGACAGCAAAAATGAACACATCACAGAAAATTGTGTACTTTTTTATTTTCTAAAAAAAGGGAGAGTAAAGGATTACACTATCCCCAGTAAGAGTTGCAAATACACAAAGAGAAGAGGCTACAAGCCCAAAATATCCCCAGGATTGGCTGAAATCTCTTCAATCTGATGCCTCAAGTCTGCCACCGAGTCTCCACAGTCGCCAAGACTCGACGTTCAGCTTCTTGACGCATCACTTCAATAGCCTCAGGAGAGGTATCATTTTCATGCTTCTCATCCAGCTGCTGCCGCTGCTGAGCCAAAGTGAGAGCCCGGTGGGTGAAAGCTGCCTCCTCCTTCTTGAATGCTACGTGTTCAGCCTGGACACGTTCAGCGTCTAATAGAAGCCGGGCCCGTTGGTCCTCAAGGCGGCAGATCTGGGCATCAATCTCCGCGATACTAGTGTCCAACATAGCTCGCGCCTCCACCGTCTCCCACGTAGACTGAGACAACCGCTCCACTGCAGCTTCAGTCTCAGCCACTTTGCGTTCCAGACACTCACGGTGGCCTGGTAAGAAGACTCAATCTCAGCGATCAGCTTCTTCTTCTCTACATCTATCAGGACGGAGAGGTCGTTTCGCTGGATGCGCTGCAGTTCAGAAAGCCGATGGTCCAACTCAACCACTGAGGCTTCTAGAATATCGGTCATATGATCATGGCCCTGATGAAGACGGATCAGGTAGATATGAGGCATTGCCAGAGTTCTTGCCGTCGTAAAACTTCCATTGGCGTCCATCACGGCCGATACACCCCTCTGCAGCATTTTATACACTGCCTCGATGATGAATTTCACATATTCATCTGCATCCGCCAGCACCTGCGGTGTCATAGCAGGAGTCGGAGGAGATACTTTAGCAGACGGACCACAAGAAGGCCCGTCTACCTCAATCTGCGAGGCTGGACCCTCGGTATCGACAGGCTCTTCATCAACAGGGGCTTGACTACTAGCCCGAGGAGCCAAAGGAACAGAAGAAGCCGGGACAGTCGTCGAGATAGTACCCCAAGTCGAAGGAGCAATAGAGGGTTCCATCAAACCCTTACCCTTCCCAAACTCGGAAGAACCCCCGACATTCATGCGCCCCAACCTCCATGCTTCTTATTCAAAGTATTCCAAAACTTGTCCAAAAGTTTTGAAAACTTTGAAGAGGGTCTTGTAGAAGCATAGAATTTCAGAACCAGAAGTCCTATGCGCCAGAAACTACATGCACCAGAGCTCGGACAAAGTACTTCACACAGCAAAAAACAACAAATATGAACATTGAAAGAGGACTTTTTATTACATATAAAAGTCTATTACATGTCTAAAAAAGATTATACGAAGGAGAATTTCTACAAAAGAAAAGATCCTAAGTCTACAGCCAGCAGCCACCATGCGCCCTCAAATAGGTACAGCAATCACCATGCGCCCCCAGTCAGGCGCATCCCACTATGTGCCCTCAGCAGGGCGCATCCTTTCAGCAGCTAAGTCATGTGCATCCTCAGTTATGTGCATCCCTTCAGCAGTCCAGTTATGTGCCGCTCTTCCAGCCAGGCTCACCGTCGTCTAAATGCTTCGACTAATGAAGCATTTATTGAGCAGAACGAGGGTGGCAATCAACCCTCTAGCTGGAGGAAGTGCTCCCCAAACCGAGGAAGAGAAGAGCACCGTAAGCCGATCTGTGGCCAGGGGAGGCTTCGAAAGAGCCTTCAAAGGCAAAGGAAGACCGTAATCGAAACCGCGGCTAAAGGAACAGCTTTAAACACAACCAGAGTGGGCGACACCCACTTTGAAGGAAGAAAGAGCCCCCAAAGCCGCAGTACCCGCCATTCCGATTTGTGGCTCTTCCAGAATATCAGAGACGAGGCTCGTGCATCCTTATCTTTGGATGCAACAGACACCTTCTGCCTGCCTCAGAAGCCCTCGACTCTGACTTTTGGATGTAATAGTCACCTTCAAGTGCATCAATGAAGACATTGCGTCTCATCTTCACCCTCGGGAGTATCTCATCAACAGAATGCATCCGAGTAAACAAATTCATGTCGGAAGAACGTGAGAGACCGAGAAGCAAACTCTCTCCATGCTACTATTTATAGGCCGGGCAAATCAAACCCATGCGCCAAGTGGATGGCTCTCCGAATTCCGTACAATAAATTTGCATTAAATGGATGAACCGGACGCTTCGAATTTAGCTAAGTCAAAACGGCTATTTAAAGCACTCGAAGATCGTAACAGTCGCACCATTAAAGATGTGTCACAAAGCGAATGCGCCGGCTAGACCGCACATCACACAGACGTGCCCTTCAATATCAAGTTCCTTACAGGGATGTGCCCCCATGCGTCCCCATACGCCTAGTAGAACGCCAACCGATGCGCCCACTCAGCTGTCCATCGAATGTCAAAAATATTAAATGCTGAACTGACAGAGTTGGCAGCATGCCTTCCGAAGTCTGAACAGTTCAGAAGACGAAGCGTCGCCAACGTCAGCATCATTATTACTTATCTCCGACGGCTACTTCCACGTGGCCACCCAATCATCTCGCATGCGCCTCAGCAGCCATGCGCCTAAATCTGCATGCGCCTCAAAGGCCATACGCCCCAGACTTCTCTCTGATCCCGAAAGACAGGAGTTAAGTCACTACTGAAGCCTCGTATGCGCCTCAAAAGCCATGCGCCCCGAATGGTTCGTGACTCCTAAAGGTTACGAGCCAAAGCCTCCTCATGCGCCCAATCCTAGGCGCATCCTACCAGATTATTCTCCATCAAATCCAAGATCTCTGAGCCATGGGTCGATGACACGTATCCTTTGACTCAATTCACCCAAGATCTCAACAACAGAAAGATCTTCTCCTCTGCTACGTGCCGGCCCACAACAACAGCATGAAGAATTCAACCCCTCGATCAGGACACATCGTTCATACGCCTCCATCAGCAATCATCACGTGGCGTCCCCGCGTCCAGGCGTATCCTACATATGCGCGCATGAGCAGCCAGCCTGCAGACTATATAAATAGAGGGAACATTTCCTTCTTCCAGACCTACACACACACAGGAACAAAAAAATGAACAAACACACCACCAGAGAGGCAGATACAGACACTCAACGTCTCCCTCCTCTCAGCAAGCTCCAGCACCCAGGGCAATCCAGACCTTTAGAGAACCGATAACCGTCGTCAGATCGTCAATGGAGTCAACGCATTACCACTCACTCCATCGGCACAAGGGACCCAGATAAACAAAAGTATACTCCTAGGACTACATCTAAGTCCTATATTGTAACACTGTTCTGTTTGTATGAAATTTGTAATAAAAGAATTTTAATGGCAAACATCCTTGTCTAGACAAGACTCCATTCATCAATCACGGCCAAACAAAGAGTACGACTTGATACTTTAACTAACTAGGGTGATCACAAGCCTAATTACTATAAGATGCAATGAGATGTTCCAGCAGTCACAAAACTTGTAGACTTAATCCAGGTTATCCTTCCGCGGGTTGAAAGAGTTGTATTAGGTGACTTGGGGGTGCAACACATGACAGTGTGTTGGAAATGTGTCCTACTCGTCGGTAGGCTACAAGTCCACTTGAAGCGCCCAGATAACGGAATTGCCTGTAGCTGGAAAATCTCACTATGAACTACTTGATCAATCTAGTTGTTAACCTAGTCAGATTCAGTACGAATCCCTGACCGTGGTAACCAGGAATCTATGTCATAGATATGATGAAAGACGAGACATATAGCTAATACAAGCACAATCACCCACGGTGTCAAGACAAGAATTACTTAGCAAGTCAAGATAGCCGTCGCAACAACATTTCAAGATTATCATGTTAGGTTACTTATCAAGATTACTTGTCAAGAGTGCACCTCGACAGGCCACTATCAAGATTATCATGTCATGTTGCTTGTCAAGAGTGCACTACGACGGGTCACTATCAAGATTATTCATGTCTTATTATATTACTTATCTTGTCAAGAGTGCATCACGCCAGACTACCATCAAGGATTATCATATCATGTTACTTGTCAAGAGTGCACCACGATGGGTTACTATTTATCATGTAAAACCATGTTGTCATGTCGTGTTCATGTTAAGAGTACTTATATACTAAGAATTCACCTGGTTAAGAGTGCGCCATGGCGAGCTACTGAAGGAGTTACCATAGAGAGTGTATACCATGCTGAGATCGTATTCAAGCTCAAAGCACGTACGTGGCACAGATAATAACATTATACAATGCTATCAAGGGGACAAACATGGATAAGGTAACACAATTATCCTGGCCAGAAAGGACACAAAGGATCAAATGGGATGTCATGGGTAGCATGCGTCCAAGGTCAACATGCATCAAGGAGAGTATGCGCCAAGGGTGGTATGCGCTGGGAGTGGCATGCGCCCAAGCAGTGGCATGCACCCAAGACTATGCTTCTAAGACCATGCGCCCAAGGCTATGCGTCTAAGGCCATGCTGTCACACTCACTTTTTCTAATTAGGGGTATTTTAGTCATTGTGTGCTAATTTTGAATTTTATTAATTTATTAATTAAATTGATTGTTGTGTAGCTTTGATTGATGTCTTTGGTAGTAGAAGGTGGTATAACCTTAGTCAATCTTTATTAGAAGCCTAATAATGTAATTAGAAACTTAATTGGCTTTTTAGATTTTTAATTTAGAGCTATTGTCCATTTTAGGAAGCTTTTAAATTAATTTTTAAAGTTATTTTTCATATAGCCTTTTTAGCCTTTTTGTCATTGGGCTTTTAAGCGACTTGAGGAGTGTTTGGCCCATGACCAAGCCCTAACCCTAACCCCCCATGCTATGGCCGGCCAAACACAGCAGCCCCCTCTCATTGTGAGAAAACCTAGTATCCGTCACAAGTTCAAAAATCCTACTTTTTTCTTTCTCCTCCAAAAGTCCACTTCTCTCGTTTCTCACCCAAATCATTCCAAACGAAGTGCATTGCGACCTTTAGGAGGAGAGAAACCTGCTAGAGACTTGCTAGCAAGGAATCAGAGGCATTGGACCGGAGGAAATCGGCATCGACACGTTTGGAGGCTTGTTGCATTGAGATATTGACTCTCAATAGGTAAACCCCTCTAAACACTTGTTATTTCTGATTTTTTCTTCATGGATGCATCCATATAGGTATCTCGGACCGGTGCATAAAGTTTGTTAGGTTTTTGTATTCGTTTGATAGCCGTATCGGACACGTGTCGGTCCTATGGAACACGTGTTCGACGAAATGCCACTTAGAACTGAAAGTTGGTATTTTTTGATTCTGTTTTCATGAATTTATTGCTATTATTATTTTAAATAACTTTCGTAAAGACGGATCTTGATTCGACACGATTTCAGTGTCCGAATCGGATACGAACACGCGTGCACGAGGCCCGTGCACGGACCCGTGCATGCCCTGTTGTCTGTGCGTCATAACTCGACACACAGGACTCCATTTTGCGTGAAATTTTATGGACGCATGGGGGCAACCTCTGCCCATGTTCTTCTAAAATTTCACAATATTTCGTGGAGCATGCGCGAAGAAATCCAACACGCACGGTTCAGCCAGCACTGTGCACGCGCCAGAGATTGCGGTTGACACGGCCTTCGTTCGTGAACACGACACGACGAGGACCCGTTCCAGGAGCACGAGCATGAAGCCCTAGACCTAGGATACCCAGGGACACAACCTCGAGACACGACGTGGCTCGTGTCGCGAGACACAGGGCTCAACATGCGTCCATGAAGCCGCGCGCGCGCGCACAGCCACGCGTGTTCGCGTGTCCTACGACGCGTGGACGCGACATGGTGTCATGTCAATGTATATTAGACCTATACCTAGACCCCACCTAGCTACGTGTACGAGCACGAGGCTCCTCGTGTTGCGTGTGGCATTCAATCGAATAAAAATGTACATGTAAGTATACTTGTCAATACACGCGTATCCGAGTTTTTTCGATACACACTCCGTGGACACGATATAGACAGGGTTCGACCCCATGAGTACCCGATCACGTCACACACGTATACACCTTCATGTTTGCCAAGTTTCGTGAGTTCTAGTTGTGTATTGTGCGTTTGGGGTGTTGAGTTGGATTTTCAGGTTTTGGTTGATATATTTA